>VXAL01009002.1:241984-258123 GCA_013399475.1 Chauna torquata
TTTTTTTTTTTTTTTCCCCCACCCCATGACAGAAAGGAGATCAAAAAGCCCACCTTTGCTGCCTGGTAAGACAGAAGAGCATTGGTTGAAGTTTACTACAGTTTTGTTGATGTAAGTAACAGATGTCAGGTTGTACAGGACGAGAAATACCTGAATCCAAGGCCTTACTCTGCCACAGCTTAAGATCTTCAAGCCAAGAGTATGTAGATTTTTTTTCTTTTTCTTTTTTAAGGAAAACATGCTTAATCAGTCACCAATTTTGCACTCAAAGGGCGTGTAGGCAACGGAATGTCTGTGGCAGTTATTGCACTGTTTTCAAATATGTAAGTTGAATGAAAAGAGCCAGTCTGATTCTGGGCAACAAACATCCTCACTTCCAGAAAGCAGTAACTGTGTTAAATTGAAGGGAAAAAGCGTGCTGCATTACAGGAGCAAAGCACTGACCTTTTCAGAGGTTAACAGGCAATGCACAGAATGCAGATTTTTTGTTCATTAAGAGGAAATATGAGAGTGTAATTAGAAACAGGCTGTGCTGTATGGTTTTGCTTACTACTACTTTTCAACACAGAAGAATAGAGAAAGGCACCCACTAGTTTGGGGACTGAATTAACAACTGGAAATTCAACAATGAGCAATTAAAGCAGGCACTTTTTTTCTTTTCTTTTTCTTTTTTTTTTTCCTCAATAACAGTTAGAAGATTGATCTGCAGTTGTATGTTTGGGCTTAAATCAGTTGAGTAATGGTAATTTTAAAAATGTGAAATTTTGGATTGTTTGATGGTATAGGGTAATGAAGAAATACATACATCGTTCAAACTTATCATTAAATGGATGCCGCAATAAAAGGCAACAGGAAGATTATAAGCATGCCACCTGAGACTGATTTACTTAATCTGTCCTGGAAACCTGTTTATAGAAGAGCCTGACCCAAAATTTAGTCTCCATCTCATCAGCTGTGCATTAAGGCTGAAAACAAAGATATTTTCCTTTCATTGAGGTAGGTCCGTCAGCCCTGTGAAGGTTAATGAGAACTACAAAAGCATTTGACTGACTTGGCACTGCTAGGTTAATGGTTGGACTAGACGATCTTAGAGGTCTTCTCTGACCTAAATGATTCCTGGATCCTATGATAATTTACTCCACAAAATGGTGGAATTATAAATAATACATTATTAAAATGCTCGATCAGAAGTTTGGGCTTTAGCACCTACAGCCTACAGAGATACATCGAACCTTTTAGTTTTTTTCCCTTCTCAGTAAAAATTCTCATGAAATTTGTGAAATGTTGAGGTTGAATAGGATGAAGTAAGCCACAGTGCAAGGCAGCTCCACTTTATATACTGAGAGCCTTAGCTCTGGATGGCACATGCTTGCAGCCCCATACTTGAGCTACTTTAAGTAGAGGCTTTAAAAATCTGGCCCATCCTGAGTGCTTTCTGCTGAAGGCCATTGAGTTCTTGCTAGTCAGGAAGAATATTTTAAGCCAGGGGTTTAACACAATCTCTTGGTAACAGAAACGAATCCTGACTCAGGTGGCATAATGCTTGAATCACTGGAAACAGATGTCTCACAGTCCCTCTTTCCATTCAGCTGGCATCTATAGGACAGGATTCATAGCCTGACAAAGATCAGAAATCGACCTCTTCAGGCAAAATATTCTGGGTACCCTATTTTCTTTGTGGTCACATAGCTACCATCCCAGCAGTGTATCGTACTGACACACAGCAAAAATCTGTTTGACATCTTTAGGAAAATACCAGATTGCCAGGACAAGAAAGAAAGACTTCCTCTATGTGTATGCCAGGAGCCAATTTTTCTTCTTCAGGGCACACTTGAGGGTTATGAACAGCTGGATGACCTAAGTGAAATCCACCCCTCACCCTGGTTTCCCCCCAGCCAGGGGTGAACACTGGCAAATGGCAGCAAGTCTTCTTGCAGCCTAGACCGGGCGGGTACGTGGTACCACAAGCGCTAAGAAACTGAAGTTAGCTGTTTTCCTTTACCACACCAACAGTGCTTCTCCAGCTGGTGGGTAGGGTGAGTCGCTGCTCTCAGGACTTGCTTGTTTGGGACCCTGTGTCTTCCTCATTTCAGAGTCTGTGGTAACATAAAGGAGGGGTAACTATTTCTCCTTTAGAGAGAGGAAACTAGTTGCAAGCGAAGGTGACACCAGCTTCCAAAAGGTCCATTGTGCGTGTTCCCCAGCAGAAGAATGGGAAAAGATGCTGACAATATACCTGGAGTGCTAAACAGCTGGGGGTGATAAAACTTTGGAAAAATCCTAAGGCAAAATGCTTAAAAATTCTACTTATAAAAAGACTAGTATCATGTACAGTCTTTACATTTTAAATAACAATCTGTATAATGTGCTAAGTAAGCCTTTTAAATACCATGATTTATAGCAGCTTCATGAGCAGTGCTAGGACACCTTTTGAATTTGTTACATTAAAGGATATATTCTCCGCGAAACGCTTCTGGACACTATTATTCTTTCTTGCCTTCTGAGCTGTGACCTGTTCTTATCCCCAGCGTGATTCATCCAAACTTTTACTTACTGCAGTAAGTGAAAGATGATGTTTTGTGGAGACCTAATATCTAACAAGAAGACCTCTGTAAAGTCATTCACACAGTAATACACCTGTCTTCCGTGAACTCCAGAAATCTGTTACTGCCCCAATATACACAAGTCTTGTAGGCAATGATGAGTTAATGATTGAGGTCAAAACCAAGTTCTCAGTGCCAGGAGAGGGCTAACATGAGTTAAGCGGCTTTAGATGAAGTGGTGTACACCACTATCTGCATGCCGAGGTAGCTCGGCATGTGACTCCCATTAGCGCTTGAAAGGAGTGCGATACAGCAAAATCCCTCATCTTCAAACTAGCAACTAACCCTCCCATTTCAGCACATTCCCAGGAAGGCTGGAGCAATGCGCTCATTGTGACTCAGGGCGGGTGGTTTCCAGATGCTCTTTTGGTCAGCCAGGCAAGCAGGGGCTGTGCGCAGTGCTGCTCCTCAAATTGCAGAGCTCCTTACACTGCTCGTCCTGCAGAACAAATACCCATGCTCCCCAAGATGAAATTTTAGAATAAGAGGCAGCAGGACTTCCCTGTTCTGTTTCCTAGTGAGTCAGGAGCCTGGGCTTTGTTACGCCAAAGATTTATTGGCTTTACATTACTGAAATTATGAGAAGATTCTGGGTACAAGAAAGAGCAGGTTTACTTTCAGAGTGAGAGGGCTCCCTGTACAGAGCAGGAGGAGCTCATTTCAGCATCCTTGGCATGATGAGAATATTTCTCCCTTTCTCCCTTCCCATTCCAGTTTGTTGGTTTCCACTCTGCCTCCCATGGACCACCAAGAACAATAAATTTACTTCTCTTCTTCCCATGCACAGATTTTCTCTGGAGGAGGATTCTCTTCACGTGGGTAGTGAGGGGTTGCCTGTAGAAAGCATCTTATAAAAGATTATCATCCTTAGAAACTCCTGTCAACTAGGAGTGGTGGAGAAAAGTCTGGGGAGAAGTGGAGGAGGAGGGTGGCACATGCAGCCCTGCAGGCTGTCCAAGAGCTGGGCACCTGCTGCAGTCTCAGCTCCTGGGACTGCTAGAAGGGCTCAGCGTCAGAGGTCTTAAGCAGGATGGAACTGAGAACAGAGCCCTCTTGGGATGGGTTGCAGAGGGCAGCTTAGAAGAAACTCTGAAATTAATCTCTGCATTAAAAAAAAAGTCATAATGCCTTCAACTCTCCTTTCAAATCCTCCATTTAAAAGTATCAATACAAAACTTGGTGACAGCAACAGTAAGGGTTATAAACTCTTTGGGGCAGAGACTGTTTTGGCACAAAGTGCAACATCATGAGTGGAACCCATAGGTGTTATCTTAAAAAAACATAGTGAAGCTGTTGAAACACAGCCTCCCCATAGATCTTGGCTTGTTGGAAGCACGTGAGTCAAGGGTTTGAGCTTCATATGACACAAGAAGTCCACTGTCGTTGAGTATCATTGCTACTGGCCACACGCCTTTCTACGCACTCCTGTTGATGCAGACAGTGTCCTGGTTTCACTGAAGTTCGAAAACAACTCGCACGTCCCTGCTGCGACGCTACGGACATGAATCGGTGCTCCATGATGACATCACAGCCATAGACTCGCCTCCTTCCTCGCGGGCGGCGGATGCGTCACGACGCCCGACCTCCTGCCGTGCAGAAGACGGCCTACGCGCGGGGGCGAAGGGCGAGGGGATGAAGCGCGGGCCCGTGTGGCACAAGGAGGCCGACCTCCAGGGGCGACGCGGCGCCCGCGCCGGGCTGCCAGAGCGACCCACGGCAGCCGCTCGGCAGCCGCTCTACCCTCCGCGGTGCCGTGGCAGGTGTGACGGCCGCGGAAAGCCAGGAACCTGTCGAATAAGCAGAGCTGGAACCCACCAAATCCCCCTCCAAGCCCACAGCAAGTCTGCAAGCGGGCTAGCTTCAAACACAGCCGTGTGCTGCAGGTCGCTCGGACGGGGGGTCTGGGGGAGCTGAAGGCACAAGCCTGGTGATCAAACCCCCTTTAATGCCACCGTTCAGGAGAACTGTGCTGAGGAGGTGGATTTCATGGGATTATGGGAAGCACTGGGCTGGCAACAGGAACTTGGGAAGGCTCTGTGCTGCTCTGAGATTATAAAGTAGTGATTTATGGAAAGACAGGAGGAAAACTGAATTTTATGTGAATGAGTATCTAGCATAGTAAAAATAAAAAAGGCCTTTTTTCTGTGTGGGTTTCATTGTTTCCTCTTGCAAACAATGTCATCTGGAAAAAATGCAAAATTTCCATTTAGTCCAAGGACTGTACCTATCTCCTTTCAATCATCTCTACGCTACAGGAATAAGGGGGCAGCAGAACTGAGTTGTCTTTTTAATCAAATTTTTTTTTCCCATAGCTGAAAACCTCTCCTAAGATGAATGTTTTAGAAGACAGCATATTTCTCTTTCATTTTTGTAAAGATTAAGGAGTCATCAGTGTTGTCATCTGTTTGGAAAGCAACCCCCCCCTTCTCTCCTGCCAGCAGGAAAAGACATGTTTTGTCCCATAGTCATGACTTGTAAACTGAACACCTCTGTCATTCTGAGTATTGCCTTCAGTAAGTTCTTTGGAGTGGTCTCCATGCACGACCACCTTCTTGTGGCTTTGAGAGGTGAGCACAGGATAAAAGTAACCAGTACTGAGGATGCCAGAAGGCAGCATCATCAGCACAGATAGAAAAAAAATTACTCCTTTACAACAAATATATGCATACGTTAACTGGAGCCATTGCAGTGGTAAAGGGTTTGTGTCTTGGTTGGAAAAAAACACCAGGAAGTAATTATACATCTCTGCTCTTTTGTTTAATCTTGAACTGTGTTACACTTGCCTTTTTCTGAGGGTGAACAGTAGGTTGGATGAAAGTTCTAGTAGCTCATGGCTACTCAAGTGCTTGTATCTATCGAAAGGCTATCTTTGCCTAGCTGCCTGCTTACCCTTCACAGCATCCTAGTCCTTTACTGGTGAATCTGGAAATTATTTCTACTGCAGCAGCACCTACTGTCTCTTCCACCTCCCAGCCTCCACCCATGGGATCAGGACTGTATTATGACAGATATGCATATGCTGCAACTGAAGTTTACAGCCCCCACAGCTTGCAATATAAATAAGCAAGATATGCAGAAAGCAGAAGGGAAGAAAGAGTTATATTTCCAATTAAGAAATGAAGGATTTAGTGATTTGCTCAAAGTTGTGCATGTAATTTGTCAGAGCTAAGAATTGAAAACAGAACTCTGGAGCTCCCAAGTGCCAGAACAAAGAACTAGACTTCTGCAAAATTTGCTCAGCTCTGATCAAAGGAAATAAAAATACACCTTAAAAATAAACCCGAAGTTTTATATGCTTGACATAAATCAAAACATGCGCAAGTAAAATCCTTCCTTTCTCAAGCCCAGAGTAAGCATGTACAGACACACACGATGTATCCAGAGTTTAAGTGGGTGAAGCTTGGTTTATTCCCCTGGAGCTGTGCCTGTTTACATAGGGCTGAACTAGAGGTATTGACTAGGAGGTCTTTGACAACATGCTTCATTAATATTTTTGTACATATGCATCTGCACCACAATCTCCAACTGTTGTCTATTACTCTGTTTTTCAGTTGTTTAAACTTTTCACCTTCCTGCTGAGTTCCTAATGGAACAGATTCCTAATGCTCTGGTTTCTGGTTTCTGTTTTTCGTTTTTCTTTCTTTCTTTTTCTTTTCTTTTCTTTTCTTTTTTTTTTTTTTTTTTAAGGTTTGCAAATATTGTCCTGCACTTTGAGCAAAAACTTTAGGAATAAATATATAATAGTGGGGCTAATCCTTCTGCCCTTCCTCATTCTGAGGTTCCCCTTTCAGCTTCAAGAGCAGAATCTGCCGAGCAAGATGCTACTCAGCACAAATAGTGTTGGCAGAAGGAGCCATTAAGCAGAAACAGAACTCCTGTCTTTCAGCCAGAAGGCATTATAATTTCTGTGACAAAGGAGATCATATTGCACTGTTGTTCCTACAGTCACAATAAGAGGAACAGTCAGTTCTCAGAAATATGTGATTTTATTTTAAGCAGTTTTGCACAGTAGAGAGAGCTGAGCTAACACTGCAGCTAGCCTTCTGCAAAGAAAAAAAAAGAAAAGAAAAGAAAAAACTCCAGGGTCAGATCCTCCTGCCCCCTTTGGTCTGTGGAAATACAGCTGGAGGGGGTTAGGGGTAGTACACCAGCCAGCTGTGACTGCATGAGGATTGCACCCGCCCCGGTCTGTCTGAAATTGACCTCCAGAAAATTCTTCACAGAGCACAGCAGTGGAAAATGCTTGACCAGGTGCTTCTAGTATCGGCATTCAGCTTTATTCTACATTACACCTTGTTCCTACAGTAAAAGAGGGCACTAATATACCCTGTTTAGCACAAAACAGGTGCTAGAAGATCTGTGCCATGCTAACCACCTCCTATAGGCTGAAAGTACTGGCACACTTTTGTGACCCCAACCTTTCTTCTGAAACAGGATCTCCACCTTCAGAGGAGAGGAAAACACAACGGAAAACGCAGAGTAGGTGCAGTCACCTAAGGCAGAGCATGTGCTGGAAAAGAAAGACAGTGCTGTGAGAAACTCCCCCTTTACCAAGGAATGGGTTTGACAGGAGGGAGAAAATGCACACTGGAAGAAAAATTGATGTTGTCCAGAGACAGCGCAGTTCAAGCTGCGTGTGGGATAACGGGATGTCAAGCCAGTGAGCAAGAACTGGAAGAACTGAGAGGCGTGGAAACCTTCTGAGTAAAGCTCATTGAAAAACTGGGGAAAAAAGAAAAAAGAAAAAAAAAGAGAAGTGTCAGCAGTCAGAGCAGGGAAAAACAATGCAGAAAAGATATTTGAAGAAATACTGAATACTTAATAATTGAGACAGAAACTGCAGTAAAATGGGGAAACACTGAGCCTTGTGCCAAGTGACAATCTGTAAAAGAAAAAATGGGCCAATCAAAATCAAAGGTGGAAACACCCTCAGATTTGAGAAGAAAAAAAAAACAAAAAAAAGCTAAACAAAGTACAAGGCACAGAATGTCCAAAAAATTTAGTTCCACCGTAATACAACCTCCTGTGAAATACAGGAACTTAGCCAAGATATCATTAATATCAGTCCAATAGAGATGTCAGAAACAGAAGCTGCAACTGAGAAGATGAAAAATTATAGACAAGCAGTCAAAAAAGTCCCAGCAGTAATACTAAAGATACGTAAAAAGTACCACTTAAAAGAAGCTGTGGCAGAGCTCATCAGTACTTCCTGAAAAGAAAAGAGATGCCTCTGGTGCACTGGAAGCACAAAATTGTTGTCAAAATGCCCCCAACACGTGATCACAGCAACAGCAATATCTGGAGAAGAGTTACACGCTGTCTTTAGTCTGAAAAGTTTTCGGCAAGTGCTGCACCCCATGGGGTGAAAGGAGTAGTGGATGGAAAGTTTTGAGAACAGCCCTCTGTAGAGCAGACACATCCACTTAGCCCATCATAGATGTATGCAAAACAAGTCTCTGGTTTTCAAAACTCCCATAACAGCTTAAGGAAATCTTTGCTGTGAAGCATCTTTTGGTCCCGGTTGCCATTATTATTAACACTGGGAAAGAGAAAAGTGAAGTGCTGTATCAGAGAAAGAGTAAACAGTGATTTGGCATGAACGCTCCTATAAAATGTGGCGGCATTTCCCTTCCATTGGCAGTAGGTCTTGCCATGGATGGATCATGAACATGTGCGTGAACAATACAAATCCCAGTGCATTTGGATTGTCAATAGTTGCTGAGATGACCCAGACTTCTGTGCTAACATACTACTGAACATCCCCACTAAGGAGTGACGGATAAAAGCAGAACACCTGGATAAGGAAAAGCAGATCAAGCAAAGCTCAGATTCAATTATGCCAGAGAGATTATCCTTAAAACCTGGGTAATCAGCAGACATCTTCAGGATTTTTTTTTTTTTCACCTGAGAAGTACAATAACAACTAACAGAAACAACAAGAAAGTTGTGAAGTGAAGAAAAGGAAAGATTCCTGCAGCATTCTTGCAGTTTAGCATGGTAAGAAAATCAAAGATATATGTTCATAGAAACAAACTGAGAATTTTGAAATGAAATTCAGTCTGCCCAGCAGAGATCTGTGGGAACCGGGATCTTACCAAAGTTTCAGACTGGAAACCTAAAATTGAAAAAAAAAAAAAAGTGCTTTTGGAATTTTTTGAGAGTAGAAGACTTCATTGCCAAGCATAAGAGATCATTTCACCAGCCAGAAGGAAGTTATGGAAATATCTAAGGCACGAATGCTGAATGTGCCAACAGGCAGTCTCCCCTGAAAGCATCTAATGGAAAGCCAGAGGTGCAAGGAAAGGAGGGTGCACAGGAGAAACCTTTAAGAAGATTTTTTCCCAGGGAGGACAGATACCTGACTGCAACTTGAGAGCAGACCAAATCAGCAGTTAAGGAGAAAGCAAAGCTAAAGAGAGAATTTCTCACATTGAGCACCGTCACTGCTTGTGAGAAGACACTGCTTTCCCACTCCTGACAGCACAAAGGTCTGTAGGTGCAGCTCATTGCCACAAGTCACAGCATCCAGGCTTTCAGGAGTTCTCAGGAAAAGAAATAAAAGCCAGGTCTCTGCGTGGCTGCCAAGAGCACATGGGCCTACGTGGGCTGTTCTTTGGAAGAGTTAAAAATAACCATGCTTTAGAGGACAAATCTTAAGACTTTCTGGCCAGGTGATGGGAGACAGTTGTTATGCCATGGCTGTGACCCATGATCATACATACCTCTTTTATATGCTCAATATGTCTAGGACTTCTCTGAAGGGTTCAGAGAAGTTCACTGTGCAACCTCAAGCTGACTGCACTGCACATACGGAGAAAAGAGTTCCTGCACACTTTGAAAGGCCTCTGGGAAAAGCTGTGGGAGACCCACACCAGAACAACACATGCAGGTTACTCCTTCCTGTCCTTTCTCTGAGCACTTGAGAACAGGCTGGATGTATTCATCCCATGGCAGCAGCAGGCTCCATGTTGCTACCTTTGCTGAGAGTCCTACGACTGCTCCTTATTCACATGGCACTCATTTTCTGGTTGTAAAATAATACCAGATCCAAATGAGACTTACACTGCAGCCGTTGTTAGTTGACTGTATTGCATGCTTTGCTCAGTCACAAGCAGTGGGAGCC
The DNA here is from genome assembly GCA_013399475.1 of Chauna torquata. NCBI lineage: Eukaryota > Metazoa > Chordata > Aves > Anseriformes > Anhimidae > Chauna > Chauna torquata. The sequence continues at coordinate 251,711 of VXAL01009002.1, forward strand.
TGCTGCTTCCCCTGAAGGACACCCTAATGCACCTCCCTGGTTTCTTCACCACAAGCAACTGACTGGTGAGCTTCCATACCTTCGTGGTGGCTCTTCAACATGGCATTCACCCTTCACTGCCACTCAGCTATCTAGATTACACAGCAGTATCAGAATGCACACCTTTTGCATGCACGCTGGTATTTCTGAGAAATTTTTTGGTAATTCCCCAGGGCAGATTTGGGATGTGAGGTTCAGCTTCTCCCATTCATTTGGCAATCACTTCAGTGCACCAGGGTAGCTAAGTGCTTACCAGCAGTTGGCAGTTGTACCAAGGTCCATAGAGTAGGGAAGAGGTTACCGGAACCCTTCCTGTTATGCTGCTTACCACTGGAGGGCTAAGTCAGGAGCAGGTGGAGATTCTCACAGAGTGAGTGGGGTTTGATTCAAGGCTGTGAGACTCCACTGCCTCCTACAACATGGACAGGAAACATTTACACATGCTCCCAGTAGAGCCTTCAAAGGGTGAGGCAGGAAAATATGTGGGTGAACATGTGGATGTAGGGCTTTTTTTTTCTTTTTTTTTTTTTTCCTGCTGTGATGGGTGTTTTTCCTCCATCAGCTTGTTGTGATACAGAAAGCAGACCCTGCAGAGTTACTGAGGCTGTGCCTAGGAATGCAAGCTCTGCTCACACAGAAGCAACCTGCAAAGCTGCCGTTGTAAGTGCTGCATTGCCAACAGCCATAGGTCACTGACTGGCTTTAGCTGGACAAATGTAGAATCACAAGGAAAGGCAAGCAACTCTTTTAATGAACATTTCCTTGGCCTTGGGTTTCATCACTTTGTGGAAGCTCATGCAGCATAGAGAGAAAGAAGGGGAATTCCTCCTGTTTTCCACCATCGCTTTTTGCCAGGGGCTAATCATCACTTACATACTGTAGTTGTGTAACTGATTATTCCAAATTTAATTAAATCCTTGCAATCCTTAGAAGGCCAAGCAGTTGGGTTGCCAGATTTAACCATTGAATTTAGTCAGTCAAGCAGCGGAAGCAAATTCTGGTTTAGAACAGAATATGCTCTGAATCTCTCAGCCTCTCCTTGTATCTTCCAATACCTAGCTTCTTCAAGAAAGAAATCTGTCCAGTCTGCAAGCTGAAGGCATGTATGGATCCCTTCTGCTTGTCCTTCATGCAAACAGCACCATGGGAGTCCACATTCTTTGCCACTCGTGACACTGCACTGAAAGTAATGTGTACACATAATTATTTAATCTCTATGGCTCACCCTGTGCTTGAAGAAGCAACCTTTTCCTTTTTTTCTTCCTCGGTCTTCACCTTGAAGAGAACAGCTGCTATGTGATGAACTGAGATGTCTATTGCATGCATGCAGAACTATTTTTTTATGTACTCACATGACCTCAGCTGCTTCTGCATAACACAGTTCAATAAGGAAACTTCGTGCCATAACTGAATTGAAACAGTACTCCAAGACACCAGGAAAATGTGAAAACCGCCTAAGTGCCTTAGCAATATTTTCTATACCCAGTCAGAAGCTGGGAAGGTTAGGAAGAGGCTGCCACTTATTAGCATGAAGAACCGTTGTACCCAGCAGAGTGCTGTGTGTCTTTCTTTATCACGTGTCTTTTTGCTCCAGCAAAGAAGCCATCCCTTTTTCTTTCTTTCATCAGCTAAGAAGGATATTTTAAAGAGCATGTGTGTTAGCCAAAACTGACTCAATATTCTCAGAAGTGAGAAGAGGAAAACAAGCCCAAATTTTTTCATGCACAAAAAAGTTAGAAGTCTGCTTCTCTGGATATTGTTTGTCTCAGTGATGCAGTCACTTTGGTATGAATCTGATTGATTTCATGAGCAAACTAACAAAACGTTGGCTAACGTACATTATTTCTATTGTGCAGCAAAGTAGAGAAAATAATTGAAGATGGCTCCTTCTCAGTTACCCCGGGTGGCTCTTAAGTGTTGGCTAGAACAAAAGCCAACAAAAAATTACAATTTTGTCACTGACGCATCCAGATATGAGTCTAAGTTCAGACCAGGAACGGAACAGTAAAGAATGGAGGTGACACATTTTTCATATTCCAGAGTAAAGCCACATTCCAGGCAAAGAAAGTGTGAGATAATCTTCAAACTGATTCCTCAGTAGGGGACAAGATGTCATGTAGGAACCGCGATGTTCTGGCATTTTGCACTTGGCCAACAGCATTTTTCAAGTACTGGGAAAATCTGAGATGTATGCAAGTAAACACAGAGTGGAAAAGGCTTGTGCCACACGGGAGGGCCGTGAATAGAGTGAGCCGTATGCCTTCAGCACTGAATTACAAACAGGTCAGAGGTAACGAGTGTAACAAATCATGGTTCCACAAGTGCTTTTCATGCCATTTAACGTCCCGCTACTACATATTTCAGTGAGGGCATGGAATGACTGGACAACAGGTGAATGCAGCAAGTTTCCCTCTGACTTCAGCACAGATTTATGTACAGCTTGAAATAACAGGCAGCCTTAATATGTTTGAGTTTGGTTTGAAAAAGCACTAAAGCGTCCAGATGCTTAATGGATCTTTTCAGCCTGTGGAATTGGGTTAGTGAAGATACATGCAAGACTTTCCTTGTTGGAATTTTCTATCAGGATAATTTGGCTGGAAGCATAAAGTGCTCCTATCTAATGGAAACAACTCCCTTTTCTGTCTCCATGTCTCCATGTTGCAATTACACAAAAGACTCAGAAAGCCTTGGGAAAATTCCAGATTTCCAGCATGGGAGGTATCTCCTTGGAGTGTACATAGTTTTTTCTTCCAATTAGAAGTCCAAATCCTTCTTTACTTCCCTGGGTCCTCTTCCTCCAAAACTCATTTCAAAGTCTTGCAGATCCTGAGGTACGCTAGGAGCATATAACTGCGGTCTCCATTTACGGAATACTTCAGAGAGAGAGTTCTGGGGAAACTGTTGATATGAAAATAACAACCCCACCAATACACCCTGTCACAAACCACAACTGAGCAGCTTCTTGACTAATTTTTTCTAGAATCTTTCTTTGCTCCCTGTTTAGCTGTAAAAGCACTAAAAGGCCAGAGTTCAAATCACATCAGATGATTTTGCATGTTGCAGTTGCTTTCATCCATACTAAAAATATTTCTGTAGATGAATTTTAGATCAAAAAATGATCTAGCCTTTTCAGTCCTACTGCATTTCATCCATTTGCTGAATAGAGAGACACTGTAAGCAGGACTAGTCAGCTTGAGGAAGTACCGCAAAGAAATGAGAGAAAAAATAAATGGAAAAAAATAAGAAACAAAGAAGGAAAGGACGGAGTAAAGGATGTAATTGAAGGTATAATAGGGCAGAGAGGATAAGCTTTTGTGTTATCCCTTCCAGGAAAGCAATTTAAATTTCTCCAAATCCATTTGTTCTTATTACAGTACAGAAGTGTTTCCATGCTAATTCTCATCTTAACCTCCTGCTCTCATCTACTGGGTGTTTCTTGTATCTGAATCCTTGCAGCACTGACCTCTGAGAAATGATTCATATTAGGCTAAATGGAAACATTTAGTAGATAGTTTCCACCTAGCACGTGACTAAAGTCACATGAGCTAGCTCCTAACTCTGTTTTATAGTGAGAGGAAGAAATTAATTCTGCAATTAAATTCTGCCCAGAACAAATGGATGTGAGAGAACTCCCAAGACATAAGGATGAAACCATTGCCTGCTAAGTCACACCAGCGTTTGTTCGAGCAGAACTTACTCTAAATGGTCTGGAAAGAGTTCAAGGCACCTTCCGTACGACTTTCTGCCAGGTTACTCTCAGGAGAATCAGTGTGACTGCTACATAAGATTTATTTCTTTTGTTTAATATGGAAGAAATCAAAGGGGACAAAGGATTCTTTTTAGAAAATAAAAACCTGTTCAATTCAAATTTTCTTGCCCTGTGCGTATTGCACAGATCTTTTTGATAGAAATACCTTTTACAAAACCAGCCCCTCTTTGGACTAGTCTGGACTTGAGTGGATACTAGGGGCAACCTGTCAGGGCATCTTTTCCTCAATTTGAAAATATGGCCACTCCTTCCTAATCTCTGGACTGAAGCTTTCCTTCAACGCAAAGAAAAAATGACAGGAACTCTTTATACAGTGGATGGTCCAACTCACATTCCCCATGTAGTCAAGAGGAGAATAATTTTCANTGTCAAGTAAAGTCATCAGTTAAGCAGAATGGGACAGTTTCTTGATGCTGATGTTGATAAAGGGTAAAAAATTCCACTTATTGCTGGACTGAAACAATGAGACAAAACGGGGATTTTAAGATGCTGTAACACAGGAGTAAAGCAGATAATTGCTCGCAGAGTTGTTAAGGGTACATAAATCCATTAGGAAGTTATGGTCTTTGTGTGTTTGATACCTTTCAAGAAGGATCTGAATAAGTTGTTGCAGTCACACTACAGTAAAGAGGTTGGAAAGCACGTACAGAAAAAATGCGAAGCCTATAGCAAAATTTTGAGGTCAAACTAGAAGGCTGTATGAAAGAAGGCAGGCTGGAATCTGTGGCCTGTCCAACTTCCCCTTGTATTTAAAGGTGAGGATGCCGGTAATCTCCACTCATACAAACAGTAAAAGTAGTTGATGGATCTCTTTGTATTCCCACCCTCTAGAGTATCTACAGCTATGCAGAACATTGGAGACATTTTGGTTTTCCTTTCATTTCACTTATAAAAATAACAAGATTGGCTTGGAGAGAGGTGTAACAGAGCTTTCATGCCTTAGCTAAGTGTAAAGGTAAGCCAACCTTGTGCGGTCACAGATTGGCAGGGGCCACTGAAAGCATTTTGCTTTGCAAATTCTGTGCAGACACATCATAGCCATCTTAAATCATGTTTGCTTTGGAGGTGGAAGACAGATTTAGGAATCTTAAAGCAAACTCTAGAGCCAGGTCTTTCTGGAATTTTGCCATTTTTTCCACTATGAAGCGGTGTAGCGTTTTCCCACTATTGAGGATGTACTTCATTATGGGACAAGTTTTGTCCTGGAGTTAGGCACTGCAGTCCCTTTAGAAGTGCTGTTAGAAGCCCTAGAGAGGCTGATATTCCACACAGATCTGTTCTTTATAGTGAGTACATAGTGTGTCCAAGGCGTGCTTCGCAGCAATCCTTGTGTTCCACATATGTTTTTAAAAAGAGAATTTTGAGGTAAGACAATTCATTGCTGCTATGTAAGTTTTCACTTTCCTTGATTGATCACAGCAAATAGCTCCTTCTCAGACATAAATGCACCATGCTGGAAGCTGCCACAACTTAATTTTGTGGCTTTCTCAGAATATTTTCTTTAATTTTTTATAATTCAAATTTAAACCCATGATACCAAGAAAAAACGTACTCTAACTTTAGCCAGTGGACTAGCCACCAACATTAGCTGGGCAGAGTAATTTCTTCTGTATAGATAACTTCTGTCTCTCATCCTAAACTCTTAACCCAAGGGTCTGCCTTCCCATGACATCCCTAAGATTGCTCTTCTGCTTCTGCTTTAATGTACCTGGACTAACCCTAGACTTAGACTTCTCAGTGATACACTGTGGAACTTGTATGTCTGTCTCTTGGAAGCTAAAGCCAGTTCTGAATTCACTGCTTGCTCCTCACCACTGTCATCGCTCATTAGATCCCACTGTACTGAATCAAAAAACTAATCATAATCTGCCCATTGCACAAGATGAAGTGGTACCCAGCAGGCTGAAGTTTCAAAGTATCCTACTTGAAGGACCTTTAGGCCAGCTATTACATTTATGGTGGTCTACACTTGCAAACACTACCCATAATGTACCCTTAGCTTTTAGACTTCTGTTTTTTTTTTGCAGTTTCACTCTGACCCTAACCTTGGTCAAGACTAGATTTAGAGGGCTTGTAGGGAAGACCTTCTTAATTTCGTCACTGAGAAGTCCTGAAGCTATCACCCCTGTCCTAAATGAATCTGGAGTCTACTTTCGCCTGGCAAACATTTTTAAGCATGAACTCAAACCCCAGCACCTACTTTAGGCTTAGACTTCCCTCAGCAATACCCATATAATGACATTCCCAATTTTATCAACAGCAAAGCAAACAGCTGTTGACTTAAGTTTGCTCAGGGCAGCTCAAAATGCCACAGTGCATACACTCCCTTGCTTCACCTTCACCCTAATCTTAACCCTTGTCCACATTCAAGGACAGAAAACTACAACGAGTTTCTCAGTAACTCTAGGAAAGCTATCTACTGTCCTAAGTTTTCAGGGTTGAGGGTGTCTCAAAATGATGTTGTTACTGTGTATCTTTAACTTCTGTTATAAGGAACAAGTTTTCTCACCCCAACCTACTAGTTATCAACTCCTGGGAATGTACTTCTACCATTAAAAGGCTTCTCTACTTATTTTATTTTATTATTTTATTTTATTTTATCATA
>VXAL01009002.1:258170-287458 GCA_013399475.1 Chauna torquata
TTTTTTTTTTTTTTTTTTTTCTCCAGTTAGATTCAGTAGGTTTTAATTCAGCTAAAACCTAAACCTAAACTAGAGTAAGATAAAAATTTAAGGAATTTAAGGAATATGCTACCTGCTCTGGCCAGTGGTTCATATAGCTCAGTTTTTGGTCCTGACAGGCAGCATAGGGAGATATCGTGTGGGAAAAGCATGCATGCCTGTCTGAGCTCTTCAGCCCATTGCCCTTGTACTACTTCCCCAGCATCTGTTTGTGTCAGGGATGTTAGAGAGCACCTCCCTAAGCCTTAAAGGCCTGTCATCCATGAATTTACACCAATCCATTTTTGAAATTTTGCTGTTCTTCTCATTTAAGGAATATTTCTTTTTCTTTCTTCTTTTCTTTCTTTTTTTTTTTTTTGAATGCTGATGTTTTTGTTTTGATAGCTTCTTAATTTCTATCAACTGTGAACTATGAAGGGCTAGGTTTGCTTTGTTTTCTTTTTGAGTTGTGGCACACAACTTCAACTTCTTTATATTTTAAAAGCTCCCTGGCTGCTTGTAGTCGTCTTCTTTTTTTCTTTTCTTTTCTTTTTTTTTCTTTGATGTTTTTGCTTTCTTTACAAATTGCTTCATTTTATGCAGTTTCTTTCTTGAAATTGAGCAGCTGTGTGCTACATTTACTTGGCACATTCTCTCCTGCTATAATGTTAAACTTAATGTTGAACTTTACAAATGGAATTTCTACTATAGCTCCTAATTTTGTTATTGAAAGACCTCAGGGTTACTCTCCTAAACTCATTCTGTGGAGTCTCCTGAATGGCATGTTTATTGCTGCTCCACAGCTTCTGCTTTCCTGAATTCATACTTTTTCTAGAGTCAGAGATACAGTATGGAATGAAATTTGTAATTTTTCATTGCAAAACTTAGTGACTGCTCTCATAAACTTAATTTGGATCTGCTTTGCAGTGGGACACTTACTGTTGCTTTTAGCTTTTACCTTTCCAGGCTGCAAAATAATCTTAATTCCAGATATGGAGAGCATCCAGCAGTACCCTAAATAATGATGTCCTCATTATTTCACTGAGAAACCTGAAGTACCTTGTCTCAAAAAATACTCTGGGATTTACTTCCAAAGAAGTGATTTTGAGATATCTTTACTGAGAAAGATAACTTGTGAATACAACAGAATAAATACTGTTAACTCATACTGATATTTAATGAAAAAACAGCCAGGAAAAATAATTTTATATACAGAAGGAAAAGAACCTTAATACTGAAATTTCTAGCAGTTTCTAAATATCAAGAAAGATTGCCAGCCTTTTTACAGCTGTATCTTTCCCTTTTGCTGAAAGGAAGTAGGTGTCTCCGTGTACCTGCCAGTGAGAAGCTCAGCATGCTGTGAGTTGAGGACAGAGGAATACTTTTCCAGATGAGAGGTGGTTTTTCATTGTCTAATCACCATTACTGACTCTTGTTATCACAAGTGGCTGTACTTAATTTGTCACTCATTCTTTTTTCTAGGAAGGACGGATGAACATTTACCCTAATTTTGTGTTTCATGCTTATCCACACTGGTGTGATTTTGTTCAGTGGTCAGTTCTGCCTGAGGAGCTTTTCTTGTTCCTCTGTCTCATGGGTGCTACTTATAGACCCAGAACAATTTTCCTCATTTTCTCCCTAAAAAAGCTTATGGATACAGTCCTCAATACTTGAGGTCCATTATCCAATTACAGTCTAATTCTCACTGTAGAGCTTCTACTTTATTAAGCCATAAACGTACTGCTTCAGCCATAAACAATACGCTTGTGGTGATAATGTACAGAACAGCTTTTCTAAATTTTCTGGTTAACATCTTCAAGTATTACTGTGCCTAAAACTATGCTTTCCAGCTGCGCTCTTACTTTGATCCAGACCTGCCATACTTTGGTGACACTGTTCTCATGCGCGATGCTGTGAGTCTTGCCTCTTCCCATTTCCACTGCCACAGCACCTGAGCACTGGTAGGATTTCTTCCTCTGCACTCCTATGAGATGCTGCACTGCTATGTTGAGACTTGAGTTACTTTCCCATGGTTACTAAGGGAGCTTCTGCAGTGCAAGTATTTGCTCCTTGTCTTCTAGATCTAGGCAACCCCTGCCTCAGACAAATGAACTCCTTCTAGTGAGTGTCAGGCACAGCTAGCAGATGGGACAATGGCTGTACTGTCCCCAGCAGCTTTTTTACCAGGCGCAGAGGAAGGGCCCTAAAGGACCAGCTTCTCCATGTAATTTTATTCCTTTTTAGACAGTGCTCTCCTTTGGCAAGCCAAAGTCCTGAAGTCACCTCCCTGCACCCAGTGAATCACTATCACAAGAATTGCGGACATACCTCTGGAGCTGCTGCTGGTTTTACCTTCATTTGATGGTCTCCCCTGGTACCAAATGGCTATGGCTAAAATCAACACTTTTGAGCAGTGAAAGCTTGAAATGAACTTGTCTTTGGGTTTTTTAACAGTGGTTGGTTTTCAGATAACATAGCAATTTAACTGCTGAGATAGGACATTATCTTGCCTGAAGCATTACCAATATGGCAACAGAAATCTATATGCCATTAACCCCAGTTACATTTCCCTGTTCAACGTTCAGTACTATCGGACTTGGGGAGGCAACTATCTGCCCCATGCTGCGCTGTGCCAAATAATGCCTTGAAAGAGCATGAGCTAACACAACCCCTGACATCTCTGTTGACTTTTCCAGTAGCGCTTTGGGAAGGTAAATTTGCCTAAAGGTGAAGTGAAAGTAAGTCCATGCAGCCAGGAAGCAAAGCCTCTGGCATCACTGCTATGCTTGCAGGCTGTCTGCCAAATGAAGTTACTGGGAGCGGGCTGTGACCCCCTGGTTCTGCTGGGCAAGTCCGGAATATATTCCTGACACACGAGTATGAGTGCACATGTGCACCTGTGTGCACAAAACAGGGCCCTCACAGCCTTCACATTAAAACAAAAACAAAAACACAACCAATGCTCACACAGTGAGCCACCCAAGAAGTGACAACTCCCAGCTCAGAAGTGAGGTCACACATCAATTGGCATTTTGTTGCTTTGTCCCCTGCTTTTTAGGCAGGGATATGACTCTGGGTACTGTACATATTTAAGTATCTTGCAGCTGTTAATGTATTTATCCCTATCTTTGTAAGACAGATAATGATGCAAGGTTTCCCATGAGATTTTCATCTCACCTGAGCTGTCTGAAACTCTGCGACCTCTCTCAGCACAGGGCTCGAGTGCTCCCATGCCTGTGCTGTCACTCATCTTGCGAAACCCCATGCACTAGTGCAGTACCGCTGCCCTCCCGCACAGGCTTGGGAGGGGTACTGGGGGCAAAAGCCCTGCCTGATGTCACACGTGAATCTCTGAAGCAGGCCTCCACGAGGCAGACAAGTGCCTTGCCCACGTGCAGTGCAGATGTCGCCTTCTCTAGGTGCTGCATGGACACTCAGGACCACTGCGGCAGCATGCAGTGACTGAGCGTGCATCAGGTCAGGTTTCACTGCAGTGACCGAGCCCGGGCTGGGGTGGGGTGGTACTTCATTGAGAAAGCATCAAGGGGTTGCTAGATGCTTCTTTTCTTCTTCTTTTCAGGTACACACATGAGGTAAGAAAGGACTGGGTGCTGGCAAGGCTGGCTTTAAGGATAGAAGAAGAGTGCTTTACTATTTAGGACCCATAAAAAAAACCTCTTATCCCTATTTGTTTTCTTTTTTATGAAACACTGGGCTACTGAAAGGATATAAGAGCAAAGTTTCCTCCTGTTATGTTCTTTTCTCCCAATCACAGTTCTGAGATACTCTTCACAATAAAATAGTTAAGGACAATTAAAAGAAAAAGAGGTTCCAAACAACAAGATAGCAGCCAGAGGCAACATCCCATATCGCCCACCTCCAGTGTGAGCTTTCAGGTCTGAGACGCTTCTTCTGCCTGAAGCTCTGCGTTCCTCCAGTGTCAGGTTTGGAGCACCCAGAATTTGTTTAGAAAACAAGTGAGTTTAGCCCCTAAGAAACAAGCCATCCCGTATTTACACAGTCAGATGCAACAGCCATCTGACTGAAAGGCTGGAAACTCCTACAGCGAGGGACCTGACCGGTGCTTTCAACACATTATTTAAAAACAATCTTGGTTGTTTTTGTAGCTTTTAGCTACATAGACAAAACACAGCTTGTTAAAAAAATAAGTAAAATCCGAAAATGTCTGATGGGTCTTAGGCTCTTTCCTTTCCATGGCTGGCTGATAGGACAAATGCACAAAGCATTTGGTATCCTTGGCGATCTGAACACCGTGAGCTACTCCTGTACAAAACTGTCCCTGGGGATTTCTCCAGGCTTCCTGACACATCACCATACTTGTTCTGCTAATGCAGTAAACCTAATTAGCTCCAATCTGAGCTCCTCCTCTTATTCCTACCAGTTTTAGTTTCTTCTTCTCTTGTTGTCATTACTATACTTGGAAACCTTCAGGTTTGCAATATATCCAATAATTTATCTGGCTATATTAAATGTAAATATTATTTCTTTTGTCTCTTTTGTGTGGCCCAAATCTTGTGGAAACCCTATAAGAAGGCCTGTTAAAACAGAAAAGGAAAGAGATAATAAATAAATAAATAAGCAAGTAAATAAATAAAATATCTGTTATAGGCTCCAACAAAATGATCAGAGGAAAAGCAGCTTATGTGGCATTTTAAATAAAGAAGACTTACAGATGCCTAGTATGGTAGTTACCTTCAACTGGCTGTTTGGTGGAGAGGCACAAATTCACTCTACACAGCCATAAAAAAATACACCTTTATAAGCATGAAACCATTCTCCAGTCGTTTTTGTCTATTCCATCAGGCGTTCTGAGGTGGGTGCTATATAGTGGTGGTTTGTTTTTCTTCCATGCTGTGGGGTACTTCAGCGAGCTGTTGCTCCACAGAGCTGTTCTCCTGCCAGTTCACACTCTTGTAAATCTCTCAAATGGCGGAGAGCTAGCTAAAATTAAAATCATATGTCTTTCCAGTTGTAGCCAGTAAATGAGGATAAAGGCATTCCTGAATCCCATTAGAGGATCCCTGTGGTATTTCAGACATCTTGAGGTTGCTGTCATCAAGCCTGCCCCTACTAAAGATCGCTCCAGCATTGTAAGAAGCTCGCCCTCACAATTATCCTCACTGCAGAACCAACCGTCCCAGGAGCTGGGCAGTCACAACGAAAGTGAGGGCACACGCTTGCTCCTGCAGCCCTGCAAGGACGGGCTGCTGTCCTGCCAGCGACCTGTGCTGGCCCACTCCTGGAGCCATTTACGCAGGCTGTGGGCATCGCAGTGGACCCCGGAGGACTCCTGCTCGTGCAGAGGACTCACCCCCGTCCCGCAGAAAGGCCAGGTGGCGGGTGAAGTACATCAGCGGGGGCAGAGAAGCAAGGGGAGCAGGCAGCAGATCTTAAGTGTGACTTTTGGACAGACCAGGCCAGCCCATGGTGTGAAGCAGGGAAGTGATTATGCAAAGAATATGAAGCAAATATGACGATCACCAGAAGAGGAAGAAAGTGAGGCTTGGAGTCCGGTAGGGACACCTAATGTCATGTAATTCTCTATTTTAGCCAGAGCCCACGAATTTTGAACATTTTCTCAGCCTCTGCAAGCTATTTTGAGCTTCCGAATGTGCTAGCAGCATCTGACAAATCACCTGCCATCTCATTTGCTTACTAACACCTGAGAACAAAAATGGCTTTAATATGCAAAATGAGGTATGGCCCAGCAATTGCCTGTGGTTATTGCAAGGCCAGTATACGTTTCCCACGCACTGCCTTGTAGGACCTTGCACCACACAAGGCAGCCTTGTGCGTCTGAGCCCTCAGGGGCTCGGGTCGTGTTGGTTATCGGTGCCTCTATCAACGTTGCTTCTGTGGGCCCTCCTCTCAGGGCAGGCACACTTGCAGCTGCAACCTTGAACACTGCACTCAGCTGCATGGGCCAGCATGAAAAAAAAAGGTTAATTAGTGTGGGTGAATCGTTCCTCCCTGCTCGCTTGTGACTGTTTGACCCAGTGGGAGGGGAAGCAGCTTTCCTGGTAAAACCAGGTGTTGCGTTTGCTGAGCCGTGGCTGCAGATGGAGGGTGTGTGGTTGGGTTGGTGTGGTGTGGTGTGAGGGGGCAGCAACTTCCCTGCCTCCCCCTTTCCAAAAAGGCAGCTCTCCCCAGGGCTGTAGGCTCTTCCAGAAGAGGCAGCCCTCAGTCTGCACCCCACTGCCAATCAGGCTTGTCAGAAATAAGCTTTTGGCTGTAGAAACACTGCTGAAGGACAACAGCTTCCTTCCAAGGTGTTGTGTTGAACCGTGGTTCCCTTCTTTATATGTGGAGGTAATGGCTGCCTTCCATGCTCAGCAAGTACCTGAGTGCATGCAAGAAACAAAAGCTATTGTAAATATAAAGAAATAAGAATTTTTATTGAAGGGTGTCACGTTTCCTCCTTTTTACCCCAAGAATTCCAGTGTATATTCTGGAACAGAAAAATATTCCTTTCCTTATTTTTTTTTAGACACTAAGCTACATTTTAGTTTGTTTTTGTTGTTGTTGTTTCTTCCTGGCTGAAGGCATTTTCTTGGTTCATCCTGCTGAAGGTATTCAGCTAATGATTTTCTGATCAGCCACCATTACCACAGCTAAATGGATGTGGTAAGACTTTCACCAAATTAAAGCAGCAAAGTAAATGCATTGGTTAGTCTTTCATCCTGTGTTCTGGAAATCCCAAACAAGATTGCACTCATGTGAAAAGAAGCCTGCAAGTCCAAATTCATGAGAAAGGTAAAACCAGGGGCCACAGAGACTCCTGATTACCCACAACACTGAGAACAGTGACTCAACCTTTAGAGCATGATGGTAATCTTCAGGAATATAAACTGCTTATAGAATTGTGCTTCTTGAGGTAGTACTTAAAAGTTACCTCTTCTTCTTTGTGCATATTTTTCAGCCAGATTGAAGCAGAAATATTCTTCAGGGAACAGGGTGAGAGAATAAACCACCTTGTGAAGACCCATGACCTCTCTGAAGCCATCACCTGCTCCTGGGGAGGTAAGACTAGCACCTTCTGTGGGGCTTTTTTGTCCTTCTGGTGCAGAGCTGACAGCGTCACCACTGGTAGGCAGGAGGGAGTGGCAAAGATACATGGGGAAAAGATCCCAAGGGGAAAGGAGAAGGAAAAGAGAGGTGTCGAAATACAGTGCATTCCCAAACTAGAGGTTCTCACATATTTATTTTAACTTCACATTCTGGGATGTGCTGTTTGCATGAAAATGCTTGTTTCCTTGTATCACCTGTTTTGCACAGGCACTATTTTCCAAAATATAATTCCTTCTTCATTTCCTGAGTCTTGCCTTGAGCCATATGCTACCAAGACCATAGTCCTCATGGGTGGCATTGAACAGTGTGCTCTGCAGACTATATAATGGCATTAAGTCTAAGAAATCAGACGTATGTTAAGCATAATAAGAAGTATGCTTCAAAAAATAATGACTTTTCACACCTCTGGAAGTGAGAAACTGTAAAGCTGAGAGAGGCTTGAATGACATGGGTCAAGTTCAAACAGAGACATGAGTATTCCCAAAGGCTGGTGACGTTTGGATGCAGAATTTTCCATTAGAGCATTGCAACTCTGAATTTAGTTTCAAATGCGGCACCAAACTCTCTCAAATCTCCTTTGGGTGTAAAATCTCGGTCTGGGTCCATCTCTGTTGAGCAGTTCTGGCAAAACCCAAGTACCTCAAATTCGTACTTGGTGAACCTCGTGTCTGTTTCTGCCCTCTACTGGAAACGAACCTGGCGGCACTTTTACAGCCACAGCAAAATGGAACCACGGTTATTGCCAGAAAAGTACTTCCTTGCACACTCATGGGTGACCCCACTTATTTTCTGCTTTTGTGACTGCTGAACTGTTTCACCTGTAAAACCACTATTTTGGGTGGCAATACCAGAACTGAAACAGTCTGTGAAACTGTAAGTCTGAAGCACTCTTGTGAATCCAGTGAAGATTTTAAGACAGTGAACCATGGGGAAAGAATAAAAAAAAAGAATCACACATTGCCATTTCTATATTCTGTGGTGCAGTGCGGATTAGCTTCATCTGGCCCTAAATGAGGGGAGGGGCAGTCACATGTGGGTCACTGAAGGGAGCACCTATCCTTTTCTACTGGAGTGGGATTCAGGAGACTGTTATCACAGGCTTGCTGGTGACTGCCAGATTTTCTCTGAATCAAGATTAAAATTGCATTACTATACTGGCGTGTGGGTATGTCGGTCTGCCCATGAATGGGAGAGAGCATTTTTTGAGAGCTCTGGGAAAGAGGTAAGCAGGGAAAAACTGTGCGAACATGGATGAAATAATGAATGACACTATGAAGTCAGACAGCGTAAGCGAATGGGGCTGTTACAAAAAGAAGGAACTTCTTGCAAAGTCCTTCAGAGGCACCCCAGGGTGAAGCAATCACCTATAGGTGCAAAGTTGAAGTTGCTGGGAGCTCTCTGCAACTCCATCCTTGTTCTTTTGGTTTCGTTTTTGCGGTGTGCTATGCCCCCCAACAAGTTTAGGAAACGTCATATATTCGGAGTGATCCCAGAGCAAGTATTCACTGCAAGGAACACTGTCCTAATCTAAAGAGCTGCTGTATGAGTGAACAGCTGGATTACACTTTTCGATTTAACACCAAATCAACATTATGGCTATTTACGTATATGATATCGTTGTCTTGATAAGAATGTAGTTTGCTAGCAAACAGAAGGCAATAGCATGGTTTTGTATGTAAAAGTCTGAGTCAGTATTAATTAGGCTCTCTGGAGCCTTAGGAATTTTTTACTTACTACTGTATCTTGCCTTGCAGAAACTATAGGTTTTCCCTATTTTGATGTTTAAAAAGAAACTCCACTCAGCCTTTCTTTCCTTCTTTCTGGTGTGCTCCTCACTCCTCTTTCTATCAGCCCTTGCAGAGACAAATTCCCTTGCAGGGAGAACGAAGAATATCAAAGCAATTAGGAGGTGGGTGGTTAATCTTCATGAAGCTTCACAACTGGTGTCACTTAGCATCACTCTAAACAGCTTCAGCTTAATTAGGCTAGTGCTTCTGGCTTTCTGGTCTGGCCTCAGCTGCTTGCTCAGTTCTTGCAGCTGCTTGTAAGTTTAAAATCTTTGCAGGAAGCTTTAGGTTTCTGAACTGGTAGCAGAATGCATGTTCAAACTTGCAATGAGCAGCATAGTAGGCAGACTGTTGAGATGACTTGTGGAAAAACTTCAAGCCTGACACAAACCCACAGTGAATTTTCCAAAAGCAAAACCCCAACAAAACCTCCCTGTCTTCATGGTCTGACCTTCACTGCTCTGCAAGCGTCATGAAATGCAGGGGAGAAGGTGGCTCTCTGTGACCACTGCCTGCAGAGCCACTCTTGCAACCCTAATTGCTGTCCTGGTGGTGATGGGGAGGAGACGTGAGACTGAGTCACACTCTGAGCTGTTTGCAGTGTCAAGCTGTGGTTCAGTGGGAATCTTGTTCATCACAGCTTCACTTCAAGTGGTGTGCTCTCATGGTTTGCAGTTGTGTCAAATGCTTTGTAAGGGTGGTAATTTTGTCCCTGTTCCCAGGGAGGGAGGAAAGTGACTGCACTACTACACCCAGATGCAGCTTCACCACTGCTGACGAACGCGAGCTGGGGTCAGCCACAGTTTGTGTGACACAGCAGGGCACTTTCTGTCTCCCCACCTCGGGGCACTGAAAGCACATGCCTGTTTCATGGGTCCGTGCCCAAACCATTGGCCAGCAGTCGCTCCCCTTCCCCCAAGCTGCTGAACATTTCTCGCTTCTGCTCCTCCCCTTCAGATGCTACCCCACCACGCCAGTGTTGATGCAAGTATCAGCTTATCCCTGAAGAGGTGACACTGCCTTAATTTCAATTTACTTCACTACATCTGGAACAAGCATTTTCCTTGCCAGACTTTTCTTTCTCTCTCTCTCCACTCTTCACCTTGTCCCAAGAAGGGCTGGAGAGGGATTCATTTCCAGCTGCGCAGGAAAGGGAAAAGAGTAAAACAATTCGCTCTGCAGCCAAATTTCAACTGAAAGATGACATTGCATTTACTCAGCTGTAAGTACAGATGAAATGCTGCTCTGTTACTAGGAATGGGTGAAGAGAAAGCCCAACTCTGTCTATACCGCTACAGACAGCTGCAATTTCCTGAATTTAACATCATTTTGCACTAGAGTATGGGGAATGCTTTGCTCAAGGTCCACAGACAAGAGAGCTGAAGCTGGAGGAAATGGCCCCACCTTCTGCAAAGACCACTTCATCCTGGGCAGGAGCTTCTTGTTTGCCTTGGGGTTGGAAGAAATCCAGTCTTACACTGATGGGATTCACACGACAAGAAATGAGGAAGCAGCAGTGTCACAACAGATGGAGCTAGTGGAAAGGCGTATGCTGGTCATCAACAGTATGTGAGGCAGCACTGGGGAAAACTGATCTGCAGGTACAGTCATAATTTTGCCCTGAACAAATACAGAGTCTGTTCAATTCTGATTTGTACTCATCTCTGCCTGACTTAAAACTTGTTTCTTTTTCTCTTTTTCCAAGTTTACACTATGACAGCATCTGGAAAATCAGAGTACAGTTAGCCTGCATTTCAACCAGACCTTTCTCCCTGCTCCTTGGCTCAGATCTACCCTAACAGAGAAGATGCTTGGCTCCAGGTTTATGTGCTGAGCTGAGATCACCAATATGAGCTCTGTTCCCAGCTTGTGCTTCAAGGCAATCTGTAGGATTTGGGGCGACGTCACATCAGCCAAAGCTTTCCCTTCCTGTCCCTAAACTGGGCTGGTCGCTTGTTCCTTCTGTCAGCCTCGTCCTGCTGCTCCAGGTGCTTTGCAGAGACTGCCCTGGTCAGGCGTGTGAGACGTCTCTGTAACCCTGGCGCAGGAGGTATCCACCATGTCTTGTTCAGAGGTCAGTGTTCAAATGCAGGCAGACCCAGCTGGCACGGGCTCGCCCGAGTGCACGGGAGCCAGTGGATGGCCATGGCACACCAGGTCTGAAAGCCACCCTGCCTTTGGGCAGGAATCCCTCCTGCCTGTGGGGACGGATCTACCACTCTGCCTCCAGACCGACTTTCTTGTCTATACGACAGCATCAGTTCCCAGAAAACTGCACGTGGCTGTGGCTGAAATACCAAGAGTGTGATTCTGTCTCAGGGATTTGCTGCCTTCACGCTGCGCTCCAGCTGTGCTTTCATGGCAGATGACATCAGCAGCACTCCTCAAGCCCAGCATATAATATTCTCAAAGCAAGACAGAAACTAATTAATTCCAAGTGTGCCCCTAATTTCCTGACACAGCTTGTATCTGCCTTTACTTTTGCACATTCAGGAACCAAGCCTTCTTCTTTCTCCTCATCCTAAGTGGTCTTGAAGTAAGCAACATTAAATAAACATGCAAGGTTGTATATATTCCCTACAGACTGCATGGGGTTTTTGCAATGTGGATCTCATTAAGATCAAATGGGCTAAGGGAATAGCAAACCTGGCATTGAGTAATAAAATAATCATGATAGTCCTTGTGTAAGCCAAAGCTTTCAGAGGAATTTACCACCACATTCAACATTCCAAAAAGTATCCTTTAATTTTGCGCATGTAACTACGGCAATTTTGTGATTTTACAACCTATCTCATGCTGAATACAAACTACTAGAGGCACCAAAAATCAGGAGTCATCAATGCCATGCCAATCCTGCAGCTGTTTTAAAAAAACTCAACGGAATCAATAAGAAGCCTTCTCAGAAAAATCTGCAGTTCCTAGAGCATTTACTGAAAAACAATCCCAACCAAGATTGTATCCTTTTTAGGGCTTATTTTAGATCCAAATCCATTTGAACCACTCTTAACAAAAGTTAAATATTTCATAAAGGAGTTATACCTGTTTTAACACAGTAAGAGATGGATTTGGTTAAATTGATGTAATTTTACCACAAGTATACTGTGGCACTTTGCCCATCATCACAAAAGGCGAGTTTGCCACCTTTTCTGGAGCACAACACTCAGCTGTAAATGAAGTTGTTTCTTGAACTCTGCAGACAGCCGTAGCATGAGACTATTAGTGCGGCTGCCATTGTAGCCTTCATAATGACATGCAGAAGCTGGCAAAAGCGGTTAATAAATTCATTCCAAAATTCCAATTGATAATGGAAAGAGAAATGTCAATTTGACATGGATACGTTTTTTCTTTTTTTTTTTCTATATTTTTTCCTCAAAGAAGTGTATTTGTCTTGTGCATCCTGTGTCCCATTCAGCTGTTTGCTTGAGGCTACACTGAATGAATGAACATGAATGAAGCTCCAGGAAATGCATTTTTTCCAGAGTTTCTACTGTTCACAGTGGTGCAGAAAAACTTAAAAATGTGAGTGAAGTAATTGCTACAGGGTTTGCAACTGTAAAAAAAGGAGAAGGGAAGTCACTACAGAGCTGCAGAAGCAGTTGCTCAGGGTGTTTTCTCCTAAGCTGAATCTGGCCATCCTGAGGCTCTTGTTCAGGATTTGGGGGTGTTTGTTAAGTCCAGCAGCAGCTCAGTTGGAGTGACTGACACTTGAAAAAACCTGGGGAGGTGAAACGAGCACATCAGCTGATGTCTGCTGGAGCTTATTACCCTGTTTGCTGCTTTACCTGCCATCTAGTATCCTCGCCTGTAATCACTCACAACTAAGAGGGTCCTTTGCATGAGGGTATAGCACAGCGTGCACAGCGTGCTTTTTGTGGTGTTGGCTTGCAAAGACGCTTTAATTTAGATCACTGAGCCTGAAGCCAGGATTTTTTCCTGCAGTTTTTAGGAGTTCCTGATGTCATGATCGGGGGTGACTCTGCACCATCCAGTACCGATGCAGCCTTCTTTCTACATAAACCGTGCTGTTTAAGATTGCATTGCGGCTTCCGAGTTCAAACATAGATCTTCTAACCCCCACAATCATGATGCTCCAGGCCAGCTGTGAATTAGGTGAATTACCTCAAGCTATTAGCTGCAGCAACGTCTCCTTCCAAGTAATTAATGGGGAGGAGGGATGAGATGTTTTCCAGACTCCTGCTGTGAGGTAAGAGTTGGCTTCCTCGGGTGCAGAAACTGCCCAAGAGGTCCCCACCCTTGTGAGGCTGGGCTACATGGAGTGAGGACTCCTGGCCAAGGAGCAGCCTGTTGCACAATGTACTGCATGCCACTCACCACTAATAAAAGAAAAGGAGGGAGGGTGAGGCTAGGATTATGCCAGCACCAGAAAAGGCAGCATGCCTTGTTTGCAGCTAGGGGCTTTTGCAGGAGAGGATACATGAATGACAACCTCATCACCCAGGACATCCCGTCACGAGCCACCAGCTTCTAGAAAGCTGTTGCAACTCTTAATAGCAATTTTTTTTTTTTAAACCCGTTCCCAGGGTTTTCCGTCACTGTGGAAAACAAAATATGCCAAGCCTTTGCTCCACATCCACCACGGGTTGTAGAGACTCCTGGCCTGGGATTTTCCTTGGGTCATGATGCCAAAACTCCTTCCCTTCAGTGGGAAATTACCACTGAGCAACATAAGGTCTGATCCCATGACTGGGATATTCCTCACTAGAAAGATGAAAAATAGCCCCAAGAACACCGAAGGCTTCCGTGTGAGGTGAAGAAGGAAGTCTGAAGGAAAGTTGCTCTCTGTTCTACTAGCTGTCCCAATACCCTTGTCAGAAACACTGACACATGCTTTAACTATACAGACACAGGCTGAAATCACATCCCTCATACCTAGGTAGGTGGTATGTAACACCGGTTGGCTTCAGAAAAGTCAGGAGCCAGCCCTGAGGAGAGCCATCACCTCAGTACCCGTTTATGAAATGACACGTCTAAAGGGGTGGTGTGTGGAACAAGTGGGGGCTGTCACCTGTGTGGCCTCCCGGCTGGTTGGAAGGAAGTCAGCATCAGTGCTCTAAACGTCTGCGGGGCACAAAAGCACATGGCATAAGGAGGGATTAAGCTGGTAATAACAGAGGCAAATGTGGAAAATATTTCTGTGTACTTGGGGTGCAGTGGGGCCCAAATTTGAGAAAGAATTCAGTGCATTCCGCAGCTGAAGTGCTTAGATGCACGATCTCTGAAGTCATATTGCACTTTTACATGTACATTATTTCTTATTCCAAAACCGCTATTGTGTGAAACAATAAAATAGCTGTTACACACATTGCATTATCTTATGCTCAGTCTTCCATGAACATAATCAAGCCCTAGGCTATGCTGTATATTAAACTTCGGCTCGGCTTACTCCCTCCTCCCTATATTGTTCCTTATTTTGCTGATGCTGGAAGTTTTTTTTTCCATCCTGGAATCTTCTTATTTTTAATTAAAATAAATAGTTTCAATGTATCCTTTGTCAAATAATGCAGACTATCTAAAGAATGCCGGAGCAGCTGTTTTAACTCACTTCCTTCTAAAACCTTCATCATAGTTGAAGCACTTTGACCATTTCTGAGATTCTCGTCTAGTGCTTTCCCCCTTGAACATTTTGCTCTGTTTCCTTCACTGTTTCCTTCCTCAAGAGCTATCAGGCAGACTTTCCAAGTATGAGGTTAGGGCAAATAAGATGTCTTGGTGTCTGTCAGGGAAGGACTGCACACTGCCACAATCACTCTGCCCTTGTGCTGGAGCCCACCTGCAGCAAGTACCAGAGGGATCTCCTGTGGTGGCACTCATACTTGAGGTGAGATCAGGCCAAAGACTTTTCCTCTCACTAACATACACGTTTGCCATCAGAATGCTGCTGACATAGATATTTCAAGTAAACAAAAATACTTTCTTCAAAGGAAGAGAAGTGCTGCAAGGCACCACAGACAATATATTAATATAAACCACAGCAGTCATCTTGGCAGATACTTTCAGTGATTTCATCAAGTATTACTCATGTCCAGTCTCCCATTTCTTGACAATATAATTAATTCAGTAGTAACATGTAAGTCCCATATCAGCATCTCCTGGCTCTTGGATCACCATTTCAGACAACCCACTTCTGGCTGTAAGCAAATTGCAAACCTCTATACCCAGTTTGATATCGTTGTTGATAGTGTCATGGTCTGTTGCAGGCAAACTATGGACACACCCGATGATGTCGAAAAGCTACTTGGGGCATCTAGCAGTGATAGTAATTGGCATTACTCAGTCATTGCATACACTGAAGATGATATTTGCAGGCCTCTGCCCTTCTATCTACATAAATAATTTTTTGCCTTTTTAATAAGTATGAAATTGTTGTATCAAACAGAGGCACAGTTTCCATCTCTGCTGACCAACACCCGTCCCATGTGTGAGACACACAATGGCAACGGAAGTTCTAAAGCCTTACACAGCTCATTTACAGAGAGATACAAAGCTGTGTAACTCACGTAAGAAAGGTTTATGGCAAAACTGGAGACCATATAAAAATCTCCTATCCATGGGCTGCCATGCAGTCTAAAATTGATGAATTCTTTTGCTGAAGTTCAGAAGCAGAGTTTAACTTTGGTCAAACATGGGCCTCTTGTCATAGAAATAGCTCATGCTCTTCTCAAAGCATAAGCTACTGCTTGCATTGCTGAGATGGAAAAAAAAAATTAGGTGTGGCTTGTTGTTTACTGAACTTTCCTGTGGGATTTTGTGCTTGTCTAAAGCTGAATTCTAGGCAAAACTTGTAGGAATCCTCGACATGTAGGAATCGTAAGGATGAAGTAATTACTGATTACAACATGCTACGTTACAACATGAAAATGCCAAAGACAGAGGTTTTTGAAGCTGTTAGCAACATTCAATTCAATTATAATTGCATGTCACCGAAAGTTTCGTTCAGGAATTTCCTGAGATTTCTGAGTAGCTGTTGTAACACTAAGGACTCCAACGATATAATATAGTTCTAAAGTAGTATGCGTGCTACTGAGGACTGTCCTTTGAAACAACAACAACAAAAACCATCATAGTGAGTTACAGGTCAAAGTTACCAGTTGTGGTGGTTTTACCCAGCTGAGCAGCCGAACTCCACCACAACCACTCACTCACTCCCCCTCCTTAAAGAAACAGGGGGAGAAAATACAATGGACGAGGGCTCAAGGGTTGAGATAAGGACAAGAAGGTTGCTCACTAATTACCGTCACGGGCAAAACAGACTCAACATAGGGAGATTAATATAATTTATTATCTGTCACTAGCAGACTAGAGCAGTGAGAAACTAAAAGCAAACTAAAAACATCTTCCTCCACATCCACCCTCTTCTACCTCCTCCCCCTGAGTGGTTCAGGGGAACGGGGAATGGGGGCTGTGGTCAGCCCATATCACTTCATCTCCGCCGCTCCTTCATGGTCACTCTCTGCCCCTGCTCCTCCGTGGGCTCCTCCACGGCTGCACGTGGAGATCTGCTCCATGTGGTGCNCCCTTTCTGAACTCTTCTCTCACAGAGGCACAAACAACACCGCTCATGGCTCAGCTCTGGCCAGCGGCGGGTCCCTTTTGGAGCCGGCTGGAGCTGGCTCTTATCTGACATGGGGCAGCTTCTGGAACCTTCTCACAGAAGCCACCCCTGTGGCCCCCCTGCTACCAAACCTTTACCACGTAAACCCAATACACCACTTATCTTCACTGAGTGCCAGGGAGGATGCAACCCAGCAAGAGCCCAGCTCTGGGAAGCCTCATGGTTTGTTCTGTGGACAACGGCAAGCGTTTGATGACACTAACCACAATTTTGCAGCCATAGCGACAGACAGGCACTCGCTGTGCTGCCCAGAGGCAGCCTGCAGGTTCCTAGTCCACTCCTGGCCCAGAAGACCCAGCCTGCTGTTAAACCTGCTTGGGAATCCCTGTGCTCCGCACTGTGCATGGGCAAGGCCCTGTTGGCCACCCCTCCCTCCCTCAGCTTCTCCTTCTCCTGCTGCAGCTCCGGTTACATCCACACCTGCACATTTCTCACCCATCCCCCTGGTCCCTGGGGCTTCCTTCCACCTCTCCGAGACGTGGGTTTTCAGCCCAACCACTTGCATGAAAAGCCTTGCCCTTTTGTACTGTCCTCTGCAAGCCGTGAGAAGCCCCTGCAGGCAAGCACTACCACGGCACCTCAGTTCCTTCGCTGCAAAGCAGGGGAACTGCAGTTTTCCTCCTCCGAGAGTCCCTGCATCAGCTTCATGAGGTCCCCTGGTTCCCTCACCCAGCACTGGCTTCATCCCTCCTCTTGTCAGGGCTGCTCAGTGCATTACTGGGCTCAGTAAGTCAGATTTCACCACTCCTGTCACCAAACTTAAGTTTCCTCACAGTTAAAAAAAAAAAAAACTCCCCCTAATTTCTGTCCTGTTTTCCCATGAAGACAAATTCTGGAGATGAAAACGAAAATTGGTTCCTCCCAACTCACACCCTGCCACAAGTAAGAAACAGTTGCCATTGTATTTTTTGTAATATATTTGAAGGTTTTTATGCCATTGCATCTCTCTTTTCTAAACTAAGCATCCCTAGTTGTTTTTAGTAGAAACCAGGTAATAGTTTCTAAATATTTTATGACTCATGTTTGGCTCCATCTTTCACAAAGTGAAGAGGTCATTGCACATTCCTACCAAAGCCTCCTCAGCTCCAAGTGGGAAATTTGGGTGTATTTTCCGCAAACTGATTCTGTTTAAGTGTTTTCTCCCTCTGAACAACTCTTTCCAGCTCTCCCCAAAACGTAAGGCTTCTGACAGTGCAGTTCCTCTGCAGTTTCCTCTTCTGAAGGGAAATAAAACTATTGCTGTTTGCCAAAAAGGGCTTAAAAGGTAAATGGACTCACTCTTCAAAGAGACAGGGCAACCGGAACTTGTAGCTGCCCTGGAAAAAAATTAATGCAGCAGTTATAATGGGGCTTAAGTATGACTGCAAAGCCATCCCTATCTCTGACGGGATGTCCCCCCGGCTGCAAAAATCTCAGTTTCATGATCCCCTCCCTCTGTCCTTTTATGAAGGCAAGCAGCTGGTACCAATTAGCCTGGAGGAATGCTCTTCCCCTGGACTGTGCAGAAGTGAACGTGCCATGTGAAACCTGCTGGCTGCATGAAGACAGCAAAGGAGTATCCTGCAAAGATTATCAAATAATGATGACTAATGGTCCGTTTCCTACCTATACGATCTATTCAGAAACATTATCTGTTCGACTTGTGTTTTTTCAGCTTCGCTTTTAAAACAAATGCATTTTAGAGCAGAGAAGCCACTGTACCAACCCAAAGAGGTGTGTGGTAGACTGTTTTTCTTCTGTATTCATATTACCTGCTGTATTCATAATACCTGCAAAATACCGTCTTACCCACCTCAGCAATGGACATCTGGAGGCAAAAGTTGTTACTTTCTCTATGTCCCCTCCCAGTTCTTATACCCCTGTTGCCACCTCCCTGTGCCATAGACAAAAAATGTCTTTAGTTACGAAAATGGGTTAATTAAACTAATTTCAACATGCATTTAGCTTCCACTCCATTACTCCTGTTTCGGACATGCTGAAGGACTTGTGTGGGTGTTACTTGATCTGCTTTAGGGGCAGTATTGGATAAGATTGTCTAATAAAAGGTACCACCTCTTGCAGTAAACCATGCATTGTTAATCATCAGCAAAGTCATGCTCAGATAATATGTACTTAGCGCCAGTGGATCCAAACACACATGATTTTGCAAAAGAGACAACTGCTGAGACATGCCAGGTACATGTTCAGTATATATGGGAGTGCACAGAACAATCAGAAGGAACCTGTTCAGTTATGAACATTACATTTCTTTTGCCTCACATGACAGTGAAGATCTTTCAGACATAAGGTTTAGACTTTATGGATGGCTAGCTTGAATTTGATATTGGAGAGGGACAGTCAGCAGAAAATGGGAGAATCCTTTTTCAAAACTGAACAAGCAAGTCAAAAAATTCCCGTAAGCATTGTTTCCAGAATAGAAAAATGTAATGGCTATTTTATGTCTGCATGTTCATTTTTCATGTATTATTTCTCATGTTTGAAACAGGCAGTTTTCAGGACAGAAGTATACATACCGATTTTAATTGCCTGCAGGCAAAAAAATCTAGTAAGTCTAAGAATGAAACAGTAACATAGGAGAAAAAAATAGTGGGAGAATTTGGAAGATAAGAAAAATGTTTTCTGCCCTTGTAGATGGTATATAAGCTGAAGACAGTAAATAAGCAGTTAGTAATTAAGCTAAAGAATAGATGAGAAATAACAATCCTTTCTTTCAATTTCACAAAACTTTGATTTCCCCCACTGGAAGCTCTGGCTGCCTTGGGAGGCTTTCTGCAGCCTCCCCAGGGCATGGTCTGGCTCAAGTGCCTGTGGTCTGCAAACATGGCCATATCCACCTCTCCTTTATAAGTGACTTGAGTGGGACATCGGAGGTCACTTACGAGCTTAATAATGGACAGGCATGTTTTATGCACCGTCATTATTCTCCTGCTTCAGGAAACCTGGCTTGGAAAGTCATGCTGAGCCTCCTGAAAGACTGTTTTTCAGTTCTTGTGAGTAAACCATCCTTCTAACAGAATTGTAATCTAGAGATGGGCCAGAGCCCTAAATGTACGCCAGCTCTAGAAGAGGTAAGCGGTTTAACGAGTTGGTTTCAGTGGATTTCTCAGGGGTTACCCCTGGCAGCCATTTGAAAGAAGCAGTGGGGAGCGGACCATCTCACCAGACCATTTGATTTCTATTCTGGGCCATGGCATTTTGTCAGCTGCTCAAGTATTTATGCAATGTCAGACAAATGTTATCAGATCCAAACAACTGATGATCAACCTTTTTCCAGACCAGTTTTGGAAGGAGACCCTGATGCTCATAGGCATTCTCAGAATAATTCCCTGGGGACCAAAGGACAAACTTCAGGCATAATTATTTTCTCCAATCTTCTCTTAAAAAGGCTGTGTCTTTTCTGGTGTCTTTGTCCACAATCAGTGTTTGAACATGAGAGGATGGATGTGGTTTTGAGCCACCTTTCCCTGTATGAAGTCCAGATTCACAGCAGTAGCACAGAGTTACTCTCTTTCACATCCTGTACGTTGTAAATTGTGAAATACTGAGACATCACTGTCTGATCCTGCTCCTGTTCCTGTCTACAGAAATTTCATTACTGCTTTCTGTGATGGCAAAATCTGTCATGAAATGTGCACATTTCAGATACACCTGAACATGCAGGATTTATCCCTAAATGGAAGTGCTAAACACTCCTACACTGGCAGAGGGCTTATTACCTCAGATATCACATTCACAAACAACCAAAACAAGAAGTGAAACCAACAAGTATGTTTTAATTATATTCCATACTTCTTTGGTCAAAACCTGATTTTTTTTCCCCCAAGGGCTAATCTCACTATCTACAAAACCACATAATTCTGTGAGAAACATTTTCTACTTGAAAACCGTTTCCTCCTCCTAATAGCAGGTTCAATCATATTCCTGATGACATGAATAGCATATTTACTACTGTTTCAAGATGGAGCAGTATTAAACCTGTGTGTGTGTATGTGTGCACACAGGTACCCTGGCTTTTTCTCTGAACAAATAAAAGATGCATAAGATGGTAAGAAACGTCATCTAGCTTCCCAAGGTATTTTATCTATGCTCACCAGACTGTTTTATATAAGACAATACTGTCTTTTCTCCAAGAATCTACAGTTTTATTTTAGTTACACATCCAGCCTTTCAATAAGCAACACAGGAACTACAAGCCAACCTGCACAACCACTGCCAAGAAAGGTCATGGCCCATACGTAACCCTTTGAATACATACACACTGGGGTCAGCAGTTGTACTTAACATCTGTGAGATACTCCACAAAGACATTTAAGGTCATATGTATTTTCATGCTTAGAAGCTAATCTCATTATCAGATTTCTAGGAAATACACAAGCACTTCCTCTGGGCTCCCATTCTTAGAAAACAAGTTATTGTTGTCTACTATTTGGAGGCAGAGGAAGATGACCCTTGCCACAGATCCAGGAGATAAGGAAAAGCTTCTCCTGGGAGAAAGAATAGCTGTGGGACAGCAGGTCCAGCAATAGGAATCTTTAAGCGTCGTTAGTAACGAACACTGAGGCTACCCAAAGCACAGTTCTGCACAAAAGGAATTAAGGACCAAAGGCAAGGAGTGTGAGATTCTCCCAGGATCACACACATCTCACACATCTGCAGCAGAGCAGAGAGGAGCCATCTGCCTCACAAAGCGGAGTGATAACGGCGATATTCCAGGCATGCAGGGGTATTGCTTAGCTGCTTGCTCCTCCCTCCAAAATCTCTTGGGGAGAGACAGAGGGAAGGTAGGCCAGCCCTGCTGGAGGCTCTTCCTCCAGACTCCTGCCTAGAAAAGGAAAGCTACGAAATAATTATGAATGAGAAAATGAGATGTCTACTGTTATCCTTTCGGCTCCAGCTGTCCAAATAATTCAAGAATATTAGAAATATTACTGAAAATGCTGGCTCAAGTTCATACCTGGCTTAACTTCACCATAACCAACGGAGGCAGAGCTGCAGTAGCTGAAACTAATTTATTATGTCCAGACAACATAGCCAGTAAGGTAAGCAAAGCGTAGTGAGACAGGGATTTCACAGTACTGTCTTTACCTTATAAAAGAACAAATAAATCTACTTGAGAGATAGAGTGAAGGCCAAAAACATTAATGTTAATTAAAACTGCACTCAGACCAGTTGCTTGGGGTGACACGCCTGCTTAACAACAGCTATGCCTTGCTGGGAAGAGCACCAGCCCACGCTCCTCTGGGAGTGGAACTGAGCTGATGATGCTGAGCTCTGTCTGGTTATTGGATAACATCAGTGAAGGTTTTCACCTGCACGCTTTGGATCCAAACTAGAACTTCAATTTTCACACAGCTGAATCTCTCACTGGAATTATGCAGACATCCTCTTTGATTTATAACGAATTCTGCTTGTGATTGTGATGTGGCCCAGGTTCATGTGAAAAAGTCTGCTGTGACTCCCCAGAATATGCTCACAATGGAGAGCTTGTCAGCATGCTCATTCAGTAGTCCCCACAGCTAGGAAGCTGTGCAACAAAAAGGAAGAATAAATCACCCACGACATTGCTTGTTTTCTAGCTCGTATTCCTTTTCCGGTTGTGTTGCAGAATAAACAACTACCAAGCAGAAAATAAGAGAGGCTTCACTGCGGTGCAACAGGAGACATCTTACATCGCAGAGGCTCTGTCCTGCTGCTCTTAAAAATGGTTTTGTGATGTTATTCACACTCAGCACAGAAGTTGTGCATGACAGTTCACAGCAAAGTAGACTAAGACTTTTACTGCTTGGCTTAGGTGGGAAAAACTGCCCGGCCCTACTGCTTGGCCTCCTGCTCCATCCACACATCTGGTCTCACAGCCTCCTGGTGCATGATGACAGAAACCCAAAGTGGAAAGCAAAAGCTTTATATTCTGTAAGCATCTAACTGCCCTGCAAAATCTAGTGAAACCGAAATCAATGCATGCGGATGGTGGGGCTGCAGCTGCTTCGAAGTTGCTCCTCTACCCCAACGGGAAAAATCCCAGGGGTGTCTCTGGACTGGCTTCTTTCTTGCTCCACTTCTCCCCTTCTACTTCCTTACTTTTGCAGCAGTGCTCGCAGCCAAATTGGCTGGCTTTGTCCTATTATCAAGGGATTGTCATCTTGTAAACTTTTGCTTTTTGACAGAAATGTTCCAACAATATCCTTTTTGCAAGCTCACATTTCCCTGGCTTCCCTTTTAGATCAATCTGCCTCAGGGAACAGCTCACTCCACAGCCTTTCTCACCCCCTTGAACCTGAAAGATTTTCCCAAGAGGCTGCCACAGTCCTGAGCACAGGAAGGACACACAGTTCATGCCATGGCAGAAGTGCTGAATGTCCTCGGTCTGAGGTCCTGGGTAGACTTCAGTAGCTGGCTGGTTTGGCATCTGTTTTGAGTCAGCGCTTATCTGCTCTCTGATCCTAGGATTCAGTTCACGTTCGGTCCAGAAGATGAAAGGAAGAGACACTGCTGGACAAAAATAATATTCTGCATAAAATGGAGTTGCCTTTTCACATGCAGCTGAGCTGGAATAGAAGGGAGTTTAGTGTGGTAAGAAACATCTGCTTTTAAATGTCAGGTTGAAGGACAGTGCTTCAGTATTTCAGAGATGAAATGCCACAGGGTATGTTTGTATATATGAACTTCATCCTTATTACATGGTACTGCAGGTTTTGGTGAAGGGTGATGGGTAAGTCTTTTTCTTTTCTTTTCTTTTCTTTTCTTTTCTTTTCTTTTCTTTTCTTTTCTTTTCTTTTCTTTTCTTTTCTTTTCTTTTCTTTTCTTTTCTTTTCTTTTCTTTTCTTTTCTTTTCTTTTCTTTTCTTTTCTTTTCTTTTCTTTTCTTTTTCTTTTCTTTTCTTTTCTTTTCTTTTCTTTTCTTTTCTTTTCTTTTCCCTTTCCTTTCCTTTCCTTTCCTTTCCTTTCCTTTCCTTTCCTTTCCTTTCCTTTCCTTTCCTTTCCTTTCCTTTCCTTTCCTTTCCTTTCCTTCTTTTCTTTTTGGTCATGGATGGAGCTTTAAAAACTCCAATGTGATGGCACGAAAATCCTGGTTTTGGCAAGCCCAATGGCTTGACAGGGCAACACACGTGACCTAATTTTACAGACAGCTTTGTGTCTCTTGTTGAAGGGCTTGCAAATGAGTGCACATGAAGAAAACCAGCACCAGCGGAGTATGAGTAATCCAGCCAGGAATGTGGCTTGTTATGGGTTTGCAGAGAGCCTGCTTGCAGCAGCGTGGGACGCCCCGACCCGAGGGGGATGTGACACTGGTCCTGGTGGTGGGCACACTGGTGGTGTTGTCCTTCCCTGGGGACAGGAGCAAGGAGCGCAGGGGCTGAATGACAGCCTGTTGTCAGGGCCGGATCCTTCCCCTCGCCTCCTGCACCTCCTGTGGGGATACGTGCTGTGAGGCTGTCTTGCCAAGTTGCAGCTGTGATCCTCCCCGTGTGCCATTCCTTGTGAAATGAAGTTTCACTCCTTACAGTCTCTTCACACCTGGGGAAGGCCCATCTCATGTTGTGTGTCCCAGCCTTGCCTCTCCTGCTTTCTGCGACCATATGAGCACATGGAGGCTAGATAGCCACAGAATCACAGAATCATAGAAAATCCCCAGTTGGAAAGGACCCACAAGGATCATCAAGTCCAGCTCCTGGCTCCACACTCCACACACCAAGCCAGATAGGCTTGGTCCTGGGATGCAACCTGTCATTTCAAGGAGAATATAGCCTGGACTGAGCTCTGTTAAGGAGCAGACAGGCCCAAACTAAAGAAGAGATGTGAATACAGAAATGCAGTGTTACAAGAGGAAAATAACCAAAGAATTCCCCAAAACTACTCTGCCGTATCTTGCCAGAAGTGGTCCATCAGTACTATCGTCTTAGAGTGCCACACAGAGGAAAAGAGTGAGGGGAGATGTTTCAATACAGATATAACCTCTTAGAAGTTGATGCCAGGTGGCATTTTTAATCACCATCACCAAAGACACTGACAAGTTTTTTGCTGTGGGGATGCAATGTCAGCTGGCTCACCAAGGAGCATGTGCACTGACTTACTTTTATTCCAAATTCAGCCATGCCTGGGAGCTGCCCGAGTCCCTCATAGGCTCAGAGCTCTCCAGGAAACAGAGGAACCTTTCCTCTGCCACCTGTGGGCCCTACACTGCTCCTTCATGTTCTCATGCTTTCTTCTGAGAAACAGAAGAACCAATGGCCATCTCTTCTTGAAGATTTATCTCATATGCCTTGGAAATTACTCTTTTTCTACTCAATTATTTTCTGTTACAGAGTTGTTGTTCCCAGGTTGTCCAACAGCTTTGTGATTAGCATCACAGAAATTGTAATTCAGCATGGCCACAGAAGTTCAGCATCCATTTTCCCTGTATTTCACTTTGTGTCCTTGTTGGACATCTCAAGCAGCTGTGGAAAAATTAAGGGTGACATTTAACACCCCTTGGCCTGGTAGGAGTGGTGGTTGACTACAGCAAGCCACATTGGCCCCAGATTTTTGGTACACATTGGCTGGTGTTTCCAGTGGAGTTGGCAGAGGCTTAGGAGTTGTCTCAGTGTAAGCCCCATTTTATTTTCTCTCTTTTTAAATTTTGTTTGATGCTTGGTGCAAATGGTAAGCTAACATTCATACTAGAGTTAGGGTTCAGCCTATGGGAAACTGTAGTTCTGCTAAGGGTTGGATAAAAAAGATTTACTGAGGATCTTGCACATGCATATGCTTTGGCACATTTTTAACTTTTTCAAGATCTCAGTTTTCATGTAGAAACATAGACTCAGAAATTGGCCCTCCATGTTAGAAATCCCCAAATTATGTTATCTGCACCTACCATACAAAATATTTGACAGGTGTTTCCAAAACAGATGTATGTATTAACTTTTAAGCTGAGAGTTTCTAGATATTATTAGATTGCGGAAGGAATAACAAAAGCCTTAAATTAGGGTTCTATTTTTCAGAAATTACTATACCACAAAGAAACACTAATACTATCCCCAGGGCTATTTCCAACAAAAGTGCTTGCAATACTTAACCTTTGTTTCCTTAACGTTCTGAGATGCAGAAAGGGACTAGCGTTTTCATAAGGCATGTGGAAAATTTCTGACTAACCACAACATGGTCAGTTTTAGGCATTCATTTGTTGAAGTTTGAATCCATAACTGGCATTTGTTTTCAAGTGGCTTTCTGAAATGGTCCATCAGGCTGAGTCGGGTGCTTTTCCTAGTATTTGTTTTAATTCCTTTCGAGATTTTGAATTCTTTGATGCCATGAAATTAAGTCTGGAGTTCAGAACGTTGCTCTGCTTATTAAAAAGCAGTAGAAACAAGAAGGTGGTAAGTAGTCTACAACAAGAATTTGAGGACCAGTGTCCAGATGGCTCCCTGTCATGTTTTCAGTCTTGGGGTTCTCAGCTGTCTAGAGACTAAATCTAGGGGTAGTATGAGAGATATGTGTTGGTTTCATACAGTGAAAAAAAAAAAACCAAAAATCCTAAATCCCATCAGTATCACACTTAAACACCATTTAAATGAATTAAAAGCTGCTTGAGCATTTGTCTTTGGATCTTTTTACATACCTTTAAATTAATGCTGGGCTAGGTAGCTCACAACCAGGGTCAGAAGTCAAACCAAAATTTTGAGCTGGTGTTAGAGGCCCAAAAAGCATCATCGGGCTGGATTAAGGGAAAGTTCCAGAGCTGGTCCCCTTACTACTTTCAGCCCACAATGTACTTGCAGATCAAGAGGCTCATTTAGTATTTGGGTTATGGTTAAGATGATACGGTTCTGGGAAACGGTGGAGAGAATCACAAAGTACACACACCACAGGCTGCTATGTCCAGGAAGCCTCTGTGCAGGACCCATTCTCTGACTTCCTGAGGGTCTCCAGGCACAGCAGGGCAGGGATAAACTGAGAGTTAGGGCCACAGGGCCAAGAGAGACCCAAGAGCTATGCTTTATAAGTGGGTTCAGCACAGGTGCCACCACACCCTGTGGTTAACTGCTTGTGAAGTGTAACTTGGTTATGGCTAAGACCCTAGGCTAGCAGCAGTGTCCAGGCTTGAAGGGTGCACTAGTAAAGGATATATTCAGGACAGATGACCAGCATGAGAGCATAACTGGTCCCAGCGTGCCCTCCCAGCTTGCTGTTAGACACTACAGTTAGTGAGTATTACTGCAACTGGAGTTAGAAATATGGCTAGGATTTGGACTGGGATAAACTGGTGAGCTGGAGAAACCATAGGAAGAGCTAGCATCATCAGCCCAAATTTAGGACAGCAGAGCCCCATCTCAAGGCATGCTTTGAGCTGCACATGACCGTGACCCCAGCCTCATCCCAGCTCTTGAGAAGGCATGGGCCTCCAGTACAACTCCCTGTCCCCTCAGTCCCCTAAACGGGCTGCCCAGCAGAGCCCAGGGCCATCACTCCTGGGGCCACAAGCACCAGAAGGGAGTTGGGAAGAGGCTAAAGAGAGTCTAGTGGGTACTCAGGGTTAGGGTTCAGAGTAGGAGAATGCAACAAGCAAAGTCATCAGGCCAGGGGCACGCATGGCCACAAGCTCAACCTCATCTCTTTCTGTTTTCTAATTTTGGCTTTTGTCACCATTCACGTTGTCCCTTTCCTTTTCCTAACAAAGTATCACCAATAGTCTAGGACACAGCCTTAGATCATGCCTCACCCACCCCACAGATCTTAGATCTAAAAACATGCAGCAAGCCACACAAGGTCCTGACTTAGGCTACTACGCTTTTCTCAGTCTCCTTTTCTTTTTCTCCCAGCCTGAACTTCAACCTTAATCATAGCCCTTGTTTTAGCTACAGTGTCAGATCTGGTCTGGTGACCTCTGTAAACCCAAACCTCAACATCATCCAATGCTGAGGATTTTTGGAAATTGAAACTCTAGTTCAGTGACGTTAAAGCAGAACTTAACACTTCCTCCCTGGTTTCTTCCAGTACTGTGATGATACTGCCAACACTAGCAGTACTCTAAGTCTGAACCCTAGTCTAATAATACCTATGAGCTTCCTCTTAAAATAGCTTAGAAATAATGGTAATACTAGCTTTCAACATATCTGGTGACCTATTTTGAATTTATTCCCCTACCCAGTTATTTACCTGAACCAACACCAAATACTGTTCTCAGTCTAAGCCATGCAACACCCATGAAACCCAGATTTAAAAGAGGTTGTGGGACCAGGCATTAGAGCTACCAGTCCCAAAGCAAGATTACCCGGCAATTGTAAATCAGCTTTTTGGTTTAACTTTTTAATGTCCCGCTCTTGATCCTAACCCCAGTATATACATCAAAGACAACAAACAAACAACAAACAAACAAACAAACAAACAAACAAAAACTTCCACTAGCCAAAATGCTCCTGTCACCTCAATTCTTAACTTCTCAAAGTCTGAATCTTAATTATAATCCCAGACTTAGTTTAAGGACCACTAAAAATAGAATACCTAAAAGTAGCCCTTTATCTGATGCCTCTTTCCCCTCAGCTCCATTTGGAAACTTGTTCTGAATATCCTCATCAGAGGTGATCACTTCTTTCTAGCTGCCTAAATCCCATTCGGATTCTTGGTCATTGTCCTGTAATACCAGTGATTTTCTGAAACAGAAAATGTGGACCCAGGTTGATGCTAGCTTTCATCACAAGGAACTGATCCATTCTGAACACCCCTTTTCTCCATACCTCTAGTTCTTTACCATGTCCCTAACTCCTAAAAGTAACTCCGGGGAATTATGACAATATGAAACCCCAAATGCTCATGTACACTTAGGATACATTCAGGCAACAAATCCAAATGCAATCTGCTCTGAGATCCCTTCTTTGCTTATATCCCATCCATATTTCCCAGACCGAGCCTTCACCAGAGTTACAAGCTCTGTTCTAGTTTTAGTATTAATATTAGACCTCTGACCCCTGTGAAACTTTCACCTTAACATTCCCAACGTGAACAAAGTAAAAACATTAGCACCCCTGTGAACATACTACCTTTTTCTTCATTGTTTTGTCTCCCTGAAGCCCTAACACTGATCTCAGATTCTACCCGACACTAGCCATAGTCCAGCATCACTTATACACACAAGATATGTTTTTCTCTGAGAAAGATAACTAACCAGGTTCTCAACCTTAGCCTCAGAACAAATCTCATGACATCTAAGAGCCCCAAATCTAAAAGAGTAGAACAATGTATTTTTGCTTCTTTACTCAGTGTGGGAGTCAGTTGTTCTGCCCATACTTGGAGCTTCAGTCTTGTTCAATGTCTTGCTTCTCTTGTGACTGGGGCCCCATAGAAACATAATAATGTTTATACAAATCATGTAAACCATTTGTGTAAACCATGATACTCTTTGTGGGTGTTTCCTTACAGAACTTGAGCCTGCACAAAGTGAAAAGACAAAGAAAGAAGGCTGAGGCATCCTATTCATCCAGCTGGAACAAAAGGAAAGCTCTGCTGCATGTCAGGAAGGTTTTCTGGTAAGAAATATGGAAACTGAAATTGCCCTTAGGTGGATACCACAACACCACAGAGCAAGGCCCTGAGAGGTCCAGCACTGATTTCTGGATTGCTGGCCACAGTCAACTGCCCCTGGGAGTGTGTGACTCTGAGAACAAAGGGTTTGACATATGGCCTTGACGTAATTAAACAGGCCAGGAAATATTTCTGTGGCGCATATGACAACTTAAAGTGAAACAAACTGAGGTTTTAAGTCCCACCTTGGACTTCTGAAGGGCA
>VXAL01009003.1:0-16636 GCA_013399475.1 Chauna torquata
TGGGTAAAACCACCACAGAAGGTATGATGTTAGGAGGAGTCTTTACTGGGAGAAATCTATGGAGATGTTAGTTAACACAAAGTTAAACCTGATTTAGCAAAACAAAGGACCTCTGAATGTCCAAGCACAAACTTAGTAGAAAAAAAGCATGTATTAATATCTGAAGCTTTGTCTAGATGCTTCTTAGTTTTGATAATTAAAATAGCTAAGCACACTCATATAGAGTGTTTACTCCTCTTTATTTCTGTTTTCATGCCCTCTTTTTGAGGCATTGTCTCAGTGGTCATGTTTGTAAGAATTTTGAGTAGCTGGCCTTCCAGTTTTAATCTTCTGGTCAGTTCTCATTTTCTAGTCCCATGGCCATTTCTGATGTTGAGGAGATTACAGAGTTTGTGAATGCAGAACGTGAGTTGAGGTTTATGTAAGTATTTAGACGATGTGATATAGTTGGTGCTGTGTTGTGTTGCCTTAAAACTGGAGGACTGTGGTCTGCTCTCAGCTTAGTAGCTGTTGTCTACTTTTCTGAAATCTACCCTTGTTGTTCCAGCTGTCTAATTCCAAATAGTTTCCAGTTTTCTCCTTTATAACACTTAGCAGGTTTTTGCATTTGTTTTTATGTGTGTTTTAATCAGCTTTTACCTCTGTTTGCTGATCAGGTCATAGTATCTCTGTCTAGTCCATATGTGAATGAATTGATGTATTTGAAAATACTTAGATCTTGCAAAGACTCTTTAACAGTTGTGTTTAGGATTTCTGTGATGTTATAACTATATGCAAGGCAACTTAGCAGGGTTTTTCAGTTCACACGATTTGCTAATGCAGCAGCAGTTAACCGCCAAGGGAAATTTAAATTTCAAGGTACTCTTCGTGTCCTGATTTGTAAAAGCCATCCTGGGCTATTCTAGAAATTTCTGCTAGCACCTACATTTAGGTGTACTGTGTGGCTTGTTTCAGTTCCTGTATGCTGCTTTATACTGTTTGCTAAAGCTCATGAGGTGTTATATTGCAGCAACAAGTATATTCTTTAGATGGTAGTGGCAGGGCTAGCAAATGTGTCAACCCCTGGTGTTCAGACAACATGTACAGAACTTTTAGTCTTATTAGCTCAAAGCATTACTTGAGGCTAGAAATAATCCATTTTGGTATCTAATCTACCAGTTTTACTTTATGATATGTTAATACTAATGTCACTGGTACTGGAATGGGCTCGGTAAAGATACTACTATTTTTCTCTTTGTCTCTTACTTGCAGTTGACAAAGGGAACAAAGAAAACAGATCAGTACTATTTTTTGTCATGAGATTCATTTACATGAGGATAAAAGCTGTACAGTTTTTAATGGTACCTGATGAAGAACTTTTTTTTTTTTTTTTTTTTAAACATGAACTTGGAACACAACAACAACAATTTTGTGATTCCTATATTTATATATTTCTGACAGGTCTCCCACATGCTAAGAATAAGGTGATTTTGGAAATTGCTGTGTAAGTTTAATCTAAGTACCAAAGATGAACAAGTGCAGACTGGTATGAATAGCTGATATTCAAAGTGATCTTTAACTTTGGAAGTAAATCAGCCACACTAGAAATTTGTGAACTGTAAAAGGAAAATTATTAATCGGTGTAACTTGGTGAGATTTTCGTAAAAAATGGAAGTATTGATCATATACTTGCTGGCAAATAAGAGGCTTGCATACTAATTTAATAATGCTAATTATGTGTGTGTAATGATTGTAGTCTAATTTCAGATTGTATAATCCATTTGGGAGGTATTCTTTATGGACAAATAGAGGTCATATTTTGAAACGGTTGGCATTCAGTAGCAGGATGACTGCAACACATCACTCATGTCCACTGCAGAAGTTCTTAAAGGTGTATGTTGTTTATGAAAGTCGGTCATTTTCTCCTTTCCCTGTGTGACTTGGAACAGAAGTGATGTTTGGTGCTGGTGAGAACCCAGACTGTGAAAGGATTTGGAATCCCTGTTGTCGTAATTCCTTAGAGTGTATGAGGTTCATGTTGCCTGGGAGAAGAGAGACTGTAATCCCTTTCTTGCTCTTCCAGTTTACAGCCCAAAAGATTACTCCTCAACTTTTTATCCTTAGGGTCCAAATCTACTATATATTTTTAAGCAGTTTAGAAAATCAGAAGACTTATAGTAAAAGAGAAAATATTAAATTCATTTGTTTTACAGTTTTTAAAACAATCAAAACATAAAAAGAGTATTTACAGTCTTTTGATGTGTTGATTTATAGATGAATTTGTGGACTATATTGTATATAAAATTTTTAGACTCTAAAATGACAGTGTTTTATTTGAAAACAGTATCCCTGTTTTTGTAGTGTATTGAAGGTGCATGCAGCAACTGAAGAACCTCCACCTAGAATGGCAAGCTTCCAGTCAGATATGGGAGTTATTCAGTTTGTTAGTAATGAGCAGGAAATACATGTGAGGTATTTTTCAATGTAGGGTCCATATAAAGGAAATTTAATTCTGACATGTATTTACAGGCAAATGAGATCTCTCTCTAAAGTTTTCTGGCTATCTTTGGGTTGTTGTGTTCAGGAGGATACCATTAAGCTGAAGGGAATTTGTAGCATGGCAACAAATGTGATTATGAGATTGTATAAAAGGGTGCTATAGAAGCATGTATTTGGTTTTGTCTGTAGGGCATGGTTTTTGTATCTAACATCCTGACCAAGCCACAGATGGTGTGCTACGGGATGATTTTCTATCCCCACTTCATTTGAGTGGGTAAATCTTGGGATGTCAGTCACACCACTTTCAGCCTGTCCTAATAAAAAAATCCAGAAACATAAGAAGGAAGACAAGGAAACAGGGAAGATGGGAACAGGCCTGTGATGGAGAACAAAGTTACATGATTGACACCTTGTGAGATGCTTCTGTTTTTGTTGATCCCAACGGAATTTTGGTGGAGAATCTCTACTGAATAGAGATTCTAGAGGAGGAATTGTGACATCTACATTTTACTTCTAGTTTTATTCTGTTTTAAACAGGTTACATTGATACTTTAGTGCTTGCAACAGACTAATTCATCTGTTAAAGTCTGGCTCACAAGCAAATCCGTCTCCTCCCTTCATAGTGTATTTTGACCTTTTTTTTTTTTTTTTGCTTTTTTTCATTTTAAAAATCTCTAATGAAGCCTCTAGACTA
Organism: Chauna torquata; assembly: GCA_013399475.1. Lineage (NCBI taxonomy): Eukaryota > Metazoa > Chordata > Aves > Anseriformes > Anhimidae > Chauna > Chauna torquata. The sequence continues at coordinate 3,173 of VXAL01009003.1, forward strand.
TTATTTTATTCTTATTTATATTTTGTCATGCCTAAGGATGCTGCTTTTCGACAAGAACCTTTTTGTTCAAGAAGCTCCACATAGATTTGTTTGCTGCCTCAAGGGGGTTCTGCGTTAAACTTACTTCAATCATCTCTGTTGTTTTAGTAGTTAGATATTGTAAATCAAGCCTACTCACCAGAATTTCTCTGTAGTCAATGGAGAAACATGACCACTTCCCAAAAAGAGTTTTTATTAAATATCCTTAGACAGTTTCTTTTAAATAATGGGCCAAATAAATGTCGTGGGTTTTAATTTAGAATAAAAACATAGTTCTGTATGGATTTTCCACTGCTGTTCCTAAACTAGATGCCCTAATAGTATTGAAATTATTTGAATTTGTTTCACCAAACAATTTTATGGGTTGTTTATGCAGAATTTACTTATTCTGGGAAATAATATTTTCCACATTATATCTTCAATTTCAGAGTAACGACTCTTGCTCTTCACTGTATGCATCTTGGAGCCTCCTTTTGAGATTATAATACTAGCTGAGTACACCAACAGAGGTCTTAAATGTTGCAGTAAATTTTCATCCTGTGAGTTACACTTGCAGCTAATTAAGAAATATTGGGGGTCTTCCTTACTTTTCTTGTATTTACATCAGTATTTTCTTTTTTCCCTTCCTTCCTGACTGGCTGTTAAACCACACAGAAGGAAAAAAGTCATAATTTAATGAATGACCCCTTGGATCACAGATGCTGACAAAATGAAGCCTGAAAATTTTAAATTGGCTGGCTGCTGTTATCCTAGCAGAGCCCATTAAAGTCACACAAGAGAGCATAACTTATTATGTAGCTAAACTGTGACTTTTTCATGGTTTCTTTGTAAACATGACAAAATTTATGGATGGCATTAGTGATACTAAGTTGACAGAATTAAAACCACTGTTTATTGATACAGTTCAGTAACTTGATTTAATTAGATTCTCACCACATTGATCTAAGAGGATTTTCAAGCAGTGTTTTATGACAAAGGTTTAAAGGAGAATGCTGAAGTTCTTACAGGAGTGATGAATTGAAATAAATATTTTTGTTTAAAAATATATACGTTTAGTTAAATAGTTAAATAGCCTAAAAGTGTTTAGGCTTTTGAACTTTTTCACATGTGTTTGGCCACTGGACAGGCCTGAACTCCATTCTTAAATAATAGTGTACTGCATTAACACTGGCTGTATTAGTATGACAGAGATTCAGCACTACTTAAATAGACACATTAGCAGCTGGACATCAAAATTCAGGCTCCACTGATGAGATTGACTATAATGGGAACTTCAGACCCTTAGTTCCTTTATTGATATTTGCATTCAGCATGGTTTATGGAACAATTTCGGAAGTGAGTGAGGTTATTAGGATAATCAATTAACTCTGAATCTGTCGGAGCAGATAATACCTTTTAATTTCGTGCTTCCTGTTTCTTTCCTATTCCTTTCCTTCCTCAGGCTACCTGTCTCTGTTAATAAGCAACCTGGCTGTAAATCTGCAAAGCACTGTTTTATACCTTTTTCTGTTTGATAAGCTTTACTGAAAATAATAGGCAATACTGGTCTCTGAGACTTCTAAGCAAAAGCTTTTAGACATGTAAGTAGAGAAGGAAATTGGAAAGTGCAGTATAGGCCTGTGAAGTGAGCATAAGGAATGATAAATTGAAGACCAGTTGAGGCAAGAAATTTGAAAAACCCTCATGAAATTACTGATAAGAATCTATGAAGATTTATGGAGATGCCTTATGGAGTTGCGTAAGGCCTGTATTCCATTAAATATGGTAAAGGGTTGTAAGGGGATTGTGTTGTATTCAACTTAAAACTACTTGACAGAGATTTTGCTGCTGTGTGTTATACTGGAAACAGTAATGGTTTAGGGAGAGCAGTAAGTGGTATTGAAAATAGTAGTCTCTAGACTTAAGTAAATCTGGTTTTGTACTGTTTGCTATACAGTGCACTCTTTTTTCACAGTTACTGGTTTAGCCTTAGAAATACATAACCTTTCGAGTATTTTCATTAGTTTTACTGTTGAATGAATGTCATCACAATAGTTAATACTGCTGTGTAATATAGGAACAAAGATCTTGTTTTACGACATATACCAAACTGACCAACACTGACACATTTGCTTGGTTGCTTTCTAGTTCAGTTATAAAAATAGCCCAGCAGAGCTTCCTTCTATGAAAGGATTATTCTAGGGAACATTTGCTTTACCGAGAATAAAATATATTCTGCGTTACTATATTTGACAGAACAGACGACACGCAGTATTCTTATCCTGTATTTACAATGAAGTGATGCACTTCCTCTGTTACTAGAATTCAGATATTATTTTTTTAGAATGGTCTCAAAAACCCTTCCTTAAGGAATTTCATGGTACATTTAAAAAATATATTTTCTTTTTATAGTGTTCTTCAAACTAAAATAAATACCGAATCTCTAAGGCGTGATGGAAGATATATGGGAAGAGCTTCTACTATAAAGAAAAACAGTGTAGTTTGAAGCGATTATACAGTAGAAGAGGACTAATCTAAGAAAATACAGCTATAATATTGCTGAACGTTTTCACTTTGAGGCATTCTACAGAATGCTGATATAGCCAATAAAAGGGCACATTCATCAAAATGCATAATTTAATTTTAAAAATAAAACACTTCAGTTTAAGTATACAGTACTCAGATTTCACATGAAGGTGAAGAAACCCCTTAGGCCATTTAAAATTTATGAGGAGTCTTGTGATTTCGTTCATTACGTTGACAATATGCACAGCTTCTTTTGAAAATGGATTGGACCAAAAAAGGTGAACAGACGTGGTCATAATAGCTCTTCCCATAGTGTGTGCTGAATTATGAGAGATACTTTGATTATATGTTACCCAGGAGGACTGTTTAATGTGCTTGGTTATATAGATCTGCAAATTTTTAGCTGTGGGCTGGTATACATATTGAGCCATAAATTTACAGTTGATGTATTACTTTCTAGGCAGACAACTCACGCTTTGATAGAATTAAGGGCAAGAATTGATTTCCTGCTAAATAAGACACGTTTCAGTTTAAAGTATAATAAATGGAAACTGGAATCTCTATATGAAAGCAGATATGTGTTGTAAATGTTGCATATATATAAAAAAGTCTTTTTATAATTATAAATTTGCATATAGATATGGAAAGATGCCTTCTGAATGAAAACAATATCTATAATCCTTTTGCCAGTTGGATTTCAGTTGTCAGAAACATTTCTGCTACCATATTTTTAACTACTTTGGCTATATCTCTGTTCCGGTAATATAACACACTATCAAAATATACTTTTGTGGTTTTAGCTTGTATTAAGTACTGAAGTGAATATTACATGAGTTAGCAGTCTCATATGCTCATAAGTACTATAAAAGATTTAAAAAACAACAAAAAAAAGACTTCATGGAAAAACAAACTGAACGGTGATTGTTTATCAGCTATGTGCCGCGAAGGGTCTTTGTGAAATTTGGAAGGAGGCTGATTCACTAAGACCCAGAGCAACATCTTTTACAAACTAAAGCAGTTTCTTCTAATCGGCAGGTAAGCTGCCAAGCAAGTCTGCTTAATTTCACTTCTGCCCTGTGAAATGCAGCTGCTGTTCTAGCATTTTCAGATAAAACAAGTAAAGGAGGAAAGAAGCTACCTCTGCTGGCAGAATAAGGAAAACCGCTCTGTGATTTCAACTTAATTTATATTTGGAATTACATCCTGGTTCAGAATTTAAAAAACTACTCTCTCTCCCCTTTGTCTCTTTCCCTCTTCTCTCTCTTTCCCCCATGCACTCTCATTCTTTTCCTCTCCTCTTTCTATGTGTTGTTTCTGCATTGAAGAATGTGCTGTGTAAAGTTTAATGAACTAAGATCATTCCTCATCAGAGATAGTTTTATCCTGGAGGATTTGAAGTCCTGTTTTTTCCTTTAGAACTATTTGCCATAAACTTTTTCAGTTGACATGTGAAGTAACGAGTATCCTCGTCTATAAAGGAAACATTTTTCTGTAAATATGATTTCCCAAGTGTAGTCTCATTTTGTGTCAAAGCTGTGTTGCTGTCTAGAAGAGCACCCCCATCCATCTAGTTTTTGTTTTACATGTGAATTTTTCATTTAATTGCTCTGCTACTGTGTACATATGTAACTGAAATTGTATATTTACTCTAAAGTAAAGGAAGCTGTTGCTACACCATAATGTTGTAGCTTCTCAGTTAAGGCTATGTGCCTAAGAATCTACTTCTTGGTAGCTTTTAAAATTATTCAGGATACCTGTGGTTGCAGAACTCAACAGATTTTTAGGATGGTGTCAGAAATACATGTGCATATGTTTGTATGTATAATGAATTTTCTGAAGATAAGTAGTAACTGCTGAAGAAAGAAAGATTTTTTTTTTCTTCTGAAGAATGGTGCCATTTTTTTTTACAGCTTATTGTAGAAATTGTGCTGTTTTACAGAAATTGGGAAGATGAGGTCTGTGCCCCAGAAAAGTCATCATATTCACCAGAGAATTCAGTTGGGTAGTAGGCTAAAACTCTGCAAAGATTTGGGAGCATATGCTGAATACTTCAGATATTCAGGTAACACAAAACTGTGTGATTGGGTCCAGGCACTTCTGGTCCTATCCATACTTTCCTGCTTTTCCAGTGCATTTTTCTTGCCACACCATCTGATTTGATATGTATGACGGATCAGTTAGCTCAGGTCCACCAACCAGCTGTTGGCAGGAGTATTTATAAAGCAGGGCAGATGCCATTATGCTGTGGCTCAAATATGCTTCTGAGCATATTTCTAGCTTTCAAAAGAACCCTACTTATAAATGTAGTCCCATTAGTTCTTCAGCATGTGACACCTTTATATGAAGACACTGAAATGAAATGTAATCCTTTAATTCAGGTGTCTGCTATTATTCTGTGACCCAGGATTTAAGATGTCCCCAATAATTTGAGCATTGAGAAGGATGGAAAATTCAGCTTTCATCCTTCTACTTGGATGACTGCATGGGAAGGGTTTATCTACCTGGAAGACATATCTTTCAGTTGGGAAACAATTGCAGGTATAGGAGTTCCTAGTATCAAACATATACGGTAACTTTACACATCCACAATCTTTCATTTCTGTAGGGAAAAATGAAATTAAAAAAAAATTATCTCAGTTGGAAGAGGATATCCCAGTTACTGAGAAATAAGATGATGCTAGTGTTTTCATACTTTTAGGCAAATTACTTTTAAAAAATGTCAAGGAGTTCCTAAATTTTGCATATTACCTTTTATTTGACAGTATCCTTATTTCTTTAAATAAAAACTGCAGAATAATACACTATAGTAGAGAGAGTAAATGAGTGAAAAGTGAAATCACATTGCTGTTGATGTAAGTTGGTAGAATCAGTGAAGGTTAAAAAACAAAGTCCTCTGATGAGAAATCATGAGTATGATACTAAAATGGTCATGCAGTGCTACTGGAGTTGACATGTTAACACAGAGATGTCTAGAACTGCAGATGGATTTGATTATTTCTGTTGTAGTACATATGTCCAGAATATAACTTCTGAAAATCTATTTAATCCTGATGGTATATACATTTCCTTGTTATTTGATTTCTATCATTAAAGCTTTCATATTTGGGAATGTCCACATCTGATAGCATGGCCAAAGCTCCTTGTCACCTGAAACTAGTGTGCTGAAGGTCTCATTGCATGTAATTAAGTCTCCACAAAATCGATTAATTAGATACTCCCCCATTGTCCTTTTAGGTGGTCCAACTCACTAGGCTTTCTCAAAACACCCATCAAAAGTTCAAAGAATTTGAACTAGATCTCTTCTACCATGTTTATTTACTCTGAAACCAATCTGTACCATTTTTCCTCCTCCCTGTAATCCTTTCCAGTCAATCCACCCTTTTTCCTTCTCTTAATCATGTAAAAATGTTTTCAGCAGGGGCTTCTATCTCTTTCGTTTCCTAGCCAGCTCTCTCTTTCTGTGGGCAGAGAAATAGTTTTGTGTCTGGCTGTAGTGGTTTAGCCCTGGCAGGCAGCTAAGTGCCACACAGCCGCTCGCTCACTCTCTCCAGGTGGGATGGGGAGAGAATCAGAAAGGTAAAAGTGCGAGAACTCATGGGTTGAGATAAAGACAGTTTACTAGGGAAAGCAAAAGCAGCGCGCGCAAGCAAAGCAAAACAAGGGATTCATTCACCACTTCCCATGGGCAGGCAGGTGTTCAGCCACTGCCAGGAAGCAGGGCTCATCACGCGTAATGGTTTCTTGGGAGGACAAACGCCATCACTCCCAACGTCCCCCCCTTCCTCCTTCTTTACCCCAGCTTTTATGGCTGAGCATGGCACCACATGGTACGGGACATCCCTTTGGTCAGTCTGGGTCAGCTGTCCTGGCTGTGTCCCCTCCCAGCTCCTTGTGCACCCCCATCCCCCTCGCTGGCAGGGCAGCACAAGAAGCAAAAAAGTCCTTGGCTCTGTGTAAACACTGCTCTGCAGCAACCAAAACCATCGCTACTGTTTTCATCAAAAATCCAAAACACAGCATCATACAAGCCTCTACGAAGAAAATTAACTCTGTCCCAGCCAAAACCATGAATGACACTGGCACCTGAAGTGCAGAAGGAAGAACCTTCCTCTTGTTTCTTCTGGTTCCTTAGAGAAATTCCTAACGCATTTTCCTCTTCCTTTCCTGAAAACCTTGTTCCTTATCACAGTTGTTCCTGTATCCTTTTTGATTCAGTGACTGTTCCCTTTGCTACGCTGTGAGCATGATCTGCAAGAAGAAAGAACTGTGTCTGGGACGGCTGTTGTGACACATTGCTCAGGCCTTTCTCAGCTCTCCATTTCCCAGAGCAAGGATGTGCATCAGGACAACCCAGCTTAGGTTTAATGAGATGGCCAGTGGAAGAACAGTTTGCAGTCTTTAGTCTTTCTTGCATGCTATACTTTGATTGAAATATTACACTACTCTCCTGGAAAGAAAAGATGGAATTTTTCTGGAGGTTCTTATACCCTTCAACTCATATTGATACATTTCATCCCAATTTACCCTTCTCTTCTAGAGGTGGAAGTGGCAGAAGGTGTAACACTAGTTTTGAGAAAACATGTTTTAAGAATAAAGGGTTGGTACAATCTTGGTATATTAAACATTAGGAAGAAATTCTTCACAATGAGGGTGGTGAGGCACTGGAACAGGCTGCCCAGACAAGTTGTGGGTGCCCATCCCTGGAGGTGTTCAAGGCCAGGTTGGATGGGGCTTTCGGCAACCTGATCTAGCAGAAAGTGTTCCTGCCCATAGCCGAGGAGTTGGAACTAGATGATCTTTAAGGTCCCTTCCAACTCAAACCATTCTATGATTCTATGTCAACACAGGTATTTGATATTTCTTTCATATTCTTCTCTACTGGTATTCACTGAACAACATTTAAAGCTTTAGTTGTTTTTGTTTTTAAATATATATATTATCTCTTTGCTCATCCTAACACTGGAAAAGCAACTCTTACCTAGTTTTGTTTTAGCCACCTTGGTTTGGAGACATATAAGCCTTAACATTAATTTTTTATTCTGTGCTCTCAATTTTAGTTTCTTTTATTTCAGTGCTTTGATTCTAGTTATATTTTTAAAGTGTTTTCAGAAATAACATTTATTTGAGATTGTCTGAATCCAGCTCTAAATTCACAAGAGCTTTCTTTTATTTCTAAGAAGTATCTGTTTTCAGGTTAGATCTTGCAGGCATTACCTCTGAGCAGATTTTCAGTGTTGTATCTGATGCTTTTTGATGCACAGTACATATGTATGCTTGCTAGATGTTACTTTCTTCTGCTGCTCTGAACTGGCAGCTCTGGGCTGCATCACCTGCAATTGTACATTGTTTTTCAAATGCTATACGTGGCCCTACATCTTATATGTTTCTTGTTTTATACTGTTTCTGGCAGTATTTCCTTTGCGAGGGTTCTTCTAAATTTTTACCTTGTATTCTTACATTTTTGATTTTTGTCCGTAGCCAAAGTAGATATCTTTGTATTGTTCTTTCTTTTGGGCATTTTCTTTTTGTCCTGAGTGACTTCTGCAGCCCTGCCATATGACATACCACTCTTCCAAGTGTGAAGTCATATCTTTCGTTAGTTCCTTGCCCCTCGCCCTCCACCCTGCAGCTTTGGATATCTGAACTGAATTAATATCTGATCTGTTATAATGAAATCTGTCAAGTGCCTTAATTATAAGTCTGACTTATTAGTTTAAAATGAATAAAAGATTCTTCAAGGAATTCTTTCACTTTTTTGCAGTTTGATCTGCAGTCTTTCAAAAATGTCTTTTTGGGGTTGCAGTATTACTGCAATTTCAGTTCAGAGTTTGCACTGTCAATCTGGCTCTGTTTGGAAACTGGTTAACTCATCAGTAGTTACAGGTCCAGCAAAAATAAAATAATAGTTATAGTGAAATTTATTTTTAAAGTTTTACCACATGTGGATTCCAGCCTTTCCTATACAGGTGTCAGATACTTATCTGATTTTCTTCCCACCATTCATCAATCTAACACTAGTTTTGCCTTGTTACTGGCCTTTAGTTGTTGCATTTCAGTTTTTCACACACTCTCATTTTTAAGTGTCTGTCGTCCTTACTCTTTACTTCTGATAATCATAAAATAGTTTAGTTCTTTAGTTCTTAACTATGGAGCTATAGCTCCATAACTTTGGAGTTACATGGTCCAAACACCTGCTTAAAGCAGAGTTGATGTGAGATCTGACTGTGCAGGGACTTAACTAAGCACTTTGAGTGTCTTCATTAATGAAGATCACATAACACCAAACTCGAACTCATACAAGATTATGTAGTGCTGTGATTTTTTTTTTTTTTAAGAGGAGAATGGGGAGTGTTAAAATAGCAAACGTTACTACAGTTCAAGCCTACTGTCTGAGAGTCTGTGATGTAGTGAGATGCTGCACCTGACCATATCCTAATTTAGTTTTCACTGCTAGTTGCTCAGAAAGGATTGGTTCATATTTCTGAAAAGACTTATGTGAGTATGACTCTCTAGAAGACTGAAAGTGACAGTAACTCTGCTGAAACTGTAGGTAGGCTGATAAAATACAACTATTCTTGAGTGAAATGGTCTGTATAGCCAGAACCAGACTGTTATGTAAAGAACATAGTGTTAAAAAAAAAAAAAAAGCTATTCTTAGGAAATGAATTCTTTTGTATTTCCTGTCTTACAGATTATTGCATTTTTAAGTTCTTTGTTCTGTGATAGTGGCCATTTTGCTGTACTGTTTACTGTATTTGAACTAATGTATTCAATTTAAGTATTTTAATGCTACCGTGAATGTTAATTTTCAAAATACTAATCATGTTATATATTTGACAAATGATAACTTGTGTTATGCAGAGATATGGTGTGGAATGGCAAAGACTCCTTGGTTTAAAACTCTACGTATAGTAGGAAAAAAGGTGGAGGATACTGTTTGAGCGGGGAGGCTTTGTACTTGTTTCCTTGAGGAAGAAAATATTATATTTGACCAGTGGTGAGTATGGATAGTTAATAAATGATGCATAGGAATTAAAAATCATTCCTATCTACCATTTCAAATATTTTTATTACTGTTTGGAATTGAAGACTGTCCTTGAAGGACAAATGGCAGTTACATGTGAAGTACTTTCTGGACTGTTTGCTGCCTCAGGCTCTATGATAAAACATGAAAGTTGACAATATGTATTGTATTCTCCTTTCATGGAGTTAATCATTACTTTCAGGTTGCTTCTGTAGGTACTTCGTTTAACACAGATAGTCTGTTCAGATTTAGTTATTATATTTTTATAACAAAAAGCATTGGTTCTTGTCTGTGTGATTTAAATGTTTAAGAGTAGCTTTATAAGCAGGGTTTTACAGTTCAAAGTCAAACCTTTTTAAGCTTTTAGTAGTGGCTACTCTGCTTCTGTCTTCATAGGGCTGTCATGTTTTGATTTCATCATAAATATTGAGTATATCGAATATTCCAGTATTTAGATGTATTATAATTGTATCAATATTTCATCCTTGCTTAGAAAGTGTTTTCATAGATTTGTAGCTAAATCCTAACTTCATCCCATTCAAAACTTGTCTTATTGATAAATGAAAGTCATGGGCATAGTGTAACATGCTTCATGAAACAGTGGGAATCACTTGAAAAAGCTGTTTCTAAAGCTGACTTGTACTTATTACAGCAAAAACCAGGAAACAATAGGCAGCTCTTTCTTCTTGGTTCATTTACACAAGCCATTCAGTGAAGTGCTGCCTCTGACGTTTCAGTGGAATGTAGCACCAGAAGGAGGGAGCACTGGCAGAACTGGATATTAAACCTTTTTAGATGGACCTTCTGTCCCCAAAGACCTACTTATGGTTGCAAATTTTCTTTGTAGTGACTAAAAAGTGAGCTGTGCAAGCACATATGAGACCTACCATTCTACAGTTTCAAGAAGATTTGCACAATTTCCGCAAGCTCTGACTGTCTTATCAGGTCAATAATGTAGCCAAATGGGCATGTACTGCCGGGAATTCTTTTTTCTTTTTCCTTCCTGTTTTAAATATTAACCCTACTGCTTGCAGATCCCTTTCATATTGTCAGTTTTTCCTTGTTCTGATATTACAGGCAGTAATTCACCATAAGACACCTATCAAGTTAAAGGAAGCAGTTCAAGAATATTTTTGCTTACCTTTATAAAGCTTGGGCTCTCAAAATGAATTCCGAACTTCCCATGTTGCCTACTGACAAATATTGTGCATATGAAACTCGTATTATTGTAGGTCATTGAATTCATTTTTAAAATGCCAATTGACAGGATTCCCTTAGGGGGTTGTAAGTTGCAGCCTCATATTATGTTCTAGCACAAATGTGGAAATTCAGTGTTTTAGAAGGGAACTCATTTGTAGTACAGAAACAACTTAACATGAATCAGGTGCTGCCTTTCTAGCATTTAAATCCTAATAGATGGAAATAGCAGACTTTCTAGAGATTTTCACTTTCATTGCATATTTAACACTCAGGAGAAAACTGGATGTGTCCTTACTTCTGGCAGCAAACCTCAAAACTGCGGTTGATTGTTGTACTTTTTGCATAACCAAAAATGGAAATTAGAGTAGTAATAATGAATACAACTGCTTAGTTCAGCATAGACGCGGGGACATTAAATGCATGAAGAGAAATAGCCAAAGATAAGCTGTAAAGAGCTATTTATGTGTGAATGATTTTTTGACTGGAAAGATCTGTGGATGCTACTAGTGTTTGTTATACCCTGCTGACATATGGCATGCATTTTGTTTTCGTCAAATAGTCAAAAATAGAGCACTGTAGATGAGAGATGATCATTAGCCAATAAAATTTGCTTTTCATTTAATTATAACAATGCCAAGTAGTAGTGCAGCACTTAACAGTTTGTCAGTAAGTGTTTTCTATTCCTCTTGTGCAGATGTTTATAAAAATGGTCATTTTTATTTTGTAGAGTTGTGCAACATACTCAGTTTATGAGCAAAGCAGGGTTGCTGTCTTTGGCCTAATCTCCCCTATAGAAACCCTCCAACATCATCTTGTCTACATGAAAATTATAACTTGTTTGAGACAAATACAAAAGTTGCCAGAATTGACATATTGCTTATTGTGAAAACACTTGAGTTTCTTTAAGCACAATTGCATGCATTCCTATTGTTCTAATCTTTTCAATAGCAAGATTTTTTTCCTGTAGGTATGCTTCTTTATTAACGGTAGGACTGTTTCTACTTAATATAGTCAGCATGAAGTGATTGTGACCCTCTGAAACTTGTCAGTGATGCTCTTGAGTCGTTACTCTTGAACTGGGAATCCTCACCTTAGTGACGGGAAATAGACTAAGAAAAACACTTAATGTATTTTTAACTAGGTAGGATAAAACACTAGATAATATGTGATACAGAATATATATTTTTGGCAAGAGGAATAAAGACGTTATAATATATTGGGTTATTTTCCAGTTTGGATCTCCAATTTGAATGATTATATCCTTGAATAAGTAGAATTCTTTCTGGCGTTCTTCAATGAGAGGCCATATTAATAATGCATCTGTCATTTTAATTTTTCTTTTTTTTTTCAGATGTCATTCAAATTTCTTTGTTTGATTTCATAGCTTTTAACTGCAAGTGAAGCTTTTAACGGCATGCCAAAGATACTGCAAACTATGCTAAACTTTAAAAGCTATTTTATAGGATTTTTTGGGTTACAATGGTAAAGATGGGTTAAAAGCATAACACCAGTTGAAGGAAGAAGAGAGGGAAGGAAATGCTTTCTTTATATTGTTCAGACTGCACAGTGAATTTACATGAGAATTTTATCAGCATTCTTGGTGATATGCCTACTGTGAATGAATTCCCTACAGATGCAAATTTTTTGAACTGGCTTATTTATCTTTCTTCTTTTGAGACACAGGCTAAAAGGATGGATCTGCCTTTTATGTGTAGAGAACGATGCCTTGAAACTTACTTGCCGTGTATTTCAGACAGCCTGTCTAACTGTTGAAAATAGAGCAGTTTTGCAGACAGCTTTGACTTGTACTAGAGATGAGGTTGAGGCAAAGAACTGTGAAGAGTAGCCGCTTCTTTGACCATCCATTTTACTGTAGTTAGTGGAAATGACTCAAAACTCCGTATTCTGAGCATAAGCCTTCCTATGTATAAGCAACCTAAAGAAGTTGGTCATTTTGTTAAGGCAAGTATCTATGTCTTCATATCTTCACTAAACCTGAAAACCTATGATCGTAGGATCACATCCTAGATCATAAGGTAATTGAGGTTGGAAGGGACCTCAGGAGGTCCAGCCTCTTACTCAAAGCAGGGTCAACTGTGATGTCAGAGCAACTTCCTCTTGGCTTTATCCAGTTGGGTCTTGAAAACTGCCAAAGGTGGTCCTGTGTGGCAGGCTGTGTGTCCTCACTGGGGAAAAAGTTTCTCCTTATATCCAGCCTGAACCTCTCTTGTTTCAAATTATGAAAGTTCAAGTCCTTCAAGTTGAAGGAGGAGATTCTCCCCCTCTACTCTGCTCTTGTGAGACCCCGCCTGGAGTATTATGTTCAACTCTGGGGCCCCCAGCACAAGAAAGACATGACCTGTTTGAACAGGTCCAGAGGAGGGCCATGAAGATGGTCAGAGGGCTGGAGCACCTCTCCTGTGAAGACAGACAGAGAGCTGGGGATGTTCAGCTTGGAGAAGAGAAGGCTCTGGGGAGACCTTACAATGGCCCTTCAGTACTTAAAGGGCTCTTACAGGAAACGGGGAGAGACTATCAGGGAGTGTAGCGACAGGACAAGGGGTAACAGTTTGTATTGGGTTTACGTGGTAAAGGTTTGGTAGCAGGGGGGCCACAGGGGTGGCTTCTGTGAGAAGATTCCAGAAGCTGCCCCATGTCAGATAAGAGCCAGCTCCAGCCAGTTCCAAAAGGGACCC
>VXAL01009003.1:17029-27360 GCA_013399475.1 Chauna torquata
TTGGAGCAGGGGAACAGAGAGCGACCACGAAGGAGCGGCAGAGACGAAGCAATATGGGCTGACCGCAGCCCCCATTCCCCGTTCCCCTGCACCGCTCGGGGGGAGGAGGTAGAAGAGGGTGGATGGGGGGAAGGTGTTTTTAGTTTGTTTTTAGTTTCTCACTGCTCTAGTTTGCTAGCTATAGTAATAAATTACATGAATCTCCCTATGTTGAGTCTGTTTTGCCCGTGACGATAATTACTGAGTAACCTGCTTGTCCTTATCTCAACCCTTAAGCCCTGGTCCATCATATTTTCTCCCCCTGTTTCTTTGAGGAGGGGGAGTGAGCGAGCGGTTGTGGTGGAGGTCGGCTGTTTAGCTGGGTAAAACCACCACACAGTTTTAAACTAAAAGAGGGTAGGTAGATTTAGATTAGACGTTAGGAAGAAATTCTCCACTGTGAGGCTGGTTAGGCACTGGAACAGGTTGCCCAGAGCAGCTGTGGATGCCCCATCCCTGGAAATATTCAAGGTCAGGCTGGATGGGGCTTTGAGCAACCTGATCAGGTGTAAGGTGTCCCTGCCCATGGCAGGGGAGTTGGAACTAGATGATCTTTAAGGTCCCTTGCAACCCAAACCATTCTATGATTCTGTGATTCTATGCATATTGTCTTTTATTCACTTACTATGCATCAGAGTGAAGAGCCTGGCTCTGTGTTCTTAATAAGCACCTAAGTGTTGGCAGGCTGCTGTTAGGTGCACCAGAAGTTCCACCTGTTAGGTCTCTTCTCCATGTTGAGCAAGCTCAGTTCCCTTAGCCTATCCTTGCAGGTCTAGTGCACCAGCCCCTGAGCAGTTTAGTGGCCCTCCGCTAAACATGCACTTTATCAATGTCTTTCCTCTTCTTGGGAACTCAAAACTGGAGTCAGAATTTTAAATTCCCTGTCCTAAGGGAATTTATCGACCAATGCCTGCAATTTGGTGTCATCTGCAAACTTGATGGATGTGCACTCTGTCACCTCCTCCAGGCCACTGATAAAGAAGTTGAACAGAACAGGATAAACACCTGCAGTCCTTCACTTGTTACCAGCAAAGTATAACCCATTAGCCACTACCCTCCGACCCTGATAATCCAATCAGTTGTTTTAAATCCATATGGTTTTCCACCATGCAGACTGTACCGTCCTAACTGGGATACAAGAATACTATGAGAGACGGTACTTCTTGCAAGAATCCAGAAAAATTGAATTGCATGATCATTATTGGCTCTCGTTTTCTTTTTCAGAGTTAGAAAAATTTTGGTTAATACTATTATAATAAGACTTATAGGTGTAATAAAATAGCTTAATATATTTTGTAATGCAATTAAAATAGCTGTCCTGTGTGGATGACTTAAGTGACAAGTCATTGAAGTCAAGTAGAGGATAACTATTGCTTTGACTTGCAGATACTTGTGATTGTTTTCTTTTCTTTGCTTAAACAGGCTTAGCAGACTGCAGATGACCTGGCAAAAAGCCAAATTGAGAAATAGGTTTATTTAAGATGAAGTTTTGATATCTAAGGTAGATTAGAAGGACTGGTAGCCAGTACATACTATAATAGTGTGGTTAGTGTCATTTGTTTTTCTAAATTGAAAACAGTGGTATATTCTAGGTAAAAGCCAGTAATCAATATTTGTAAGGATCTTGGCGACTTTTAACATGAGTAGAACACTGGACTTTTTTAGTATAACTTTGAGTAAATTGGTTACATGTTTTCTTCTAGCATATGAGGAGGGCAGAATCCAATGATTGTATTAAGGTGCACATTTGTATGATTATGAGAAGGCATATTTTTTCCCCTTCAGATGGAGCTACTGTAGGAGGTAGCATGATTTCTTGGCTTGATTGATTCTGTCCCCTTTGGAGAAAATGCTGAGGACTACATTAGGAGAAGGTGTAGAATTCATTTTGTATAATCTTGTGAAATCTGAAGGCTGACACTTTAAGCTGTAAAGTGATCAGCAAAACCTAGCAAGAAAAACTCGTTCTACTTGGTGTAGAATGTAGATTTTATACATTACCTCCTGTATCATAAAAAATAAATCGTTGTTTGCCAGTGTGACTGAAAAAAGACTTACTTCAAGGCAGCAGTGTGCCAGGTAGCTCTTGAACTATTCCATGGCACCTTGAGGTCTCAGGATAGGCAGTTGCTGAGAGTTTTGGGAGTGGTAGCAATAAATATTGGAAAATAGGGTGATAGGATGTGCATTCTTACCTGTAGAGTTCACAGTTTTGTGGGGGTCGTATCTTTGGTTTAATACTAAGGTGATGCACATTTTAAACCATCAGCTGTTACTTGCTTTAAAATGTTGACTCGCCGTCATTCATTTTGAAAGCTGTTGACAGATAACATTAATTCACATAGTATCTGGTCTAATTCCTGAGGTGTGTTGTAACTAAGTGGTTTCATCTGTACAAAGATTTTAGCCGTTCTGACAAATGCCATACCTGGCAGATTGGGTTCAAGGTTAGTGTATGAGTTTTAACAATTTTTCATTGGTTGGTTGTTTCCATGGTTTTAATAGCATTTCCCTGAAAGCCTGGTTTACTGTATTTCAAAATACCATACCTCTATCTCTTTCCTGCTAATTATGTTGTTTATTCACAAGAGTGACTTTCTTTTCCTGTATTACTAATGCATGAAATATCTTGAAATCTGAGGTCTCCGACCATTTATAAAATAGAAAGTAATCAAGATGATAATATTTCCATTTCAAGATGATAAAAACAGTTGGAGGTCTGATTTAATCTAGTAACCGATATTCCAGATCCTAGTATGTGTGTTGTGTAGACTTGACTTGTTTGTAGTTTTCACTGAAATTTTAAAAATAAATACACAGTCAGAATCTGTTCAGTGGCTAGATGACATGTGCATGAAATTACTGAATATCCGTTTATGAAATATCTGTGCATGAAATTGCTGAATATCTGATTTCTCCTTTTCAAGTGTTGCTTTTGCATAGTGCCTTGGAATTGAAAGGTTAAGAAGTTTATTTTCTCGAGGCCTTCCTTCCTTTTTTGAGGTTTGCATCACAACAGATAAGATGCATGGAACTGTTTGGTACAAAGGGAATTTTGGGACAGAAATCATAGCAAACAAATGATGAAATTTATTGAAATTTGCATGTTTGCGAATACTATATTAATTAAGACTACAACTTCTTTCATTTTGTCTGACACCTCAGAAATACCTTCATGAGTTTACAGCTTATTCCTATTAAGTTGGGAAACTGGAAAGACAGTTCCAGGCTATTACCCTGTTGGTGGAATTGTAAAACATCACATCTCCTAGCCTTATTTTTCTGTATCAACAAAATGACTTTTTAAGCTCAGTCACTACCTCAATTATGAGAAAAAGTATTGAATTTTGTTTGATGAAGTGAGTCAGTACCATTTCTTTTGCAATATGATTAGAAAACATTTTATTTAATAAATAAATGCTCTTATACTTGAGATAGAAGAAAGTGTAACACCCTGCAGACAAGGAGCAAAACCATGTGATTTTTGTAAAATTCTAGTTGTCTTTGTCACTTCTTTCTGGAATTTTCTGTGTTAAATTCTACCAGCAACCACAATTTAATTTCGGCTTCCATAGGCTTTTAAAGTCAAACAGCTTTCTTTCATACTCTCAACCCCTGATGTAAATGGAAATATTAACATCATGAGTGCGTTTTCTTTTGAAATAGACATTAGTTAGGTGTATAAGTCCTGTTTTTTCAGGTGTTGCAAAGTTAGAATGCTTGTTGGTGAAAAAATAATAAAATATGAGGCTAGGTGACTATTAAAACAATCATACAGTTGACAGTAAGGTAACAATTAAATGCCATTAAAGAAATTTACCAAGGCTGTCTCTGAAATTAGTCATAAATTATATCAAATAAGCAGCTGATGATGATTCTTAGCCCTAGTATGGTGAAATGTTATGACATGGTTGAAGAGAAGGATATGCTTTCTCTGTGCTTTCCTTAAATATACTTAAATATGTTTATGTTTGTCAAGTAACACCCTTTTAAATTATTTCAGTACATAAACAATGAGGCCTTCCATAGCTTAAAGTAATTTTAATTAGCATTTTATGTGGAGAGACAATTTAGCTGATTTTTTAGAAGTTTTAAAATGTTTCCTCTGATTTGTCCAATTCTTCATTTTTTATACATTTTAGTCTAAAGTTACTGGTTGGGGTGTGTTATGATATCAGGATGTTCACCAGTGGGTAGGGAACATGTTTAAAGTCTGCATTTTCATCAGTATGTTTTCCTAAATCACTAGGATTCCTTGAGTTCTGCTTGAAGGATGGAGTGCTGCCCATGCTGTGCTGTGTCAGTACTTACCTCTGTTCATGCTATGGGGCAGATGGGCAAATACTACTGGTTTTGGCAGTATGGCTGTTTCAGGTTTTCTAGGTATAGAATTTCTGCTGGATGTTAGAGAGGTGGAGTGCACTCCTTAGCAGCAGGTCCCAAATGGGCTCCCCATCCTATTTATAGAAATAGAAGAGTGGGTATAGAGGCACATTCTACATGAGGAAAAAGCAACTTGCCAAAACTTTTTTTTGGCCAGTACGGTCTGTTTTCTGACTGACCAGAGTCTATGTTCTGACAAGCTTCCTGTAGAAATATTCTGCTGGAGTTTTAAAATTTGAATAAATTAATGTTGTATCAATTTGTCATACCTTTTCTCCCCCCGCTGTTATTTTACTTTTCATCATGATACAATGTATGTTGCGTTAGCTTAGTTCAAATATTGAAGAGAGTTTTATTAGCCATTTCTTAAGCAATAGTTTAAATTAAAGTGAAATTGAGCCATAATGTTACCGTGCTATTGCAGTAATGCGATCACATACGGTGGGGGATGGACGCAAATCTTACAGTAGCAAAACCTCCAAAATACAGATACAAATCCACAACATTGTGGAGTTGTGGTTTTTAAGATCCACAACCAGTCAGTCTGAATATATTGAATTCACCTTTGCTGTAGCAGTGAAGAAATCAATTCTGTAGTTCAGCATGTAACAAGTGGCATAAAAATCAGGTTTAGGGTGTCGTACTGTTGTAGAAATGATTTATTATTTCCATGAAGTTGAAAAAAATCAGTGAATGTGAAAGCAGGTGAAGTAATGGAGAAAATCATTCTGGATTATATGTTCTCCTTAAAAACAAACAAACAAAAACAAAACTTTTATGCTATATAGTGGTAATGTTATTCAGAAAGAAACTAAACACTGCCACTTCTGTTGTGAAATCTTAATTAAATTTTACTCATCTAAATTAACCATACTTCTTCCTAATTTATGTGTCTCTGAACTGTATTTTTACCTTCTGTCATATGTGATATTATCAGCTATATGTCATATGTATTTGGTATACCTTATTTCTTATAACTTTCACTGGGAAAGATGAATGGGTGCTAGTACTGTATGTTAGTTTTAACATATTATTTATAATGTGCACCTTACATCTAGTGTGTGTCTCTGTAGTGGTGGAGGAGGATAGGAATATTAAATATATTTTACAAATGGTTTTTCAATTTTTTTTTTGTATGTGTATTCTCTTTACAAAAAAGGTCAATGAAAAACCTTGTTTAAAAAAAAAAAAAAGTTGCATCTCTTTTCTCTGAGCTGGTCTGTAAAATACAAAGGCTCTGTATGCTTCTGTCTTCTCATACCCATCCAATTTGCTGCCCACTGAACAGTTTTTATTTTCAAGATAGTGTTCTTACTTTTCTTAAGCTTTTGGTCAGAATTCTTTTTCCAGGATTACAGAAAGGAAGTCATTGAAGAACCTGGGCTCTATTGAATTTGTATGTCATGTAGAAGAACTGGAAGAAAAATATTTACAGAATTAATGGCATTTAGAGAGTCTTTGTGGGTAGGAGTTTGGAGAGGAGATACTGTTTTTAACATAAGTATGAAAAAAGTAGACAGTAATGAAAATAAAATTTGGAAGAAACCAAATGGCCTTGTATCACTACATAAGTGTATTCAAATGTAATGTAGGATTGATTTACTTTTTTTTTTTTAAATCCTCCTTGTACACATCACACTGAGAATGTGGGAAACCCATACTGTATAACATTTGTAGACTGGGGAGATTTAAGGTTAACAGGAAAAAAGGATCTTATTTTTTAAAAAAGCCTTATGTAGGAAGACAGAAGACCAGAGTTTAATTAGTCTAGGAAAAAAAAAAAAACAAGATGAGGAGGACATGTAAAATTCTTGATGTAAAGAGGAAATTGGACAAAGTTCTGCCAGAAATAAATCAAGTATTATTGGTCCTACCTCAATGCAAGAAGGCTAGACTGGATCATCTCCTTCCCTTCCTGTCTTAATTTTCTGTAATTTTAACTCATTGTCTTGCTGTTCCATCACAAAGAACTGCATCATTTTCTGAGATTAAAACTGATTTTTGACAATAGAGACTTAAGTCCTGCACTCATTAGTGATGGTAGTTCCCTTACTTAACCCGGAGAGATGAAAGAGGGCACAAGTGCATGCTGTTTGCTGGTTGGTAGGTTTCTGTTGTTACTCAACATATGTAGCAGGTTGAATCTGCATTGTCAGATTTCATGGTTAAAATTATTTTCCAATAGAAACACGGCGGATGTCATCTCGCATCTTTTGCTTTTAGAAATAAAATTTAAACCATGTATTCTTTGTTGCTTAATGCAAATGTGCTTACCTGGAGCAGTGTAATAAAATGAAGTAAAAACCAAAATGTTTAGTCTGTATGGTGGCTGCAGATGTACAAAGCTGCTCATATTCAATTGCCTAAGTATGGAAAGCTGCAGTAATTCACATAAATAGTGTACAAATTTAAAAATCAGCTACATATATTAGCCAAGTGTCTGCCACTTAAATGACTTAAAGTATTTCACATTGGATGTGAAGAACACATTTATATCTTAATACCAGGCCTTGTTGAAATGTTTTACATGTCTTGATGCATCTTACTCTGAACTCAAGACTACAGCTTTTGTCATGGTTATGAGGAAACTCTTTTAATATTTTATTCACTTCATCTTACATTATGTGTAAATCTAAGATCTGTTAATGTAGCTGACAGAAAAAGAAGGGATGTTTTTCATCTTCATTAATATTTGAGGCTTATATATAACTTCTAATTGTAACAAAGCAGGAATTGCATAAATTCTTTGGCCATTCTTTTCCAAATTCTTTGGAAAGAACAAGCTATTAAATTATCATTTTACTGAGAAAAATCTGAATTTTCAGTATGCGAATTTTGTTTAAGTTCTTAGTGGTGTGGGCTTTTCCAGGACTGCTTTAAGAAAGAAGGTTATCAAAACAAGGTTAATAAATCCATTCTGTATCTGAATACTTTAAAACTGTGCCTAATTTATGTATGTGGTATGAGGAACAGCTCTGGGTAAAAAAACATGTGATATAAACCATTGTGTATGAACCAATGGCATGAATTGGGTGTCTGTACTGTCTTTCTAGAAATTGCATGCGTGTTGGAAATGGTTCTAAATCCTCTAACTCAAGCTACCTATAAGTGATGGTAAGCAGCGGGAAACTGAAGTTCAAAAACAGCAAAAAATGTTTCTGTAAAAAAAACAAACCAACAACCAACCAAAAAACAGCACAGTCCCCCCCCCAAACAAAAACTCACAAAAAAACCAAATACTATGATTAGAAGAAGCATGATAAGTTAAACACTCAGTAGTTTTTCATCTGAATGTGGGGTGAGCAAAACAAGAAAAAACACTTTTTCTCTTGGCTTGAGACTTGCATATAGTATTTATAGCTGTAGTTTCATTCCAAATTCCTTTCCTTGTATCTGAGAATTAGAATAAAAAATTTTACTTTCTTTTGAACTTTTATTTTCTAGTTAGAAGCATATATTCCTTAAAAAGAAAAAACTTAATGAAAATGATACTGACTACACAGCAACAATTCTATTCCAGGCTTCATCTTTTTTTTAATTTAATCTTAAATGTATTATTGCCAAAAGTGTTCTGTCTTTCAATCACAGACTTGACAGGAGGCAAGAAAAAGCAATATTTATGAGTCCAGTAGGCAGAGCAGAGCATAAGTTTGTTTCTGTCTTTTCATACTGTTGTCCGATAAGAATCGGCTTCAAATGTATCTTTTGTTGTCCTTGCTATTTTGTTTAAACAGATGAGTCTCTTTTTAATAGGTCTGAATATACTTGCTATGATGTTGTATGTATTATGTATTGAGTTTTCATTTGGTGAGGCCAAAATGTCTAATGTCATATCACAAACAAGTGGTTAAGCCGACACCAAAATCTGTTTTCCTTGCTTTGACTTCAGAGCTAAAGGTCTGGCCTTATGAAATGAGTTGTTCAAATTCATAAGAAAATTTAATTGTGCTATTTTTTGCTACCATTCCTCCATGCTACCCATACCTGGTGTGTGTCATTTGTATACAGATCTACAAACTAGTTTATGCCAGCATACACTGGAATTTCAATATATTTCTTAGAAGGCTTTTTAACGTTTGCTGGGAATGGTACTTCTTATCTTCAGTTGAAGAGGATTATAAACTATGAATGCACAGAATAAGCGCTCATATCCAGCAGGATTCTTCTGAATCTCAGTAGTTGTACCTAACTGTGAACTTTTATAATATTCAACTGATACATTTATTAATTTATTGACTCTGCTTTGTTATAGTTGCATTTCAGGCCAAGCCTGTCGTATGGAGTTTTGCCAGTGTGGTTGTGCTGGGTCATGGTAGGATAACAGCAAACTAGCTAAAGGTGCTGTGCAGAGAAAAGTCTTGGTCTGAATTCAGGTCCGCTGACAGCCAATACCTTCTGTCTGCTTGGTGTGCCTCATTCTGAGGAGGGGAGGTGTCCTTACTGTCAGAAATACTCCTGTTGCCATGTAATGTCTGGATTATATCTTATTTAAATCTATCGGTCTAAAAATTAGATTTCTGATAAAACTGATGATAGTCATCTAGACCTCCTCTGTAATTGACAGGACAAGCAGACACCTCCACAGAGGAGTTTATCCCATTTTAAAAGATATCAGATGCATTTGGGATGATTTACCATCTTTTGGTTCTTGTCTGTCCCAATAAATTGGATGGAGGATCTGGATGAGCAGCTTAGACAAACCTGTCTTCTAGGTAGCTGAAGTAAAGTGTGGCCCATAGGGTACCATATGAGGTTCTGCAATCTTACAGTGAATCACCCAGTTAGTTGGAAGGATCATAATTGCACTGTGTGTAAGTTTTTGTTAGTAAAACAATGAACTCTATTAACAGTCTGAAAATAGGAGTGAGCTGTAAGTAGGTAGATGCATGCAAATCCCATAAAGACAATCATATGTAAAATAAGTTAGGAATTTCAGAAGATTTCACCAAGATGAGAATAACATTAACTTGAAGGGGCTTCTTGATTTCTAATACATAAAAATACCCACAAAGGAGAAATATTTGAATTGCTTATGTGTGGTAAAGTAAAGGAAAATGAGCATCTATCCTGGATCACAACTTCATGTTGAGTAGACATCATTGAAAGAGAGAGGGGAAAAAAAGCAAAAATCCTGCAGCCTGGAAAAGGAGCAGATTCCACTATGGAAAATACAATGCTAACGTATGGATTAACAAACATCGGAGAAGTAGTACTCTGGAATCTTTCATTTCTGCTGACTTACAGCACAAGTATATGGGAGCATTTAATGAAATTGCTAAGGTGAGTAACTAATAAATGATAAAAGGAAATACTTTTTCACATGCTGAAAAAATGGACAGCAGTATCAGTTTCCATAGGCTATATCTAGATTGGTGACGTTAAGTAGGCTTGACTGCCTAGGACAAAATTAGGAATAACATTACAAAGTAGAATGTTAGAATTAAAGCTAGTGAGGAAAAATTGGAGGGTGAATAGAACCAGAAAGATTTTAAGCCCACGTTTAATTTTTAAGAACAGGGATGAGAATTTTAAGGAAAACAGGTGACGTCACACCAGTTTATTATTTTCTTCAGTGTTTAGATTTTCTCAGTCACGAAATACGACAAAATACCCTTCCAAATTTTTAGGGAAAGAATTAGCAAAATTAATTGGCTTCCTCATTTTATAAATTTGTCGTTGGTCAGACAAGTAGCATGACCTCATAGAAACTGATGTGCAGGAGCATATGTGGTAGGGGCAATGAAAGCAGTTTTTTAAACAATAGAAAGTTCAAGCTCGTTATGACTGAGTTATTTTGAAAAACTGGTTTCCATTTAGAAGACCTTTAATATGATCAGAAGAATCATGTACAAAGTTGGTTTGCTCTACATTATTAATTTAGTATTGTGAATACTGGTCATGAATAAAAG
>VXAL01009003.1:44690-75599 GCA_013399475.1 Chauna torquata
CTTCGCTCACTTAGACTATATAGCAAAAAAAAAAAAAAATTGGGTATTGAATGAATAAGCTAAAGTATGGTTGACATAACTCTGTATTAGACTTTAATGTGCTTTTATTCTGTCGGTATAGAAATCACTCGCTTTAATATTTGAATTTCATAAACCCATTTAACAAATAAGAATTTATAGGTTTTGTAAAAGATATCTTTATGCCCACAGTTGAAAAAGTGTTATTTTTATGATAATGGATGCTAGTTATGTTTTCTGGATCTGTTGTGCAGACTGCATTTGTATATTAGTCTCTGTCATACCTGTTGGTTGCAGTCTAGAATAATATAAAATGCTTTTTAAGCCATTTATTTAGTCGTAAGACTTTGAAAACATTTGTTTATAAATCTTAATAACATTAAATCTGTGTTCCAGTTCTGCTTCAGACAAACAAAAACTAAAACTGGCATTCACACTATTGTGAAAAACCCCTAAAGCCCCTGAATACCATTGTAAGACGCGTACTAAAACACACAAAAGATCACTTCTGGCTGTATCCCTGGTGCAGCACACTGGGAAAAGGCTAAGGAATGCTTGAACAGGATTTTGGAGTATGCCAAATGAACCTTGCATGTGGCTCAGGTGGGCTGTGAACATCACTCCAAGATACAGGTATTTTCTTACCATACACAGTAGGTGTAGTACACTAGGTCCTGTAGGACCCTGTACTCATCTAAAATGCTTGGTTTTCTCTTCCCTGATCCCCTTACCTATATTTAATTTTAACTTTATGACCATAAGTGAATTTCGTATAAGATTTAAAAAGTTTTTTCTCTGAAGAAAATACCTATTTTAGAGTAGCCAGCTTACTTTATTTTTCTCCTTTATACTTAACTAGTGTTCTACAATGCATAATACTGAGTAACACTTACTGTGCAGTACCTGTTTCTTAGTATAGTTTTAGTCCAAAGAAAATATTAAGTATAGTTCAAGATGCATGGATAATCATAGTCTTTTGCATTATTTTCTATGTGTACTATCTCTCACATTCTGCATATTGCCACAGTATTAAATTTGCTCATTAGGAATCAATGTCCTGTAAATCCCAGATGACAAATTTAATGTTGTCTATAGTATAGGGTATATTAAAACATCTGTTTATTGCAGAGCAGTTGTCGACAAAATATGCTTCTGATGTCCTGATATAAAGTGATCCTGTGTGAGATGAAAGGTGCTTCAGTCTGGACTTGATTCTAAATGAAATGCAACCAAAATACTTCACTGTAATTGTGAATCTCATCAGTGATTTTTTAATATTACTGTATACATAAATTATTTATTTTATGGTTATGGTTACTGCCAGTTATGCAAAGGAAATGATTAAATCCTGAGTCATCCTTACTTTGTTTACTTATTGTGATCACCTATTGAAAAATATAACTGCTTCAGTTTTTATTTTCAGAAGGAAACTGCAAATTTTCTGTCAGGTTAATGCTAAATAAAGCTGTTAATTCTGACAACTAACATCCTATCTCACTAGATGAAAATTGCTGTTGTAAATTATTAAAAAACAACAGTAAATAGCTTTTTATTTTTTTTTCTGATTGTATGGTTTTAGACAGTAAAGGTATTCCATCTTTTGAGATCAAGGGTGAAATCAGTATGACAAGATATTAGTGTGAAGAAACACCACACTTTATTTATGTATTACAGATTGAATGGAGTTTTAGGAAAACCATACCTGGCTCTGAAATTCATTGAGATGAAAATAGTTGGGTGCTAGGAGAGTATGGCATCAAGGGGGAGAAAGTATGATATAGTCTTTCCTTGTCATATACTTTTGAATGCAGCTCTTTTTCTAACTGCTGTCAGAAGTGGAATATCAGGCTAGATGAGATCTTTGATCAGGTTCAGTATGGCAGTTCTTATGTTTTAAAATATTTAAGAGAAAAATGATGTAAAATGGTTGTCTGAAGAGTCATACATTCTTGGTTTTGCTTAGTTGCAAAAAAGGTTTTCTTTTCCTTTTGTGTCTTTTAAACAAGCTGGATAGCTGATGCACCGTTGTGTTCTAGGTATGAAAATTTCTGATTTTGTGTTTAGGCAGTGTATCCTTGCTGCACAGCTTGTCTGAGGAATTTAGTATTTAGTTCTAATCATGTATTGAAAGAAATCTGTGTTGTTGCTGCAGTTCAGTACTTTGTTTCTCTCATTTGTTGAAGCTTTGCGAGACAACTGGTTCAATGGAATGCCCTTGTTCTGATGGGTAATTCTTGTTAGAGAAATTGCAGATGAAAAGGGTCAGAAAATGCTTTTGTTTACTTCCTGATTTGAAATGTAAATGTACGGATGAAATTTTACCACTGACATTCCTGGAAATAGGAATTAAACAGCTTTATGAAGTGCAGGTGTAACACCACAAAGTATCGTTTGAGAGACTGATTTGTAAAGTGGTAATGCTGTACGGGAGTAACAGATGAAGTGGTTTGTTTTCTCTAGAACTGTATGGCATGGTAAGCCAAAAGATATGCAAAAAGATATACAAGTTTTGTGATCTACAGAACTTGTAAAGAAATTCAAAAGTTAAGGTTAAATATCGTGTGGTATCTTAATCTTTTTTCTCTTTGTTGCGTTGGAGAATACAGAACTGTTTTTCTTAATCCAAAACCTGTTCTCTGTCATAGCCATTTGAAAGCATTGATGTGCTTTCCACAATGGAAACCTCTAGCAGGATGCAAAATGCGGTTGGATCTACTAAGGGTTCGCTTAGTGAACAGGGTTGTTATCACCTGGGAATTCAGCCTTTCTGCCAGGAGGAACGGAGCAAAATGATTCTCATGGAAAGACTGAATGGAGGATTACAGATGTGTCTTGCTTTGGAGTTGTCACAACTATAAACTTAGAAGCAAACCCCAGGACTGACTGGGCACTATGTTCCTTTCTTTTCTTCCACCCATCCATCTGCCAAGTTTGAGACTCGAATTTTAAATGAAATAAAATATAAAAAATGGATATATCTTGCTGTAAGCATTCCTTAGCATTACAGGTTTAAAAATGAATAAGAGATTTGGCCACAGATATGTTGTAGGTATTTTAAAAGTTGTTTTTATTAGTACAATGCAGTAACATAAAGAGAGTTCAGGCCTTGGAAATTCAACCTTAAGGTTTTGTTTCAAGTTAAATGATTTATATGCGGTCTGTAACACCAGCATATAACATCTGTATACCTCTTTGAAAGAAGTATACGCTGCATGCTGTTTTAAAAGGTTAGATGTAAAGAGACAGTAAGAAAATAAAGATGAGCATTTGGTGAATGTGGATTCATAAGCCATTAGTCACTGACTGACAGGAGAAGTGAACAAATGTTTTAAACTATAAATGTTGTTTGATTTTTCTTTAATGCTTTTCTATTTAGCTATGGCATACCTGTACTGTAGTCATACTTCTGCTAACACTGACAGTAACAACTGAGTTCTTATCATGTCTGCTGCTGCTTGCTTCCTAGCTTGGTGAGCATGTACTGATTTTGGATTTGCGTTTTGTACTCTTTAGGAGCTGACAGTGGTTATGATCTTTTGACTCTCCATGCTATCCCACCTCTCTGAGGTGTACTCACTATCTTTTGTCTCCTTACATTGGTGACTCAAACCATGTTCTTTACTTTCCACCATCACGTTTTAATGGTTTGAGTCCGTAGGTCTTTGTTTTAGTCCACAGTAGATTGTCCCTTATTTGAGGCTGTTCTTTGTTTTTCTAATTGGTGAAGCTGTTGGTGGAGGTGCTGTGATGTTTAAGACCTGTTAATACTGTTTTCACCAATACGTGCATTCATGCTGTTGTCATTCCTTTTGTTATTTCTGCTTCCCTGCATTCCTATTAACTCTCCATTTGTATTAGTATTAACATTTCTATTGCAAATCTCTACAGTTCTCTTAGTATGTACTTCAACTTTTTTGTACCTCTGTGCCTATAAAACAGCCAGGATACTAAAACTTAGAGAATGCCTTTGCAGCTAATGGTAAATGTCTCAGCTGTTAATATATGTGAAGTGCTGCCATACTGGGTCAACATGCATGATATTTCGTCCAAAGCCAATATTTTGGATCACTGGTACCAGTAAAATCAGTAAAATAATGAGGGAAAAAAAATAATAGAAAAATATTCCCATCCCCCCAAAAAAGTGTGTAATGTAGTGGCACATCAATTTAAGAATGTTACTAATACAGTTTAATTTTTTAAGTGTAAAGAACTTCTTTTTAGTCCATTATAATGCTTTTGGTCTCCATTTGGGTGAAAAGATATAATTAATCTCTGAATCTTTTTTTTTTTTGCCTGCTTCTGGTGATGCTTGACACTAGTCCTCCACAATCAGTAAAACTGTTGGAAGAACAAAGTTGGCTTGGTTGTTATGGCCCCTGGAGATTGCAGGCACATACAGGGATTCCTGAGGAATGGATAAATCTGAAAACCATGTCCCTCTCTCTTGGTGAGCATTGAATGGGATCGTGCAGGAATAGCTGTGCTTTGAAGCATTATTTCATGATAATCTTCTGCAGCTGATGATATTGACTGTATACAGAAACAACAGGCTAGTACAGAGGGCAAGACAGCAGTTCTGTACTAGGAGATAGGGTCCCAGGCTTTTCTGTTTGAGTGTACTAACTCAGGCATATACTTAATTTGTGCAGAACTTTTTCACCCTGACAGATGATGTGGATGTGAAAGGCAGGGGGATGCCTTTTCAGTTAAACTTTCATCTTTTACACAAAATTAGTGTGGTTTCAAGTAGGAACAGCAGTTGCTGTTAATTAGTTTTAAATAAGTGTATCAGTCTTTCGATTCTCTTCATTATAAAAGACACCATAAACTATTCATTGTGGGAAGTATCAAACTTCTGTGCTGTAATGTATCTACTTTAATATTAACTGTATCACATAAGTCTCTTTGTGTTTGTTTATTTCAAATAGAGAGAGACAAAAAGTTGAAAAAAGTTACATTTGTGTTTTCCACTAGATTGAACACACCACCGGATGAAATGTCTACAATAAAGTGCAGTCTTCTGTGACTTGGCTTCAGCAGGGGGATGACATCTTGTGATTTATTTTTTCCACTTTCCCAATCCAGTAGTTGAACTGTCCCCACAAAGAACAACTTTTTTGTTTGTGTTTTAAATCTCTGTTTGTAGCTTAGCAGCTGATTTGCAGTTGCCCATCATCAGGTCTTGGATTTTGTTTGCTAAGCCTAAGTGCTTAACACACTGTAAAATGATCACAGTGAAGATGGGTGAGTACATAAGCAATTTTACCATTATTGAACTGGAGCAAGGTAGGGCTGTTTAAAGATACAAGAAACTGTTGAATTTGTGGTTCTGCGTGCAGGAAGTTTGAATTTGAGGACTGATGACTGCATGAACTGTTACCACGTCCTGACTTCAAAGAGTCAACAAGGAAAGGAATTAGTTACTCAATATGCCAGTACAGTACAGAAATGAGATGCAATCATAGAACATCTGTATCAATTCTTTGAAGCAAGAATTGTATTTTCTTTCATATTTGAGCCATGTGAAGCATATGGGTAACATTAGGGAAAGCTCAATCTGCAACAAGCAGTAGGCAATATTGTGAATATATAGCATACAGTAATTCAGTTTTCAGGAAAGAAACATTTTTGTATTTATGGCAGATTAGTAAGACTGTTTTATCATCAACATCATGCTGTAATAATGGTTAAGGTTGGCAAATATTCCTGGCAGTTTTGTAAGATTTTAGTTGACCAACCCAAGATGTCCTTCAACTTGGAAACTACGTGATACCTTATATTAATCTCACAAATTTATAGCATAGGATTTATATTTTAGTGCTAGTTATTGTGGTTTAGCCCCGGCAGACAGCTAAGTGCCACACAGCCGCTCACTCACTCTCCCCAGGTGGGATGGGGAGAGAATCAGAAAGGTAAAAGTGCGAGAACTCATGGGTTGAGATAAAGACAGTTTACTAGGGAAAGCAAAAGCAGCGCGCGCAAGCAAAGCAAAACAAGGGATTCATTCACCACTTCCCATGGGCAGGCAGGTGTTCAGCCACTGCCAGGAAAGCAGGGCTCGTCACGCGTAATGGTTTCTTGGGAAGACAAACGCCATCACCCCCAATGTCCCCCCCTTCCTCCTTCTTTTCCCAGCTTTTATGGCTGAGCATGACGTCATATGGTGTGGAATATCCCTTTGGTCAGTCTGGGTCACCTGCCCTGGCTATATCTCCTCCCAGCTCCTTGTGCACCCCCAGCCTCCTCGCTGGCAGGGCAGCACAAGAAGCAAAAAAGTCCTTGGCTCTATGTAAACACTGCTCTGCAGCAACCAAACACATCGCCACTATTTTCATCAAAAATCCAAAACACAGCATTATATGAGCCTCTACGGAGAAAATTAACTCTGTCCCAGCCAAAACTATGACTCTAGTCTAACTCAACAATGTGCTGTTAGATTGTTGCATGTTTTGAAATCATTAACTTACAGTGATAGTATGTATTTGTTGCAGTTCAAGTTTGCCATGAAAATTTTACTAAATGAGCTTGGGAATTTTTGTTGGATCCAAAATGTAAGCATAGATGGTCTTTTGTATAGTAGCTTGAAAGTTGATGATCTACTCAGTTTGGGAGTTATAGGCACTCCTCAATTTGAGGGTGTTTAAGCCAACATCCTAGGAGTATTTCTTTCAGAAACTGTCCATGTCCCTTTACTTGAGACCATAGCCAAGAATAAAAGGAGGCTTCTGACTGCTTTACCTCATGGGCAGAGCTGCAGTTCCCTGCTGGAAAAACAATAGGCATCATTCTAATAATTAGTCAATAATTTATATTCTCCAAAGAAGCATTATTTTTTTTTCACAGTTAAACATTTTATGTGTTTCTTGTAGTACCTAGAAGAATGTCTTACTAAAACTCTTGAGTCTGATTCTTATCTGAACAACTGTTAGTGGCATTGTGCGTGATTTGGAATGAATTATGTCTGTATGTATTTGAGTAATGAAATCCCCAAATAAGCAGTCTCAAGATAAAGTAAACAGTAAATATGACTACCTAGATGTTTCTGGAGTTAGGTATTTGCTTCATATAATAGTATAATCATTTTGTTCACAATTAAGGATATGCATCAATGAAGACAAGCATATAATGAAGATAAAGAATGGCTGTGAAGGCTTCCTGATCTTAATATGAAGGAATTAATTTAATTAACCCAAATATAGGAAGCTCTGGCAGTTACTAAAAGGCTTGCAAATCCAAACAGACTTCTATACTGATGGCCTGAAGAGGCCTGCAATTCTGTATGACGTATTACAGATGCTTTCAGAATTTGTATGGAAGGTTTGACTATAAAATTCGGTAGATAAGCTGCCATTAATCAAATATGTTGATGCATATTTGAGGAAAACCTGTTTTCTTCAACTTCCAGCCACAAGGAGGCTGTGGAAAGAGATGTCAGCCCATCAGTGAAACTGGCAGGAAGTTTCAGGAAGCAGGAGGAAGTGATACAAAATGACGATATGAGGTGATGGGATGGTATAAGGTGATTTGACCTGTCCAGTGCTTATTCTGTTTTGTAAATTACTGTTTTAAATTACTTTGAAAGATATATGCCGTTTTGATGATTCCTTATCTTCCTAGGCACACTGTTTCAAAGTTGAGTTTTCATTACAGATAGAACTGTTTCTTTTCTCAGTTTCTTATCTTAACGTCTGCTGGTGTCATTTAGGGCCGTTGCTTTTTGTCCCATCCACAATGGAAATGTAGAACTATTTATTACCCCTCCTCTTTACAGTACCTTAGTGTTTGTTTGAAGACTTCAAGACTTTAAGTCTTTCAGTCATCTTGTTATATTAAACAAACTCAACTCTCCATATTTTTCTTATAGATCATTTTTGTAGACCTGTGATTGTTCTTACTACACTTTTCTGGACTTCTGGATTCTCCGCAGTTAGTCCATGTTTCTCTAGAATTTTACTGGCCAAAATAGGGCACAGTATTTCACCCAAGAACTTACTAATACTGAACACAGTGGAAAAATTGTTCCATGCATTATATGTGATTTTAAAGGAGGATGTCCACTGCCACTGGGAAGAAAAATTATTGATGGTTATACCCAGGCTTTACCATTGATAGGAACGATTATTGCTAGTAATATACTACTTTTCTGAATTTAAACAGGGAAGACACCTTTGTTCTAATAAGCATGACATGATATGTAATGAATATGTTACAATGTAGTACATTCTGGAGAGTTTTCTTCAGTTCTTTCTTTGATTATCACTATGGTTTCACATGGTTTACCCTTTTATTTATGATGTCTGTCAACTCTCTGAGCAATTAGAGCTCAGAATTTTTTCCCCATTATGTCCCAAAACATAAAATATCCCTGTTTGGAGATCATATTTCTCTTTTAAAACAACATTACCTTGTCAACTTACATTGTTTGTGAAACTGTGGACAAAATTCTTTGTTTTTCCCATTGCAGAGAGGAATCATATTTCTACTCGAATGGAAGAAAGCAATTCTAACTGCTGATGGTAGACCTAATCATTCATAGAAAAGAATTTGTACTTTAACATTTGCACAATACCATACTGAAGAAGTGACTGTAGATAACAAAGATCTTGAAAGTATGATCTGAAAGAAACAAACTCATAAACATATTTTTTACGATATAAATTCTGTGTTTCCAGGCATTATTGGAGCACCAGATAAATCATTCTATGTTATTTAATTTGCCGAGCCCTTTCAGAGCAAGTTTTACCAGTGGCAATCAGTATTCAAATATTCAGAAGTTTTTCTTACCTGAAATATTAGAGGAAATGACATTTATATGATTAAAGGTGGGATCCATCTTAAGTAACTCTAAAAGTAGTCATGTAGGCTACTGTAATAATTGATGGAGAGGAAATACCACCTTCAGGGGTTAATTCGTGAGCCTGTAAGATGCTAAATAAAGCTTCACGAATCATTTTGAAAGTATATCTCTTTCTCTTCACTGACTGAAGAGAGGATTTAGATCTCTAGCTTAAACCACATGCTGATTTCAAATGCTTAAGGTCAAATGAGGTAAATTCCAAGTTGTTGTTTACAAAACATGCATGAAGCCAGATTAGCTGTGGTATAAACGTCTCTATTGAGATCGAGTTTATATTCACTGACTTTTTTGAAGATGGATTATGAATTTGTATGTATATAGTAATGTCACATGCAAATAAATTTTCTGAATTTTTTTTTTTACTGACAGCACTAAAATGTAAACTTCTGAAGAATATGCAATGTTGCATGTCTCATATATAGTATCTTCTCTATATATTTGGGCAATATTCTGATCATGAGATGTCTGTGTATGAATTTGTTCAGAAAGTTCACACAACTGAATAGCATTATTATCTCCAGTTTTAAATTCACATTAGCTAATGAAATTCATTGCAGTGAACAAGAAATGATGATAGGTCCTAAAGAAAATGTTTTTCAAGAATGTTTCCACCTATTCAAACAGTAAGTAGGTTCATAAAAAAAGAAAAACAGATAGGCTAATTTTGCAGTCAGTGCTTCCTCATCATTGGGAACTTCTTACAGATAATGGAGAAGTAAAGAAATAGGAACTTAGGTTCAAGAGAACTTCTGAGAAGGTGATACTTGTTTACTATTGCTCCTGGCAGGATAATATCTTTTATCTTTGTCTTCTGCTTTGCTTACCAGTAAGGAGTGATAATGAAGACTGATTTTTTTTTAAGGGCTTACTGTATACCCTGAAAGATGCAAGGATAAAAGATTTCAGATAGAACCATCACATTAGTCCTTTTATAAATGCACTGTCTTCATTATATTGTGAATATAATGAAATGAAAATCACAGAAAGTG
This sequence comes from Chauna torquata, assembly GCA_013399475.1. Taxonomy (NCBI): domain Eukaryota; kingdom Metazoa; phylum Chordata; class Aves; order Anseriformes; family Anhimidae; genus Chauna; species Chauna torquata. Next base: position 54,555 of record VXAL01009003.1, read on the forward strand.
AAGCAAGTCATAGGTAAACATTTACTAGAGGCTGGATGTGAAACAATATGCTTTGGAGTCCTATTTCTGACTAATATACCAAATCCTCCTTCTAATTCTGTTTAAAGTGCCACCTGGATCCAGTTTTGACTGGATTTGTGCTGCTTCATAAGCAAGACATAAAACAAATTATGCACAACAAATTACTAGAAAATATTTAGGTTTATGTTGATTAAAACAGACGGTAAAAATATAATATGCCTTAATGCCACAGGAAGTTGAGGGAGTTTTTAAGTGCCGGCTCCCTTTGATACTAATCTCTGATTTCTTTCTGTTCATAAAATAGATAAATCTGGTAACTGGGTAATTTCTAAACTTTATTCTGTTCTCTGCTTCAGGTATAACATACACTGCCACTTGTGACACAACTGAATCTGTCAGGAAGAATCAGTGGATGTATTTCTGTGCACCTTTTTTTTTTTTTTTTTTTTTTCACTTTTTCATTTTGGAGATTTCATCTTGGATAAATGTATACGTAAAGCAAGTTGAAGGGTGTGTTAAAGTTGCTTATGGAACTGTTATTTTGTAATTGGGTGCAGTAATTTCTCCACTGTTTAATGGCAAGCAGTTATACATATCATTTCCCAAGCTATACATCTTGTTTTGGCCTTTCAGTAGTATATAGAATCTACCCCCAGACACACACATTAGTCCTCTCCAAATTCCAACTGTTACATAATCCAAAAAGCAATATACTTCTAATTTGTGTGTATTGATTCAAGACCCAGGTCATAGATGCATGCAATGCTGCTTGTAGTTTTCTCTGGGTTTTTGTTTGTTTGGGGTTTAAAGGGGTAGAGTGGGGTGTTGGGAAGGCTTTGCCTCATCCCTGAGTTTTGAATTGCTTTTGAGACATGTAAATGCTTCAGCAATTTTTCAATTCCTGCTTGAGACAGGAGGCTCTATCTGGGACTGACGTGTCAGAAGAACTATGAGGTATTGCTTTCTGATTAATATTTTAGGTTAATAATCTCATCACCAGTGTAAGGCATAGAAGTGTGCATTGTCATTAAATTCTATTTCAATAGGGAATTCCAGATACAGTGTTTTTTTTTTTTTAAAAAAGGCCAGGGGAGCATTTCAATTAGAATATTTTCCAGAATGTTCAACTTTATATTCGGATCTTTGCAAGACTTAGATTCAGACAAAGATTGAAGCATTATAATGAGCATTTAAATTATATTCTTTAGATACCCTTTGCCAAGTGAAATTAAATATCCAATTTTTATACACAGTGTATGTGAAGACGGGCCAGGAGTGAGATACGGAATTCTGGCACAGTAGGCAGGCAAGTATTTAAAATCTAATGATGTATTCCTTTAACTCCTAGGAATTTGGGCATCTTGTCTGAACAGCGAAGTTGCATCTGTGTCTTCTCAAGATCCTAAAATTTGGCCTTAGACCTTTTGTTTTTCTAAAGAAAAGTCTATCTTTCAAAAGTGGAGGAAGAATGGGTACAGATGGAGTGATGTAGCACAGCTTTCCTCTTTCACAAACGGCTCCCTGCCCTGTGGGTGGCTGTGGCTCAAGCTTCCTCTGACCGAGGAGGTTGTATACCGAGGAGTATGCTGTGCCTACAGTGCCATAGGGTATTCCGGGATAAAGTTTTCTTTCTGCAAGCTTTAGGAGCGTGATCTTGGTCACTGAGGTGCCTGCAGTGTTTGTGAACATCAGAAATGTTTAAATGTTGGACTTAATACCAGTGAGGTGCCGTGTCTCCCCTGCTCTTAATTTAAATTTCTCTCCATGTAGATGCACAAGGGACTATGAAGTTACTTTTGTACAAATTGCTGTTAGTTTTAAAAATATTTTTTTCTACAGTGTTTTCTACCTGTGACTTCCTGTCACAGGAAACATTTGTGAATTTTGGTGGTTTTGTATTTTATAACCAGTTTATAACCTGTGTAATCTTTAAGCTGTAGATTGTAAAACCCTGGCAGTAGAACCATTTTGCAAGTTTGTGAACTTAAAATGGACATCTGCCTTTACAAATGTTATATTTGAATCAACTCACATGGCATCTCTTCTGAGAGCTGGTTATCTGCCAAATCCTATAGCTTGAAAAACTCTAACAGATTTGAGCCGTATTCTCGGTTCATGCAGATTGGCCTGTTATCGCTGAAATTAATGGAGCTCTACTGATTTATACAAGCTGTAGATTTGGTTTATTGCTTCCAGGTATTTTGAGGATGATGTTAACTGTGTACAAAAAAGATCACTTTCTCTTTTTCAGATTACTGTTGCAGTAGGGTAGTGCTCTTTGAACTATGTTCCTGAATATGACTTTCCTTTTTAATTTGCTGAATGTTCTCTTTACATTACACCTAGAGGCAGAAGTCACAGGTAAAATATCTTAAGTTGTACACGTATTGCTGAGATCCTCACTAGCTAAAGGGGGGTTGTACTACCTCTTGTTAGAATGAAAGAGATCTTTATGTCCTCTCCATTCAGGAAACCCAAAGTTAATCTGAAGAGCATGTCAAATAGTACTTCCGTCTTTTTCTGTCTCTCACTTTAACCAGGAACTGCTTGAAAGGGGTGATCATGGTGAATGTTTCCAGTCTAAATCTAAAGAAGTTGTCCTACAATTTGCTCTGAACTTTTTTATTTTACTTTATCTTCCTGTATTAAAAATAAGAATATTTTCTAAATGAAAGCAACATATTGTATAAAAAATTTTAAAATATAATATTTTAAATATAAATATAATATTTTAAAACAGGAAGGGATTTTATTTTAGGTGTAGCTTGTTTTAGATATGCTTGTGATGAAGCAGGTAAAGGAAATAACTGAGAATACAGCAGTTTGCATCTTTGAGGTATTGATCGGTCCTTGAAGATGTCAGTTCAGTTGGTATATTTTCAAATGATGAAGGAATTACATTTAAGAACAATATATGATTCCACTTCTATCACTATTGGGAGAATAACATGAAAATGTAATGTTTTATATTTAACTTTTTTTTTTTTACTGTAAAAAATTGTATTTTATCCACACACTTAGAACAGTTTTGCAAATCTTTGAAAACTGGTAATATCTTGTAATACAGTAATGCCTTACCTAATTAATAAAATTCATTGGAATTGTTCTTTTATTTGTAGACCACCTTAAAAAATACATTAGAGGTATATGGTCATTGATAGCTTTTTTGTTCGTTCGTTTGTTTGTTTGTAATCTAACTAAAATGTATATGGTTACATGAGGTTAAATGGTATTGAGTGATGAATAAAACATGGATAAAAATTATCAGAGAAATCAGCTTTTTTTCCTGCAATTTTAAAATAATACTGCTGGAAGAGCAAGTTTCTTAGTAGAGTGAATTGTTTTTTTACCTGGTAAATGTACTATGACTAACAACTAAATGTTGCTGAATTAAAATATTCAGCATAAATCTAATGGTTAAGAGCTGAATTTCAGATAAACATCTTTATATCCTGTGAAATCACAGGAGTTTCAGGATCCTTATTACCGCAGATAATTGTAATCTCTGCCAAGAAACTATTTTGACACATGCAAAGCAGCTGCTGCCTATTTACAGAGAAGAAAAGGGCCACAGGAAGGCTGTGTGAGGTGTGATTCTGGGTAGATTGTGTGTGAAATTTGAACAGAGCAAATAGAGAAGTGCCAGAGAATGATAGAGCCTCAACTGCAGCCCTCTGCAGCTATGGGTTTCTGTTGCAGTTGCAAGATGATGTGCTGCTGTGACAACTTTGATAGGCTTAGATCCAGTCTTTATTCAGCTGTTACCATCAGAAATTACCTTGCACCTATTCTGTGAATTTATACTAGTAAAACCAAACAAACTTAAACTCGTGTCTCCTCCAAAAAAATCAATATACTAAGTTGTTTTAATGGAAAAGCCTTTAATTTTCAAAGAATAATATACAAAGGCTATGAGCTATGGTTTCATAATTTGTAATACAAGTTACCTACCCTGGCCTCTTTGATGTAGGTGCATAGTGTGTAGGATATTTGCAGTTATGTACTTGGTAACATCTGAGACTGGCCAGTTAAAAGACTGGCCAGCCCATCTGCCGGATGGGCTCCAGTTTTGGGTGGAATATCCTGTGAGACTGAGCAGTACATCTGCATGTGTAAGAACAATTAGATTTTCCAAAATTGTACAAAAACATTTCAACCCCCTGTCCCCCAATAGCACCAGTAGTTTTCCCAAATATTTTAACAGATGAACTTGTTTACTTTTGCATTGGAAAGCCTGATTTGAGAGAGTAGCTTCATTTCCAGATAATCTCTTTATGTCTTCCCTTTGAAAATCTGTGTATCAACATTATCTTTCTTTTTAGGGCATTTATGCTGTATTTGTCTGTGTGTGTGTGTGGATTTTTCCCCTGTTGAATTTAACAGATAGTAATGAGTTATATTTCATTGAATCTGTATGTTTTGTTTCATGGATTATTACTGAAGTACTGGAGTATGATGGCAGTCTCTGGGCTTTTAGGTTTATCAGGGTAAGCTAGCTACTTAAGAAATATTAAAATGACATACTGAAAAATCTTGTGAAATCTGCAATGAAGAAAATCAGTGTGGGTTCCACCGTAATAAATAAAATAGCATTTTTTAATAGTTTGTTTTTAGTACCCAAGGGCAATAGTCCACATTAAGGACTTAATGGTCTGTGAAGAATTCTAGAAGGCATAACAAGGACTTTGAAAACAGTGACTTAAGGTTTTTTTTTGTTTTTAAATTAAATGAGCATAAAAAACCAAGCTGATTCTTCCCCTTCATACTTTAATTTGGTATAGCTCCCCAAGATTATGGTCTTGAACAATATGCCAAACATCAGCCTTGTGGTGGTTTCACCCTGATGGACAGCTAAACTCCACTGCAACTGCTCTCTCACTCCCCCTCCTCAAAGGGAGAGAAAGTATGATGGGAAAAAGGCTCATGGGTTGAGATGAGGATAATTTAATGAAAGAGAAAAGAAAGAGAAAAAGCAAGCAAAGGCTGTGTGGAAGCAGAGAGAGAGAAAACAATTATTCTCTACTTCCCGTAAATGAGCAGTGTTCGGCCACGTCCTGGGAAGCAGGGCCTCAATACGCGTAGCGGTTGTTCGGGAGGACAGACGTCTTCATAACGAGAGCCTCCCCTTCTCCTTCCCCTTCCCCAGCTCTTATTGCTGAGCATGACACCACATGGTGTGGGATATCCCTCTGGTCGGTTCAGGTCAGCTGCCCTGGGGATGTCCCCTTCCAGCTGCTGCCCACCCCAGCCCACTGGGTCTGGGGGTTTGGAGGGTCTGGGTGCTGTGCCAGCGCTGCTCAGCAGCAGACACAGCACTGGTGTGGTGTCAGTGCTGGTCTAGCTACAAGTGCAGAGCACAGCGCTGTGTGGGCTGCTGTGGGGAAAGGTAACTCTATCCCAGCCAGACCCAGTACAGCCTGAAGATAACTTTTATGACCAAAACATGGAAGCTAAAATGGGAAAATGATACTGAGCATTAGCTGATGACTAAGATACCTTAATAGCTAAAGCCCCCTTTTTAACATTTTGCATTAAGCAGTGAACAGTTTGTAAGAGGGGATCGTCTAATGTTAGAAAATCTTTCAATTTCTCTGCATTACATATTTTTTATTTTTAATATAACTTGGATAAAGCTACATTGTTAACTGTGTAGGTTTTGTATATTCACATTAAATCTTTATAGCTACTGTTGCATAAACTCCTCATACAGACAAAACTTTTGTCATGTGACTGAATTATTTTTATTTTTTATTATTATTTTTTGGGAAAAAAGCAGTATTTCAAGGGACGTTGTCACATAGGTCAGATGTCTCGTGGTACGATTCAACTCAACTAGTATTGTTTGCATACTTTGGAATTTTTCATGTGGTTGAGATCTCTTACATAAAGACAGGACAGCTCAGTAGGCTTGTTATTTAATTGGTTCTGTCCTTGTAAACAATCAAATGAAAATTATTAAACTATAAAAAACACTGCTTGCATAGTAAGATAAATAAAGTCTTGCTCAAAACTACAAACATATTTAACAAGCTAATCTCAATAGCTGGTTACCATACTTGCAGTGTCTTTGGCTTAATGAAAGCAAGTATAGAGGCCAAGAACATCACATTTCAAAAAAGCAATTCTCCCTCTCACTGATTCAATATATAGATTGCTTTTATACCTCAACACCAAGTAATCTATGTACATATGTAAATTATACCTTATAATTGTACAGATGGTAGCATAACTGTTAATATACTTACTGCACCTGTTAACTGCTGGTTAACATCTACAATGCAGTACCTGCAAAGCTTTAGCACAATAGAAATAAAATTTGCAGATACATAAGAGGACACTGCCTGACTGTTTTATAGGGTAAACTGCTGCTAAAACATTATTATGTTTAGTTTGAAAACATTTCAAATCTAATATTTAACTTACCACAAAAGTAATTGCTGTTGTTACTGCAGTAAGAGGCCTGTATGCTCTTCCTTAAATGAAACTACTAGATAATTATCTGAATTTTATGAGCAGCGTAGAAATACTTTTTCTACTCTAGACAAAAGAACGTTGTAATCAGGCTTCTTGAAACCCTGCGTGGTTTTGTTTTATTTATCTCCATACACATAAGCACTAAAAAGCCTTTATGCTAACAACAAATCCGTTAATGCACTCACAGCATTGTAACTATGGTTTTATAAGGATAAAAGCATTGCAGGTTTTTTAGAAGGAGGTAAACAAATTGAAATAATGGAAAATAGACCTCCTTTTGAGCATGTGAGCCTCTTAAGTCTTAAGTAGCAGGAGGGGTCTTGAGGGGCATCTCTAAGTTGTTATGAGTTTAACTTGTTTACTGAGCTGCACCATCTGAAACAAAAAAATAGTGGGTATCTGTGGAGCAGAGGTGGAGGAAGGAGAGAAGGATATTATCCACAGAAGAGGCAATACAGTCATTAAGTCCTTTCAGGCAGGGAGATAGAGAGGAATATGAAGCATGAGGTTACATATGAGGGACAATTCTAATGCACCAGAACCCTAATAGTCTCTGTTGTGTTTTTCAGTGTTCTTTGGAGTTTTTGTTTCAGCTCTCAGAATGATCTGGGTTTTGTGAATCTCCCTCAGAGTCAAAACTGGGAAGTTTAGAAGAGTCTGTGAAAGAATTGATGTATTTCTCCAGAGTGGTGTGTTTATTCAGTTAAAGGTCCTAGATTGCTGAGCTGGGCATCAGAGTGTGATACACAGGGAGTATTAGTAGTGTCTGAGGGTTTACTGTATTTTGTAGCATTCCTTGTATGTTTTGAGAAGAACCTGGTTTTATGATGGTGGATATGACAGTCGTACGTTTATTATGTATAGTAGTTTGTAGGTTTTGTTTTTTTATGTTGAATACAGTGGCTGAGAAATAGTGCTGTAGGTGTAGTTGAGGTTCAATTTGAAGGACAAGTAGTGCTTATTGAATCTCGTCATAGAAATTTGAGGGAGTCCAGAAGGTAATTGTCCAGAATATTATCTGTGTATTTTATGTGAAAAATAAAGTGGTGCTACATTTAGTGTCTGATTCGTGGCTTGGCAAACTGTGAATCAGTCAGTATTGGCAGGTAAAGTAGTCCTGGGTAAGAATGGAATCAATTTATGTTAGGCAGGAAATCTGAGTATTGATCTTGTTCCTACTGAATATAGACCATGGTTTGCTGTTGTGGGATTGGCCAAGATGGTAGGTTTTTTGTTTGTTTGGTTTTTTTTTTTTTGGTGTTTGTGTAAGAAATCTGTTGTGTTTCCCAGAAAACTGAACTATTAAGCAGTTGGAGGTTTGATGATGGTTTCAGTGAATTCTCCTGATTCTTCAGGAAGAGTATTATCTCGAATGCAGTACAAATGTGTTAGGATTTCCTTCCTTGTGGTTTTTAAATGCAATGGCTCTGTGAGGGACAGTACACATTGTGTAGTTCTTTTAGGAGCTGGTAAGGATGGGATTTGATGTCATTGCCTAATAATGTGAAGCAGGATGCATAGATGGGGTCAATCAGTGGTTGCTGCAGTTTATGATTACAAGATCACATGTTTCTGTTGGCTTCAGCAGGAGAATCGGTGTTGAAGTAATGAGCAAAAAGAGCCATCACCGCAAGTTTTCTCCTTCTGAAGAAAATCTATAAAGTCCTTGGCTGTGGTCATTAAATCAATAGGCAAAAGAGGAGCTTAGGAGAAGAGAGATCAAATAAGATGGACTTATGTTTTTGAAAGATTAGCTGTTCGACTCTTCACATTGTAAGATTCCAACTGGAAGGGAAAGAAGCTGTGAGACGTGCAAAATCAGTAATTCCTGGGATTGCTTTTTTCTTTTCTCATCCATTTACATCCTGGGAACAAGAATAACTTTTGACATACGTTTCAGACAATACGGTGGAAAATTTAACAAGGTGTGATACTTTAAATGAAAAGTATAGACAGATTGCCAAGAGCAAAATTGGGCGGTGACTACAGATTGAGGATTATAAGGGTACTTGAAAAAGAGCTGACACTGTATACCCCTCTACTTGATCACTTGTAAACTGAAATAACTTCTGTCAGTGGAGCCTGTAACTAGGTATCCCCATTAGGTCAGAGCTGCAGACAGCTAAGGCTGCTAAGGCAGCCAGCCATGGCAGCAAGACATCAGATGTCACTTTCCAAAGGTCTACCTGGAAAGCATTTTAGAGTTGCAGCAGCCAACACCTACCATGACTGGGTTTTGTTGATGGCTTTTGATGTCTGAACTCTTACTAACTGGTATTGACTATCAGTAGCTAAACAGCCTGGAGTTAACAAACAGCTAGCCAATGCTATGGAAGCAGTCAAAAGTCCAGACAATGCATGGAGTAGGTGTAGCAGATTTTTATGCTTGAGGTATCATTTTAGCTGTGTTTTGGTTGAAACTACAATGCGTGTGTTTACTCCTTTTCCAACAGAAAGCCTTGACATTTTTCAGTAGAAACATACTTGTCTTTGCATATGCATAAATAGGCAATGCTTAAGAGAAAATGGGAGAAGGTGGTTTTACAAAATCCGTGATGTCTGGTTCTTCAAAGATTCTGCACTGATTTCTGCAGTGACAATTTTTTTTTTCCTTGAGGGATGGTAATAGTATTGATATTCCTCTGGTCATTTGAAGAGCTGAAGCATTCCCCTTTGCTTTTCTGACCTATGAAATCTGTTATTCCATTCTTGGATAGGAGAAATGTTTAAAATGAGATAGCAGAAAGGAAATGTTTATCTGGAAGACTTCAGTGTAGGAAGAGGTGGCTGGTAAATAGGATGAGTGCTGCTGAGGAATGTGCGTCTCTTGACAATTGCTTGTTATGTTTTGCAAAACTTACGAGGGAGAAAATGATAGTTTCAGACAGGAAGAGGAGGTTTCAATCATAGAAAAAATGGAGGATAGGATTCTAATAAAAATTACTCAGGGGAGCAGAGCAAAGATACGTATTATTACTCATTTTAATGCCAAGGTCAAGTCAGAAGAAAGATTTTTGTTGTAGTTCTTACCTGCTATTATAATTTACACCTGAATAGAGCTCTGTTGGCATATGATGGCTGATTAATTTGTATGTGTATTCAGATATTAGGAAATTCTGCAAAATTTTTTAAGACACAGTAGTATTTTCTGTTAAATAGGTAGCTTCCTAAATAGTAAGTAGGTGGAAATGTTTTAGGAGGCAAAAAATAAATGGTGTTTTCACTATCAAGTGTATCTCTACCTCAGTTTGAGAAAATTATTTCTTTAGTAGGAAATCAGTGGAATGAGATGTGAATATGTCGTCTCCACACAATCGATATAAATAAATGAATGGTAACCATTTCATCTAACAGATACTTGTGTCTGTACATGCTTTTTTGTGTCATGTCTGTGCATGCCTCTTTGTCAGCCAGGCAAACTAATTCAAGGTCCTAATCTATAAAATCATACCAATTCACAAAGTATAATTACTAGTCATCACTAACAGGGAGAATGACGGAGAGATCAGAATTCCCTGCAAGGTGATGCTGAAATCCTGCTTGTGTGTGAGCATGTTCCCTGAAAGGTGACGTTGAATCGGCGTGACCTTGGAGCAGGCGGATGTTCCTAGTAGTCAGCAGAACTGTAAGGGATGCTGACAGGAGGATCTGACAAGTGTGAAACATTGTGCCATGGTTAAACAAATCTGATGATAGCAAATTCTTACTTTCTTCACCCCCAAAAAGCCCTGTTCCAAAGTGGGCTTCTACGTTCAAGGGCTAGATGATACATTAAAAAACATTTGGTTTGTGGATACAGGTCTCAATGTGAAAAAGACTGTGTCTAGGGGTAAAACTGCACCATGGACATTCTTAGATAAATACTTTGATAAGGCATAGTAATGAATCGTGTTTCTTAACAGAGTTACGGATTTGCCACATAATCAACCTAACAGTATGTCCTACCAGCAAAACTTTTAGAATCATGGGCTGGGGGGAGGCGGGGAGGAGCATATTACCTTGTAGTCAATAAGTAAAAATAAAACTTCTTAATCACAGAAATATTTTTAACCCTGAAGTTTTCACACTTCTGTCTAAAATAGATCTTCATAATTGACCAAATGTTTTGTTGTATTTTTAGTAAGTTTTATTTCTTTTCTGTAGTATTTGCTGTGTTTTCTTCAGGAAGTGAACATTACATTTGCAGTATTTACTTCAGAAACATTTTGATAGTAATATGTTATTTGGTTACACCATTTTACGTACAGGAAACTGGATGATACTAAAGCCAAGACTATGCAAAATATTTCTGTCTTTCTGTCCAGGTGTTAGTTAAGGAAAACTGTTGAATAGTAAAGAATTTTATCATTTCTTTTCTTGCTGGACTTTTCCAAATCTTGATATTGAAGTGAAAACCTTCAAGGTGGCTTATGTGTTCATAAAGTTTCTTGTTCAAATTTAGGTGCTTTTTTGATGATGCTTTTTTTCTTCTTAAACTCTAGAGGGTGACACAAGAGGTTCTGTGCATCATAAACCCATTATATTGAAAAGAAGAAGAATTGCATTTGTTTCAACAAAATAATTATGAGCAATATCTACTTTCCTGAGAACTTGAAAAACTGATTTTGTTACCTCATCCAATGATTTGTTTTCATTGCTGTCTAAAAATGTTTAAAAAGGAAATACCTACCTATATTATTTATAACACTATAGGTTATATGTTTTCTCATAGGCAAAATGCCTGGTATATATAATATATATTGAATTCCAAGCCCTTCATGTGCCTTTCTGCCATGCAAATATTATTAAATGCATAAAATACTTCTAAAGCAAAATTCAATAAATGCTGTATTCTCCATAGAGTGGCAGTTGAAAAACTCATAAATTTAGATTACACAGTCATGTCAGTGAATTCAAATTAATGAAATGGCATCCCACACAAGCACTACAGTAATTTACATATTAATTTCCACTAATGTTTTTTTATGGCTGTTACAGACTTGTACTAGTCATATTCGATAAAATACAACAGATTGTGACACAACAAACATTGAGCAGTTGGGTATGATTTATCTGTTGTTCCAATGGATCCTCATTTTCCCAGGAAAATGCTTTGTCTACATTATTAATGTCTGACAATTTTCTTGTGTTCATGCCCTGAAGCAGAATATGTCTGCTAATTTTGTGCAACGGCTGCTTTCATAACAAATGGTATTTATTTTTCATATTGTGACAATACGAATAAATAGAAAGTAAAGCTAGTTATGTAGACTTGGACGCTAATGTGAAATGTGCATTTCCGTGTGTATAAGAAGTACTTATTTTAGGTTACAGAGATGAAAATTTTCACTGGATTTCGTGTACTTTCATTCTATACCATAGCACCTACTTTGATATTGAAAGTTTTTGTTTTTATTTAATAGATCCTACAGACATAGGCAGAGAACGTGCCATGGCAAAAGGTGCTAGCTGCTTTCCTTCAGCTTGGTTGTAGTAACCTCCTCCTGAACTCAGGTCTCTTATCAAAAGAGTTTTCTTGTATTAACTTTCTTAGCTTCTCCTGTGATTGAAGGGCAGTATAGAACAGAATATAGAGTGCGTCTGGAGAAAATGCTGTTTTTGGAAGCTCTAGCACTGCATTAGCTAAGTGGTGAGTAAAGCTGCATAAAAATCTCTAGAAAATCTCAAAAACTTCAAAGATGTTAAAAAAAACACACTAGTACATGCTGATAACTTTGAAATCAATATATTTTCTTAGTGAGAGTATTAGCATTACATTACTAGTCAAATACTTGCCGACATGTAATCCTAGATTCTGGAAAAGAAATATCCTGCTTGTATATAGTTGTGAGCCTTCATGGGAGAAATATTGCATAAAATGTCCACTGTTGATGGTGTAAGTAGTGGTAATATGAGAATGTGCTTATCATTAATGTTTGCAATGAAGAAGCTACAACGTCTGTATCTGTTTATTATTTTGTATGCAAAATATAATTCTGTTCTTTTTTTTTTTTTTTCATTTTAATTCAGGCAATGAACTTCTCTCCCTGGAATCTCAGAAGGCTTCATTTCTCATTTCTTTTTACTACACATCATTTGTATTCTCTGTGCTATATTTTATTATTGACTTTGACTTTTAGAACTTCTTCAAAAAAGAAATATCGAGTACTTTTTCATTCCTAGGTTGAAATAAAAATAAACAAAAAGCTAAATGTTTCTGAAAAATTTTAGGCAAGAAAGTGTGTTAGACAACCTTCAGTATGAATATTTAACAATGCTGTTAGACCGATGCAAACAAAAGGGATTTAAAGAAGTTGCTGAATGTAATGCACCAGAGTGAGTTTCGGAAACAGAGTATCTCTTGTCTCCTCCAGCTCCTGCCTGTGCTGATGGTTTACACATATTGCATGTTCCCAGCTACCCAGAAGGCAAGATCTCGGTTTCATGTAGCTGTTTACAGTGCCAATCTGCGTGTGTTTGAGTGGGATGGTTTTGAGCTGAGGGCTGCATCTTTCACTAGCTGTAACTGCCTACACCTCTAAACATTTTTAGGCAGTATAATACAATTTCCAAACTAAACAAAATCTCAGTTCAGTGCCATGTACATAAAGATGTAAATTAAACAAATTTTAGGTAACAAGGTGTTTCCAAGTTAGATTTCTTTTTTTTTTTTTTTTCTGCATGGGTAGAATGAAAAAATGAGATTTTTTTTTTTCACACTTCTGGCCTCTTTGGCGTCAGATGAATGATCTCCTGTTCTAGCTCTGTTCAGCCAACTTACCTTTTCACAGTCACCGTTGTCAAAATTATGTGGGGCGGGGGACCTACACAAACCCCACCACCCTGCTGGGGTTTGGCTGCCTGTCACCAGGGCCAGCGCTGAAGCGGCACCGCTGTGTCACCATGGGTCTCAGCTTTGGAAATGAAGAATCAGAGGCTCACCAAATCTAAAGAAATATTACTGTATTTCAACATATTTTACCAGAGTGGAATGCTTTCAGGAGTTTCTCCTGAATGCTCAGAATGATTTGCTGCTAAGAGCAATGGCAACGTGAACAGAATGAAACCTTGTGACAATACACCTACAAATGGCTTTCTTTGAGCCTGCCTTTTTTCAAGGGAAGGTAGATTTCCATGTGATGATGGGGCATGACACCCTAATGGGGCTGTAATTGGATAATAGTATTTGAATTATTACATCCCTTGTCAAAACTTATGGCTTATTTAAGAAATATTATGTACAGAATTATTTGAAAATATCTTGGAAATGGCTATTGTCACTAGTGAAAGGAAAATAAAATTCAGGCTTCATACTTATAAGTATGTACTTCCCTATGTACTGCACATAGCTTGCACTTTTTAAGCCTGTCTTTCTTCCCAAGCATTCTTTATTTAGCCTTACTGTATTTTTTTGTATATGCATGGAACTGACCTTTTTCCTAAGAGTACAGGAATGACTGTGCTGACTGACAGCATGGTCTGCTTAGCTCAACATCCCCTCCCCAGAAGCATTATCTAGTCTTTGTGTTGTCCTCTTTCCATTACTATAGGCAGGGAATATCTTGTATAAAAATTGCATCGTATACTTCGATGATGAGAGACATACTGTACCAAAAACTGTATTCACAGCTGTAGAGAAACGATACTTTACCTGCACTAGTTGATTTTTTATCTGCAGTTTGAAAACTTCACCTTTTTTCCCAGCCTTATCATTCACATTTCATCTGTATATATGAAACTGTGCAAACAGATCAAATCAAACAAACAGGACTGCTTGATCACAGAAGGCTGTCTGAATTAACCAAACTTGAACAAAGGTTGTGCATATAGAAGTTTCAAGTGTTTTGGGGAAAAGTTAAGGGCAAATTTAAATACAATAGGTTAGAAGAAAATAAGTAGCAGTCACAAATGCTTTTGGTCATAAATAAACAGAGCAGGTTTTGAAGGACCTCATTCTTCCTAGTGCATTCAAAGCAGATTCTGAGGAAAAGCTTTCAGTCATGAAATGGGCTATTTACAAGGCTGTTCTCACCTCGGTCATGCAGTTGTGTATTTCTGCATGCAAACACATATTATGCAGCTCTTTTTATAATCTGTAGCATTACTCTTGCAGGGAAGAGAGAATGCCTTGGGTGGTACAGATTATACATTAGCAATATTATGCATAGTAAATTAATATTAATAAACATTTTACAGTATTATTATAGGTCTTTTGGTTAAGTGGCAGAGAGAATTGCTAAAGGACCTATAGCTTCAAAAGCCTTTCTTAGGAATATCATTTGAATTGCCATGTAATAGTAAAACATATTTGCTTATCTTGTAGATAGTAAAATAACAAATCTGTATTCAATGATGCATTTTCTTAAAAATCAGGGTTTGAATTTGTAAATAAATAATAATAAAAAAAAACTTACCATGAACCCCATGAGAGACAGTACAATGTTAAAGGAAAGCACTTCTTTGAGGTACCTTCAACCCATGTTGTTAAAGGGCAAAGCTGGGCGTGATATAGGACCTAAGGGGGTCTATACTGTTGGTCTTCCTTTGCATCCTGTTACCCAGAAACAGGATATTTTATGGGATGTTCAGAAGTCTTTGAACCGTAATACTAGTTAGGTGTGTGGAAAGTTGTAAAGTTTTGATTATCACAGTTATCCTGATGGTCTTTGTATCTCATATGAAAATTTTCTCTTTTTTAAATATCATTAGAAAAGATTAAAGAAAAAGTTTGAATGATTACAGATGTCCCTGCAGCTGTGCAAACAATTCACAATATGTAGTCATAAAAAGACTATATTAGATTTACAGAACTAACAGTGAACAGAGCACATTATTTTTATACAAGTGTGTATTTTTAAATCCTTAATACATCATTGAAAGGAGTGTTTTCTAGTGTAAATGATTTCCTCACTATTCTGATATGAATATTTGTTATTTGTAATTTGCAAGTTTTACCTAATGGCTTCTTCCTTGGATGAATGAACTAAGCTAACATTCAAATAGTGCTTATATCCTTCTGATGACTTGATGAAATACTTTCATTGTCTGATTTTTCCTGCAAAGGGGGAGGGAGAAGGAGGCTGGGGTGGTAGAAGAGGAGAAAGGGGTGGAAATGGGAGAAAAAAACAAAGATGAGAGGGAAGAAGGAGGAGAAGGGGAGAGAGAAGAGAAATCAAGCAGGCTTAGATATGTTTCAAATTCTTAAAGCTTTACGTGTTTTTTTTTTTTAAACTGTACAACATTTCACTGTGTACTTTACATAGTACCCCTTAATCAGTGTGTATGTGTTCACTGTAATTTTCTGAAGTTTACTTATTTGTGCATATCATTCAGCTGAGATGTTTTTAACCTGTGCACTCTCCTGTTTTGTAATTTGGGGTTGTTTTTTTTTTTTTTCCTGAAGAAGAACTGGAACTAGAGTAAAATCTCCCTTTTCTTTTCAGTCCAGCTCAGATCACCCTGATTTATACGCCTAGCTAGCAGAGTATTTTCTTACAGGATCTTTCTGTGGTGTGATGCTTGTCAGACAGTTATTTGCCATGTAATAGGCCTGAATCTTTGCCTTTGCCTTACCAGGACAAATGGGCCCTGACACAAGACACTTAAGACCTTCTGGTAATGCCCATGTTCACAGAAAGTTCAAAATGTGAGTCGGGAGATCAGATATGAGGCAGCACATTACTTAATGTTGCTTCATGTGGGTCAAGGAAGATGGAGAATTGTTGGTAAGGAAGCCAGCTCCTGCAAAGGCTGTTCTGCAGCCTGAGGCAAAGCTTCTGTTTGAAGCTTTCAAGTTGTATATATTTTGTAAAGTTGGTTTTCCTTTTTAATCTTTTTCTTTCTGCATTACTTTGTTCTTTCTTTTTCATTTCTTTGTACTTCAATAACTTAGTACTAAACAAAACAAAACTTTCAAAAGTGAAGGTAACTTATGAGAAAGTACTTAACACTTTTATTTGAGTGACCGTAGCAAATCACATAGCAAATGAAACTGCGAAGTGCAAAAAAGTTTTTTGAGAAAAGAGCTTTTTCATAAGTTCAAATGATATTCATTTAGGTATTTTTTTTTCCTTGTGAGTGCTACCGTATTTGACACTCCATAACACTTATAATCTGTTTTTAGAGGGGTAGATGGATGTGTTTAAGATATTGATTACTTTTACTCAGAGGCTATTTAGGATTGAAAGCTCAGTTTTTGTATTTGGTAGAAGCTAATTATTCCCATCTCAGGAAAAATGCAATGTGGGAAAAACACATCTTCGTGTTTCAGAAGAGTTGGTACAGTTTTGGGTAGTTCCAAGTCTATTAGTATTCGTTTTATAAACTGTTTTTCTGATGCTTCGTCTTCTTAATGAAGTTAGCCAAATGTGTAATACAAGTGCTGATGTGCAATGAAGATAGCAAAAACCAAACAACTTATTTCTAGATTTGGAATGAGAGTTGATGTGTACCAGTGATGTGTCTGTGGCCTGTATTGAGGTGAGTGGGGGAAAACAGGCTCTCCAGTGTTTATTATGAGCTTTGTTGCTTTGAAGATGATAAAATATTTTAATTGTCGCATTAAGTACAAGTACTGTGTGGGGTTGGTAGCAGATTTCTTTTATGTGCAGGTGGCTAGGACAACACATGACAAAACTTCAACTTGAGTACAAAAACAAGTCTGCGATCATACATTTAATTCCCATTTGGTAACAATATGTTGTCCCAGATAGCGACAAAGCATTTCTGAAGCATTATCTATTATCTGTTATAAGACATACTGCTTTGAAGCTATGATGTTAACTGTAAAAACCTTTTACAATTAAAATAGTAGCACCCTCTAGTGTGGATTCAATTATACTGGTTAAAATCCTTTACATCAAAGTAGATACTTAAAAGGAAGATAAATCCCTGTAGCATAATGAATTTTATAGTAGTATTAATATGTTGAACGTAGAGGTCGTACTGTACAAACATGGCTTACCTGAGGGGGATGTATCTATACCTGGTAGATAGTCACATCTTAAACATATACAGCTATGTGCAAAGTTGGTCTATATCTCTGCTTTTCTATAGGTACTCAACACTTAGGCAAAAAAATTAAATAATCATTGATTTAAGTCATTTTAAAGTGAAGTGATTGCATTAAGATTTAACGCAAAGTGACAACATATGATGATAGAGTTGAAGTGCTTTTTACTTTATTTACAGCAATTGTTTCTCATAAAAACTAATTTATTTTTCAAAAGGTTAAGGAAGGATGATAAATTGGCTTGCACTTTCCTTTGTCATTAAGCTGCGGTTTTTAACCAGAGAACATATGGACATTTATGAGAACTGATGGAGATCTGAAAATAGTGGTGACAATTAGTGCTTCAATAAATGCTCATCCAACTGAATCAAGCAGGAAGGGCCATTCATTAAAAAGTATTTGTGGTATTTAAAGCTTATTCAAAAGCTTTTTAGAAAAAAAACATGTATTTTTGCAAGTGTTTAGGTGATTTAAATATATTGTTCTCCTGCAGATGTGAGATGATATTCAGAGCCTTTTTGGCTTCTTTCTAGAAGGTGGAGGAATTGATCAAATTAGTTATGCATGTCTTGTGTGCCAACGTGTTTATTTGCAAATTCTGTAATCCAAGTCTTCATTCTTTGAATATAGTAGCAATAGACAGCAACTGTAGTAGTCCGTGTTGTGACATCCAAACTTTTTTCATCCAGTGTCTTTAACAGGATCTCTGCTTTGCTCTACTTCTTCTTTGCATCGCAGAAACTTAGATCTGAATGGGACTTCGTCTTTTCAACCCATTCCAAGCCATTGTAAGGGATCAGGTTGTATTCTTGCTTAGGAGCTTCTGTGACCTTCACAGGCTCTGAATTGAACGGATTGAATTCTGTACTTGTGCCTCAAGTGGCCATCATGTTTCTAAGAGTCATTACGTCATACGAATCTCTTCCTTTGCATCCAAAATAACTTTCTCTCTGGTAACTGAGTTAAATTACTTTATATTCACTATAATTTTTAAAAGTATTTTGTTACCTGTTCTTGGGCCGCAAAATATATGACATATATGATACTTAGAGTAATTTTTTTTTTCTTTCAAGAATTTACCTATTCTTTCTGTTAACTATACTTTCTTTCAAAGTTAATAATTATACTTTTTTTTAAGAAGGTGTTAATTCTGTAATTTTTGTATGTAATGTGATGTATGTACATACAGTGTGAGTATTATAACTAGGAAATAATTTATGATATTTTCCTTTAGTATTTTGATGCAAAATTTATGAAAATCTCACAAAGAAATGTGGATTTACTATCTAGGATAATTTGCAGATGAAACTCTGAGAATCAGCTATTAACTGTTCTTTTTAATTCTTAATTTAATTAACGATGCACCCATTTATAATCAGTCAACTCAAGCATAATGATCCCAGTTAATAGTTGCTTTTCAAACTGTATATTTGGATAAAAGTGAGGGATTTTTAGGGTGGATATTAGGGAGAAAAAACAACAGAACTAGAATAACATTTTTTTACAGTAAAGTAGAAACACTGGTTTATATTGCCCAAGGAAGTCAAAGATCCTCTGTCTTTGGGGATGCATAAGAAGGATCCAGGAAGTCACCTATCAAGAACACTATAGGTAAAGTTGCACCTGCTTTGGAGCATAAGGATTAATTTGGAGACCTCTTAAAGTCCCTTATTCTCTCTGATTCTGTTTACAAGTCAAGCTTTCTCTGGAATGATGTTCTGTAGTTCCTGCAATACAATTTGCAGAAATGAAGAATATATGTTTTAAGAATACTTTTCTATTACTATTGAAGAACTTATTTTGGTTTTGTAAAGTTCTTTTAGGAAGTTATATTATAACATAATGTACAGTGTTTATGATGTTCTTTTCTCATGAATACTAAGTAATTTTCTCTCTTTGTCTGGTGATATTATAAGAAGATTAGTTGAGAGAAATCAGTAGTAGTTCATTCATTCACCCATTCTCCATGCTGGTGATTCATAATACCATTTTCTTTTGTACAGTGGAAGTGAGATCAAGAGAGAGAATATTTCAAATTCTTTTCATATGTTCTTTAACAAATCCTTTGCAATTCTTTGCAGTTTAACATAAACTTTTCCTGTTTCCTGCCTCTGGTGTTTAATTTTCTATAATGCTTGTCAGATTTCCATGCGCTGGAGTTGAGTTTGGGGAAAAGGGGGTTACAACTAAAGTTTTCTTCTCTTACTATTTCATTGCCCATGTATATAAATTCTATAACTTTTTAAGGACTTTTTCTAATTTTTTTAAATTTATTTTTTTCCTCAAAGGATCTTCTTTGTTGCATGGAAAAGTAACTGAAGCAATTGGCTGCTGACACTCCACATTTTTTTCCAATGAAGAGTGTACCTTTGAGCCCTGTTATAACCTTTCACTTTTGGCTAAATGGGACAAAGTAAGCTCAAAGAACGTTGGCTATGGAAGAGTTGAGGAGAGATTTTTCTTTTTTTTACTGATTTTTTACTGATTTCTTTTTTTACTTTTGTGCTTTTTTTTCTGCTAGAATTGTATCTGCTATATAGAGATTCTGCCAGGAGTTGTGGTGGTAAGAATCTGCATAACTCCAGAATGCTCTAGTCGATGTTCCTGCCAAAAACATAATGAGATTCGAGAAAAATATATCTTCAGATGGAAATGGAGAGCTTAAATATAGAAAAATTGATAACTGGATACTAAAAGGAGTTAAATATAGATATACAGAAATTTTGGCCTATAGTACATTTGCTTTTCTTTTTCACCAAATTTGGAAAAGTCTTCTGTTGAATGTAAAAAAGCAATCAATAATTTAGAACCTAGTGATGTTTCTGGCTGCTGAGAGGACATTGACTGTCTTGTGAGGTATGTTTTAGAGATTGTTATGTGGTTTTGGAATGGCAGCAGTGCCACAGTAGCTAGTATAAAATATCATACTAAGTGCTTTGTGTTTGTGTAAATTGTTCTTCCCTGCAAAGTAGTTTCATAGAATTTTTTTTTTATGTGATAATATTTAGACTGTAAACTTAGAACACAGATGAGAAGTCTGCATTCTGCCCTACACCAATTTACAGATTAAGACGCTATGATTTAAAAAGTAGTCTTGTAGTGAGTAGCCAGAGTAGGTGTTGTCCAGCAATAGGACCATGGAATTGATTTTTGCTATTACATAATATTTTTAGTTAAAATTTTTAAAAAATCTATATTGAAGTATTTCATTTTACAAACACAATAGAAACCTTTCAGACTGACATTTTATTTCATGAGTGTTTTAAGCTGGAGGAATTCTAACATTTTAAAGCTTTTTTGCATTTTGGGTCTCAGTCAATCTAATGATAATGTGCACTTCCTCAATGAAATAAGTAAATATCATTTCTACATGTATTCCTTCTGTAAGGTATATTTTTTTTTGTTTTGACACCCTGTTTCCTTCAGGAAAGAAACTCTTCCTTTAGTGAATCTGGGCCTCTGATTTCACTTGGAATTTTCCTTGTTATTCCTTTAATTTAGAGTAGTGAATTTACAGTCAACATTTCCAGTGCATTTTTGGAAGATTTTTTTAACTGAAA
>VXAL01009003.1:80261-91080 GCA_013399475.1 Chauna torquata
AATTTTTAACTGATTTTGTTCTTTTTTCTTCTTCACCTAAAAAAGTATTTCTTATCAGTTTCTTTATTTCAGTTACACTGTTCTCCATCTTGTCTTGTTGCTTATCTTTTAGTGAAGGCAAACAACCCTCTGTACTAGCTCGAGTGCCATCATTTTCTAGACGTTCATTTTAAAGGTTAGCATTTTTAGTCTTGATGTTCCATGTCTTCCCTCCTACCCATACTTGCATGTATGTTTTTCAGTTTATCTGCAAAGCAGTTTTGTTCTTTACCTTCAGATCCCTACTGTAAATTTTCTGATGCATGTGAATAATTTACTAAATTCTAACCTGTGGGTATAAAATTTAAGTCCATTTACACGTCTGAGTTAACACAACACTGTAATCTTCTTTCTTCCATGCTGAACACTATCCCTTACTGGTCTTGCAGTTTCTTGATGTCCTTTTCAGCCTGTAAAACACAATACTATATTAGTATACCAATAATATTTTAAAAAGATAATTATTTCATAATTTTATGTGGTGAAGTGTTGAAAGATTTTCTACTTCCACTATGATTTGTAAGAAAGGGAAGCAAGGAACCTCTACGTCCTGACTTTCAGAGTTCATCTAACAAGGAGCACAGGTTTATTCNGTTCATTTTAAAGGTTAGCATTTTTAGTCTTGATGTTCCATGTCTTCCCTCCTACCCATACTTGCATGTATGTTTTTCAGTTTATCTGCAAAGCAGTTTTGTTCTGTACCTTCAGATCCCTACTGTAAATTTTCTGATGCATGTGAATAATTTACTAAATTCTAACCTGTGGGTATAAAATTTAAGGCCATTTACACGTCTGAGTTCACACAACACTGTAATCTTCTTTCTTCCATGCTGAACCCTATCCCTTACTGGTCTTGCAGTTTCTTGATGTCTTTTTTAGCCTGTAAAACACAATACTATATTAGTATACCAATAATATTTTTAAAAGATAATTATTTCATAATTTTATGTGGTGAAGTGTTGAAAGATTTTCTACTTCCACTATGATTTGTAAGAAAGGGAAGCAAGGAACCTCTACGTCCTGACTTTCAGAGTTCATCTAACAAGGAGCACAGGTTTATTCTCTTTAAGCAACTGTCAGCAAACATGTTCAGACGTGTGCTATGAGTTTTTCAAACCTAACCTCTTCAGAACTGTGCCCCCGTGTCTTGTTCTTGTGTCATGTCCCCCCTGCCCCCATCGGGAAGGCAAGATTTATAAAGAGGGGTAATAAGTTGTGTCAGCTAGGAAAAATAAGGCAGGCTTATGGGTACACAAGCCCATGTCTTAAACACAAGCAGCCCAGCTATATGTTCTTGTTTAAAAAAAAGATAGTACTTCCTCCAAACCATGACTTGCTTACATCCTTAAATGCTCACAGCTATAACCACAGTATGATTTTTGACTTTACTGGTGTTAATCTACATAGAGAGTAAACTCTAGAGGCAGAGATGCATATTATTATATTTGTCAGATTCTGTTTTCAGTTGTGAGAATTTAAAACTTTACATAAGAGTACTAAACAATAAAGAATATATTAACAACGAATGATATTACTTACATAATATCCCTGATAAGACTACAGTGTTTGTCCTGGGGAGAGTTAAATTTACATTTTTATAGTTTACAAAGCGTTGTTAAAAATATTCACCCTATCCTAAAATTCTGCAACTCTGGGAAGATTCAGGACTTCTTTTCTTCCTGTTTTTAAACTTGCACACTGTATCTTAACTTAGGAACAGTCTAAGTAGGAGATTTTTTTGCTGTAAGCAGGCTTGAGTGGTGAGAAAGGCTATGATAAGGAGAAAGGCTTATCTTAACAGCTATTCCAAGAAAATCAAGCTGTTCAATAATAATTAAGCTGTCGGTGGTATTTCTCATGTTTACTGCTGTAATAGCTGGAAAAAAGTGTTTGAAAGAAAACATTTAATCAGTTCCAAAATGAATGGAAAAGAGATGAGGAAATTTACACGAAGGATGTCTGTTACCTTCTCTTAGTACTTTTCCAGCTTTTCTGTAGAAAAGGGTAGGTAGAAGATCTTAGGGGAGAAGCAAGGTTTCTCATTTGGGCAGTCTCTGACAGAAGGAAAGTAGGCAGCAAGAATGTATGTTCAAGTGTTATATTAGTAGTGCAATGTACTTCAGTTCTTTGCTAAGACTCACATTGCTTAATGTGCTATTATTAGCCAGGAAATGGAAGATGAGCAGAGAGATAGCAAGTTTGCAGAAGACACAAGGTCATTTCAGCTACTTAAATTTGGAAGGCTGTGAGGTACTCTAGCAAGGCTACCTTACAGTGACTTGAGTGGCATGATTGCAATAGAAATTCATTCAGTTAGCTGCAAGGCAAGACATCTGTAATAGTTATTAGAAGTGTCTCTAAGTCCTAAAATTACAACCACTCAAACAAAATATGGTTGAATCACAGAGGCAATCAGACTAGCATCAGAAATTGGTGCTAATGGATAAAACTAGCTAGCTATGTAACTGCACTACTAGCTGGATTCATCTTATTGCAGGATTTTCTTGTATGCTTCTGTCAGCCAATCTCCATTTCTTAAAAAAAAAAACAAAACCCCAACAACAACAGCAACCAAAAAAAAGGTGTAATGCTCTTAGGCAAACTACTGATGATGGACAATGAGGAATACTAAAATAAATCTAAATTGGGACCACAGTACTGATAAATTTCAATTTCCTCCAATAAAGGTCTCTCATTTTTGTTACCAAAAGAATCAACAGCTGTAGCATAAGTGGTAGGTGACTGTAAGTCATTAACATCCTAAGAAAGTCAGGGACTTTAGAAAGAGAATGGTATGAAATCACAGAAGACTCAAATTTTTTGGAATGCTGAGCTTGTTTGCTTCATTTAGAGATCACTATAACTGGATGATCACTTTACTTTGCAAAGAACCTGAAATCTTCTGTGGTAGTATGTAGCTGGAACAGTGGGTTTTAACTGCTTCAGTATAGTAGCTTATTTGTTAGCATATTTGCCCAGGAGGTAAACTCTGTGCTTTATTTAATGAAAGGGGCTTTGTGTAACTCACCCCAGTGCTCTAGCCACTGCTCTGCGGAGAATCCTTCATCTAACCTGTGAAACTGGGCGATTGAGTAGTCAATGCAAGAGTGCTGCATGCAGAAGGAAGGATGAGCAGCCTGCAGCTTTGTGTCCAGTGGGATAAGCAGGGGCAGCAAAACTCCTTGTTCTCTGGATGTTTCTGGACTTCCATTGGGCATGTGGATTAAGCACACACACGGACACACACATCGATGGTACACCATGTTGTAGAAGCATGTACTTCTGGGTGCTTGGCTTTTGACTTCCTGAGTACAATGATAGCCTCTCATCCTTGTGTCCCTCAGATGTTTGTCAAAGTAGAATTAACACAGTCAGGAATGGTTTAACTTGTTCTCAAAAAACTTCCTGTGATGAAGACCCTCTAAGCTCCAGAAGCAATCTGTTCTATTTTTCTTTTTGACAATTTTAATGTAATATACTATTAGTACAAAGTGGGTGTATTTCAATAATTTCTTGATGGAACAGTGGAAACTGAAAAACTTTGATTTGATCACACCATCTCAGTATACCCCCAATACAAATTAACTTTCATCTCAAATTTCTGGAACACAGGCAGATGAAGTGCCTCTGATACGAGTAGTGGTTGTTCCTAGTCCAAGATCTGATTATTATTTTCCCTGTAAAAGGAAACAAACCTCCCATCAATCAGACCTGCAAGCAAGAAAGTGTGATCTTTTCAAAAGATAACAAAATCCTTTACAGATGGTGTGTGTAGTTAGTATTACAGCTCTGGATTAATCTTGACGTGTCATCATCATGTACAGATACATCCTGAAAATGTAGGTCTGAAAAACAGCCTAAGAATGATAATGGAAATGGCTAGAGATGTGGGAATACTCCCTCAAAATGTAGAGTGAAACTACTGGGGCAGTGCATTTTTCAATAAGCAGAAACCTCTGAAGTGATGGAAAGATACAGGATATTTTAGAAAGATATAAGCTTCAGATTGGTCTGGGGAAGAAAGAAAGATGAAGTCTCTTCCAGAAACTGACATTTCAGCAAAATCAGGTAGTGTCGAAGACTAAAAGAAGCCGGACATGGTTAAGAAAGAGACTCAGAATAACAATGCTTTCATTATTTAAATGAAAAATACGTTCTTTTTAAAGAACTATTTTAATACCCTAATTGTATAAACAAATGTGCTAATCAGTTAAACAAACTGACATTAGTGTTTGAAATAATAGGGAGATACAGTGATGTGCCTCTTTGTTTATTCTATTTATTTTACAGAGCACAGATAAATAACGAGGAGACCAAAACAACTGTTGAAATGTTATTGTGCATTAAAGAATTATGGAATAATAGAAAGTACATGCAAATACAAGCCAGTGTTTTAGTTACTGTTTTTTCTTGTGTTTGAAGGATAACAAGCTATTTAGTAATAGTAAGCTAGCATTAGTCTTTATATAACCAACAGTACAGAGGGATGAGACATCAACTTTTCTAGCAGCTTTCACTGGTAATTGGTGACATAAAACTAGTTTTTATACCCGGCAAACACAAGTTCTTTTCCAAAAAGGAATGTGCAGAGTTTCAAAGACAATTTTCTGTGTGTCCGTCTCATCCTGCTTTTCTGTTGTCTCCCCTCCATTGCCTTAGATTATTACTTAGTCTGCTTCTGTTTTCAGCTCCCAGCAAGATCAGCTAGTGCTATTTTCTCTGACTTCCCTAAATGCCTCTGGTAGAGCTATTGAAAGTACAGGAGAAACAGTCTGCTCTATTTAAGTTCTCATAACGAACGTCTGCATCATCGTCTGCATAATACCAGGCATGGGGAGAAGTTGCAGAAGGAAGCTTGCATGCTTGATAGCTCTGAAACGGATCATGATACCAATTGCATAGCATGCAACACATCACATTCAGTGTAGGATTCACAGAAAATATTGGAACAGGGACTAGAAGTTCTTTTTCTGGCGTGATTGGTTTAATTAGGAGAACGAGACAAGCTGGTAAATATGCCCAGTTTTCCTTCGGGGGCAGATGAAATTTGCTGGCTCTATGGGAGGATTGAATATGCTCAGTATAAACAAGCTTGTCACAGAATAATGTAGGTGACCTCAACAGAGTACAAACAAAAAGCAGTCTTCAAAGGTTTATCAATTTGCAGGATTTAAATAGGCTTTTGTTGGCTTAGAAGGAACTATCACTTCATATAAATTTAATCTCCAGACAGATTTGAAGATTCTGGTTCAAAACAAAGTATCATTAAAATCTCTCAACAAAATAGTTGTAAGAACTTCCTAGTATTGGAAGAATAATATATTCTACTTCTACTTGGTTTTCACCAATAGTTGAACAATTTTAATTGGAAACTTAACGAAAAAAAAATCATCTTTTAATGGACACCCAGCATGGAAAATTCTAGCCTGAATAGTGGCTGTTTTAAAAGCTGGATTTTACAATACAGCAATGGGTGTCACTGTACATGCTGTCTATAATGATCCTAAGGAGAAAGTGATTTAGGTATCAAACAGGGAATAAATATTTCAGATGACCAACTTTTTGTTGAGGCTAATCAAACATTAAAACAATTTAGAAGCTAATTATTGTCCCTTAGCAGCAGTGAATGGTACTGTAGTAGAGCTTCAGATAACTTCTGTCATTGGTTTGGAGCAGGATATTTAAAAGAGACAGTGACAAATCTAGATTAATAACTTTAGTTAATCACTTACATGCTTCTTGGAGGGCTTGAAGAGTAAAAAGCTATCAACCACACATACAAGTGGAGATAGTTTTGGACACAGTTCAAACAAATATTTGAATCATTGTAGTCTCTTTTATGGACTCACTTAGGAGTGAAATACCTTCACTGACAGGTGCTAGATTGAGTCAATTTGAGCTCAGTGTTTCTGGAAACTACCAAGGGATGTTTAAAGCATCTTTAGCCAAGAGTGATCATAGTAATCTAAATCCATTTTTCCTTTCCCTTTTCCTTTTCCTTATTTCCCTTTGCTTCCCTTTGCTTCCCTTCCCTTTGCTTCCCTTCCCTTTGCTTCCCTTCCCTTCGCTTCCCTTCCCTTCCCTTCGCTTCCCTTCCCTTCGCTTCCCTTCCCTTCCCTTCCCTTCCCTTCGCTTCCCTTCCCTTCCCTTCCCTTCCCTTCCCTTCCCTTCCCTTCCCTTCGCTTCCCTTCGCTTCCCTTCCCTTCCCTTTTCCCCTTTCTTCTCTGCATTTCATTCACAAGGAAGAACAGCATTTGCATTGTAAACTCTCTGGACAAAGATAGACCTGCTGTTGTACAGGGCTTTATACAGTGGCCCTTTTGGGGCCTGGTACCGCTGAGTGTAATTATCCTTTTATTCATGCAATTTGACATATTGAGAAAAGCTGTCACAAATATATCAAGTCTGTTTTAGTCCCTTCTTTTAAAATATAACTTTATAATTTGCATGTAATATTAATTTGTATTTGACCTTTATTTTTATTATATAGAGTACTTTCTAAAATGATTTGGAGTGAGTACTGTTTCTAAATGAAATATTTCGAGTCATCATCCTTCTGAATTGCATTTGAGGTTCTGGCCAAATGGATAAAGATAGATGATGTGGTAGTTTTAATGTGGCCTTGTCTGTTGACCTATCTGAGACCCACAGTGAGCATAGGCCCATTTTAGAAATATGTTGTGCAACATTCATTTCAAGAGCATGAATTAGAGCTCTTTTCAGGACAGTGGGGTGTCTTAGAACCTGCAGCAAATGTGTCATCCTTTTTGGGATGGCTGTATAGATGTGCTATGAAATCTAAGCTTTTCTTACTTTTTGAAAATAAGACTTTTTGAAATTGTTGTTGTGAGTATAGGCTAGTACTGTTAACTGAGAAAGAGAAATGAACAATCTCAGTGTTTGTGTTTGCTTATTTTTTCACTGGCACTGATGTGACTTAAACTGTATCTGTGAAGTCCAAGTGCAGTATTTTTAAATGTCACCACCTTTTACCCTTTCCCAACTGATAAACATTAGAGCGTTTTTTGTCTTAATATCGTTTCTGTTCATAATGGCAAATGTGCAGTTTGCTGTCAAAATATACTGAGGTGTTGGATAAGAAACTCTTTCCTTTTTACTAGATTTAACTCCCTTATTTCTTTCCAAAAACAGGACAGAATATGGAGGTAAAGGGCACTTACTGTTGCTTCCCAAGCAACAGTTAGAGTTCAGTGAAAGAGTTATCTCTTTACACAAGAGCTCAAGAAAAGCAGTGATATGCACCAAGTAGACTGGTGTTTTTACTACGAGGAATTTGCTTAATTTACTGTGTTTTTACCTATCTTCTTCGTTTGTGTGTTACCCATGTGACATATCTTGTCATAGTCCGAAAGTAAATTATTGAATTACAGGCTGCTTTTTTTCTGTTGTAGTGTGTCTTGCTAGTATCTCGATTAGTAGTGTTGTAAATAATGTCTTTTCCAAAACTAAATGATTTTCCTTACTATACAAAATTAAAATTAACCTGAGTGGTAACAGTCTGAAGTGTGTGCTTGCTAGTTACCGTCATCTCCAGATTTTCTTGGTGAGCTGCATAATTGATTTAATAATCTGTTGCACCATCGTAGGTGCAAATTTAGCATCTGGGTTGGAAAAAAGTATTGTGATGTATTTTGGAACCCTTTTTCCCTCTTAAAAACTGTTTCAGTCCTTTTGTCTCCATCAAATTAATTTTAATATGAAGTGCTAATATCTGATCTCATGATTGAAATAGTGAATTAACATTTAAAGAAAAGTAATCCTGTTAACCTTGTCTGCAACCCCTTAATTCTTTAGTGTAGGATAATAATCCAGTTTCTGATTGTTAGATCCTTTTTAGTAGCTATATTTCGTAAATGCCAGTTGCTCTTTTTCAATGATTTGTTGTCTAATGGATCCTAATGGAATGAGTAAGTCCTTATCCTCTGCATCTTATTATGGTTTTTGTTGCGTGTGCTTGCTATATCGTTTGAAGCTACCTATAAGGTTGTGGAGGAGCTATTTATTTACCTACTTTTTCTGAAAATGTTTTTTCATGCCTTGGAGTTTCAAGAGCTGCTTTTATCCAGTGGATACCCAGAAAATTAGGACGTTTCTCCAGAAAGTCTTTGTAAAATCACTGAAGTGGGATGCACACCAAGTGAAGGTGCTAAGACTGATTTTATTTTATTTTTTTCCTTCTTTTGTGGACCAACTGTGAGAGAGAGAACAGGTGATTTTTCTCTGTGTGAGAGAACAGGTGAATTTCCTCAGCGTCTGCATTTGATTAGCATTACATACTTTCAGAAATTAGAAGCTGAACATACTGTTTGCACTGAGGGTCAGACAAATTACAGTTCTAAAGAATACTATAATATGCACATATATTAAAATTTCAGCATTGTTTCTAATCATGATTTGCATGTAGGTTTAGCCCCTTTGTATATATACACATTCTGTTTTGAGAAGTCATTTTCCTGTCAAATACGCTTGTCTTTTTGTTGTTTTGTAATTAAAAAATTAAGGTGCTACAAAGTTTTGAGAATCTATCAGAATCAATATGAAATATGGGATATAATAATAAACACTGAGGGGTGATTTTTCAACTGAAGACAGAGAATTTCCATCGTGCCTATTTGTATTATCTCTGAATGTGACTTTGGCATTCTATTGTCCTGCTTTCTAATTTGCACCTGTTTGTGTTCACCCATCTGGCTAAGTGTGAGGTGCGGAAATCTATGCTCCTGTGAAATATAACCAATGTTTAACACATGCTTATGCCCATATATAGGTGTGTGCTTAGTCATATTTTATATGTCTTGCTTTTCAATTTAAAATGACTTTTTTTTTTTTTAAGTTAATAGACTATTAACTATGTTACATGAATAATGAGTCATCTGTCATGGATTTTTTTGGTTCCTGCTTATCTTTCAAATTGTGTATATTCAAGAAGTTACCTATTTCTCCCTATTTTTCATCTATAAACACAATTTTTGTAGCCACACAATATGTATAATTAGAAGTGACTCAAGATTTTAGAGACATAGATAAAAATCACTTTTATAATATTTACTGAGTGGATTCTGGATAGGAGAAAAGGAAGTCTAGGAAGGGTGTTTGGGGGGCAAGAAGGGCTGTGGCTTTTAAATGCCTGGGAGGACAGGAGCCCTCTTTTTCCCTACTTCCTCTCTTCCCTGCTGCTCAAATCCCTTTGTCCTACTCCATCATTTTGGTGTAGAGCATCCCCCTGCCTCATTATGTTTATTTCCACCATATCCATTAAATAATAGTATTTTAATATTCCTTACAAAAATGTAGCTTGTTCTGCTAATTTGCTGTATTTGAAGATGAAGAGGAGAAGGAAACAGAAAGACCTAGACTGGCTCTGCCTCTCTAGAGGAACTTGGTCAGAGTAATCACTGAGCTAATGGAGCAAAGTGATTATCTTGTCCACTTTGTTGAGCAGTTATTTTCAAAAGAAGAAAGAGTCAGCTACAAGCTTAAAGGTGACTGACTCTAGATGTATGCAGAACTGCACCATTTCTAATGATCAAGTGCTTCTTTCTGCCCCTAATTATGGATATATTTTTACTGCAAAACAGTCTGTATTTGGCATGCTTTTGAGCAGATTTGTTCATTAGATTAATGTGAACAGATGGTAAGGTGAGCGTCACAGCAGCACCTAAAATATGGACCATGGCTTGAAGGTCTATCTTGTTCCAGTAAAGGACAATACTGGTGCTGTGTAACTGTGAGACAAAGTGCAATGGTATGCAGATTTCTTTATGAAAGGAAAAACTGTGTTCTGTGCAGCTGTTTGAAGTCAAATGGCTGCGGTGGAAATTAGTTTAATTTACAAAATGATTTCAAAGGCTAAAATATTAGCTGTCCTATAAATGACTGAGAAGTCTGTTCATTAATGCACAGCGTTTATGTAGTTGTTACAAATGTCTGACATAGTCTTTGGGCAGAAATACAGACTGAGGAAATTGAGTATGAAAATAAACCACTGCAGGATATGTCTATCCTGTTTCTGTGATTCTAAGGAAAACATTCAGTAGCCTCCTTCATTTTGTGTAATCAATGACTGCAAAACAAAACGCTTTCTATTACCATATGAATGCATTTGAAGTTGGGATTAGAATGCATTGTACTAGTTTTTCTGATGGCCTTCAATGAGGATTATTCTTTCTTAAAACAACTTTAGAATTTGGGGACTAGAAGGAGCAAATGTGGTTGCAATTAGAAAAAAAAAAAAAGGTTTCAAAGATGACCAGAAGAAGTACAGACATAGCCAAATTAGTGAAAACTGAATGGATAATAGAATTACTGAACGAATGGATAAATGTGGTATGCTTTTGGAAGAGCAAGCATGGCTGTTCTGACAGGAAATCTTGCTTTTCAGGTGTATGGTACTGCTTTGAGAGTGAGTAGTTATGTGGATCATGTTAATTAATACATTAATACACAAAGATGCTCATTCTGGTTCTTCACAAGAGGCTATGAAGGAAAGCAGATATCTTTTTTTGTAAGTGACAGGGTTTGCATTGATAAATACCCGATTAAAAGGCATGATGGTTTGGTCAGCAAAGAGTTGTTTCCAGTGAAGTTTGTAAGGCCTTTATTCAACATAGGCTTTTCAATATATTCATAGAATCATGGAATCACTTAGATTGGAAAAGACTTCCAAGATCATTTAGTCCAGCCAAGTCTACCACCAAACCATGTCCCTAAGCACCACATCTGCACGTCTTTTGAATACCTCCAGGGATGGTGACTCAAC
>VXAL01009003.1:99644-133404 GCA_013399475.1 Chauna torquata
ATGTGTTAGATCATGCTCATGAACGGAGTTTTTTAACCTTTATTTAGTCTCTGGAAACTTCTCTAATGGCTTTAGAGTTAGTAGACTTAGGCGTCCACTAAGTTGACTTCTGCGTCTGTTACCTGAAAAAAAAAATATAACCACTAAGAGCAGAGAACTTAGCACTAATGAAAGACTACTGAAAACATAGGCAGAAATGCACATAAACATGTTGAGTTAGTCAATAAATCACTCAGTTCAAGGGGGTTAAGGAATGTTATTCTATAGACTTGCCAACCGGAAAGAATTACTTTAGAATTAAAGAACAAGAGTGTAACGGATAATCACCTTATCCAAAAGACTTTCACGATCACTGTTCTATTCTGTAAATGTGAAGCTCTTTTTTTGACATGGTCCAACCTTTCCTTTCTCTTCTCATCTGTACAGATTCAGTGCTATATTTGACACATTCAACCATCTTCTTGATTCATGGCGCAATTTTCCAGTGTACTCTGTAGCTTTTTGCTCTTTATTTAGTTCCTCTTATTGAACACCTAAGTTTTGTGACTGGTAGTTTACGTTTTCTTAGGCCTTTCTGAATGCGGATCTCCGTTAGATCTGCTCATAGGCTTCAGTACTTTACATTCTCTATCTTGTGTTCTCACCCTTCACACCCTTCAAAAATCTGTGAACTTTCTATCCTATTTATGGTGCAGGCCTTTCATTATTTTGATAAGATGCTGAGTAGAAGAAAATATTTCGAATCAAAGTATTTCTCCTTGTATTTGGACTCAGAGTTTTAAAATATATGTTTGGAATTCTTTAATAAAGACAATGTTTTATGTTTACATGCAGTCTTATTCTTGAATGAACAAAAAATGAAACGTTGCCCTGATTTAGCCATATGAAAACAGAATATTTACTGGAAATTCAAAGTGTAGGTGTTTTACCATTTAAAGATGATTTTTTTTCTCTTTGCAGATTTGTACATTGAAATTCGTGGAGGAATAATTGTTTGCCAGTCTTACAGTATTTTTTTCCACTTGAAGGACTCTTGATCAATGTGTTAGGCAATTTCTCATTTTAAATTGGTTATGTCTTTGATTTTTATTTTGAGAGTTCTTTGGCTAATTGCGAACAAGTTCCAAGAAAATGCAAAGTACTATGTATTTCATTTATTTTTTTTTTAATTTATTTTAAATCAACTTTGTCTTTCTATTGTCTCTGCATTCTGTTCTTTTCTTTTTCATCATTACATACTTATTTTACCCTTTGGAGTAAACTCTGTGTGTTTGTCTACTAATAGGCTATCTTAATGTCTTGTAAGAAAGTTAAAAAGAAAAATCTCTCTCACAGCTTTGCTGAAAGGATGAGGCTTAGTGTTATTGTTAGCATTTGTTTCATTAATTACTATTTAAGTACCAAATGCTGATGATTCAGAGGATCTAGAAAAAAACTAAATCAAGTAGATTATGCATTTTTTTTCCCTCAAAGCTGTAAAGGAAGTGACTAACTTTTGCCTTTAGGTGGTGGCACAACGCATTGGGATGTGCTTGCCAGAGAATATTTCCTGCATTTGTCCAAGAGGTGTCAAGCATACTCCTAATGAGAGGCTTGCTTCATGCAGAGTGGGCTATGTCTGCTCCATTTCCTTTCCATTCTAGAGAACTTTGCCTCCTCCTGGCTTAAGCAGAGTGGTAAGTAGTATTCTGGTCGTCAGAGAGCAGCACTATTATGTGTTGTCCTGGGCCAGGAGTGCTGGAAGGAATATATTAGAGGTAATTCCTGAGTTTCTCAGAGGAGCCGTTATCAGAGCCGTAGCGATGTTTTAGTACTCCAATCACTCAGCCCTCTCCTTATTCCCTGACGCCTTCTGGCTCCTCTGCTCTCCATGTGGAAGGTTTTATATCAAAGTGGGGCTACAGCCCTGGCTGTAATGAAGCCATTCTGTTACACTGTAACTACTTCTGTCAGTTCTTGCGCTCCAGAGGAGCTGTGTAGGGAACAACTGTGTAAGGAAGAGGTAGTTTTAAGATAGGTAGATGCATTGAATAATTTTAAATTTTCATATATTTGTAGCTAATTGGAGCACATTTCTTTTACAAAGCTGTTGAAAAAAAATAGTTCTTAGATTATTTTTACTTTTCTTTGAATGGAAGATGTATCTTCTGATTTGAAGAATCCACAACCAATTTATAAAACACCAGATGAGATGAAAAGTCTTCATTGATACAGAACTAGCCAATTTCTAGATGTGCACCATAAGTGATTCATGTGGTTGCTACAAAAAGTCAATATGTTAGACTCCTCAGTTATCTAATCAGTAAGTTATTGTGTATTCTGACAGTCCTCCATGAAGACAGATTTGTTTTACTTTGCATATAACAATATGTTGCTTCTGTAGCGGTTGCTTCAAAGAATTTTTTCATCTGTGAAATAGCTTTTTCATGTATTTTTTGCTGTATTTTTCCTTCCTCAAACTGCATAGAAGAGACAGTTAGTAAGAGTAGTTAAAAAAGAATATATATCAAGAAGAAAACCAAATGATTAAAAGTCTTTTCAGTTGTGGTTTCCAAAAAGAATGTTTCATATCCTGTAGTTGAATGTTATAAGCCTTTTAAATGCTGTAACCTGAAAAGATATTAAAGCAGTCTGTCACAAAGTTCAGCAATGTACTTATTCAACAGTATCCTGCCTAATATTGTCTTGCAATACATTTAGTCTGAACATGCATTTGGTTCTAAATATGAACTAATGAGAAAAGATTTAGAATTAACCTTTAAAAAAAGAAAACACCTTTTGTTAAATATCATTAATATCATTTCAGGTTAAAAATACTTGTTATTGATCTGAGGTAATAATCCTACTAGAACAGATAGCTTTATAGTTTAAGATAGCTAAAAAGAGAGGAGATACAAATCTGGCTAGCAACTGTGTTCAGTCATACCTTTCTCCAGATCTGTTTATTTTTGCTGTGCTTTGAATGCTAATAAAATCTTTTCTGGGGCAAAGGATTTTTTTTTTTGTTGTTGTTGTTAAAGCTATGGTTTGTTAAGTTAGGGTCTCTGAAAGATACTATATACTGTAAATTTGTATTTAACTGAACTTTTATCTGTGAATTTCATTTAAACTTTTCTGTCACGTTATATCAGCTGTATGAATATGAATGCTACCAAACAAAAAATAATATTGGGGTTAGCAGTCTAGAGACTGACTGCAGTCTGCATAGCTTATGGCTTGAAATAGAGTCTCTTGGGACATTTGAGACACCAAGAAAAAAGCAAGTGAAAAGGCCAAGGAATTAGGTGTGTCATAAATGCAGCCAAAGAGCAAAGAATCCTGGTCAAGAACAAGTGACAAGTGGAGTGAAAGGCTGTTTTGAGTTAGATAAACATGGATGAAAAGCAGAACAGAAGGACTGCAGAGGAAAGGAAGGAAATAATGGGAGGAAATCTACAGTCCTGGGGAGAATACATTCAGAGCTCTGACAAAAGGGCATTTTGGAAACCCTTTTACTCCTCTAACGTTGATCTCAGGCAAAAGGACAAGCTAGCAGCAGAAGTCAAAATTGTCTTTGTTGGGAGTTGTCATTACTTCAAAGCTTAAATATGATTTATGTTAGGGGAAGCAAATAATATATACATTCAGAGCAACTGAAGGAAAACATGCTAAATCAGTCATTCTATAAGACTTGTTCAAGATCAAGCACTAGGGAGTTCAAATTCTGCAAACTTTAAGAACCTACATACAGCTAAGACTGAAACATTAAGAGGACCTCGGTGATAGCATGTATTAAAATCAGTGTGTGTAATAGAAAATTTCAAAACAATATACATTAAGTTCCGACATGCTACAAAATAGATCTTTTTTGAAACAGTGTCCTGATATGGATATAATTGGGTTAAGGAACAGCAAAACAGTATGCAACTTTGTTATTCCTTGTTTCAAAATAGTTCTTATAAGTCCTTGATTTCTGTGCATGTGGCTGTAAGCATGTGTTGATAATGCAGTGCTATGCAAAACTGTGTTTTCAAACATCCAAGATATTCACTGTTAAATTCACTTTCTGTTATTGATATAGACATGATTCTATCTGTTTTTCCCTCATTAACAGTTTTTAGACTTTTAATGGAGTTGTATAGCCAACATTGTTCCTGAAAAGGCATAAGTACACTAAGACTATGTAGGGACACCACTGCCACTTCCTCAGACATAATTTTCTTGTTGTAATCCAACACAATAATGATTCAAAACCAATAAACTGTATATGGACTAGCACTGAAATTAAATTAGTGTAGAAATCTCAGGTCATAACTATATTTACAACTAGGTTTTAGTGGATAGGTTTTGGAATTGCTTGTCATTCCAATGGAGATGTAATAGATTTCTTGCGGAGTTACCCCATTTTGAAGATGCTTGCTGCTGTACGCTTGAATTACGATGACATTGTAGTTTAACTGTGTAATATCAATAGCATTATAGCCAGAGAAATGCAAAGCAATACTGCATATGCTTACCTGCTTAGTCAACTGAATGCCCCTGGCAGTCTATGCTGTACTTTTCCAAAGATGCCAAATTTACATCTTCGCAAAGAAGTTATCAGCTAATTTTATTTTAGGAATCCACTGGGTTTTGATCTATTTTGGCAAAAATAACCCAGACTGCATCCATTTTTTTTTCTACTCTGCAACTCGGGGAAGATGAGACATGAATAAGAAATTGCCATAGTTTAGCCAATAAAAGTAAAACTGAAATAACTCTCAACAGAACAGTACAGCAAAAAGTTGCCAATGACAGTTGAACAATACACCCAAAACTGAAAGTGGATAAGCCCTGTTTTTGGTATAAATGTGGAGTAGATAAAACATATACTAACCGGTAAAGTGAGCAAATTACTTGACTATTGCTTCCTATTCTGTTCAGGTGTATTGTTTTCTAGTTTGATCCTAAAATGGCTGTCAAGAAGCCTTCACTGCTCTCATGCTTTCAAAAGCATTACTACTGGGCAAACTTACGCTGTCTGATAAAAAGCATGGGCAAGTTAGTGATGGAAGCATATTTACAGTTCTTATATTTTCCCAAGCAAGTTGGTCTCATAAACAACCTAATTGTGATGCTTAGTATATTTAAGAAAAAAAATCCATCCTTAATGTAGAGGCGATGTAAGATGAAAGGAAGCCTTGGAAGGGGGAAAGAAGAAGAAAAGGAGAGTATAAGAGGACATGTAGAAAGGCTGTTTGTAGCAGATCTTCAAAGAGCTGTCATTTCTGATAGGAGTCTCTTGAGCTTCTACATTTTCAGTGCTCACCAAGAGAGACAGAAGTTCTGATCCCTTTGAAATTCATGCACTAATACGTAGTAAATTAAAAAAATTCCAGCGTGTAATGTTTTGTCGATGAAGTTGATGAGTATTGGTGAGGAGACGTACTCTTGATGAGTATAGGTGAGGAGATAGCAGGACAAAAATATATACAGTCAGGTAAAGCAATTACCTTGCATTACTGGAGGTAAGATCTAAATCATATGTTTCATCAAGGGCCTTACTATTTTCTGCACATTATTGAGGCAATATTTCTGTTTTTGTGATAGTAAAAATTATTTTCTTGCCTGAATCTTACATGTTACTAAATGAGTATATTCCTGCTTATTGGTGATCACAACATTTGCATGTGACTTTTTGAATCAAATAGTTATAGAGGTTGTAGGATGACAAGTAATGCAACTCAGAATGGCTCTTTATTTTCTACCATTGAGCTAGATGTCACATATACAGCAAACAGCCTCAAAATGCCTTTATTTACCTTTTCTGAGGCCGAAGAAGATAATCTCTAAGAGCTCCTGTTTTCCTCAATTTTTCTGAAGATTAAATTCTTTTTTTTAGAGTAAGTTTTGTAAAGTAAGGTTACAATAATATTCAGAAATAACCATTCTCTTTATATGCTGAGATATCTATAGGAGTCTTTGATTCTGAAAGCCTCCACCCCATCAATGAGCTTTTGAAACCCATCTTCAAAATTAGAAGTTACTCAGAAGAACACTGTCAGCTTCAAAAGAAACTAATAGTTTCCCAACTTGAGCCCACAGCTAGTGAACGTCACAAAGCTTTATACAGAAACGTGTAAAGAATATATATAGAATATCCAACCTCCTGCTCAGGACAGCATGCAGCATTCAAGCTTACATCTTTCCTTAGTATTTATGACATATGCAAAATATTCCAAATTTATCACCTCTTGTTAATGCTCCTTTAATAGCTTAGTAGTTACATTATACTGGGGCAATGCTCACCATTAATTGCTAATGTGTTTATTTTATTGTTAGTTTTTATTTAGTAAAGTTTCATTTTTTCTGTGCTCATGTAATTTATATTCTGTAATTTAATTATATGACAACTCTAAGTTTCATTCCTTGACCAAAAATCCTCCAGTGAGTCTCACATTATTAAGAAGACATATATAATTAAACCAAAAGCAACTGTACATGTCTTTGGCAAATACATTAATCAATTTAAACTGTCCTGTCACATCTATTGATATTTTCCCTGTGGCTAACACATGCCGTGTATCAGTCTATGATGTGTCTAGGACATCCCATTTCATACATCACTTCTCACAGTATTGCATAGTTACACAGTCAAAGGATTTTGCATTATTGGCGAAACGAGGAAGTATTAAGTCAAACCATCTTTGATAGTGTTACTTAAATTGATGGTTAGGTTCTTTGCTTCGTTACTTTTTCTGACATCAGTTGCTCTGTTGTTACTTACTTTTGTACTGTCTTAAGCTTTGTGGTGTCAGTAATACCAATTTTATTTGCATTGCTTATATAAACAGGTAGTTTGACAAGTATGAATATTAAAAATATAGATACAAACAGATATACATTTCTTGTCTTCAGGTCAACCTTAGGAGGCCTGTCTGTACTTTGGCTTCATTTAACTTTGGAAGTTCTTTCCATACAGCTTTCCACTTTCAGCCCTGGTGAGGCCACACCTGGAGTATTGTGTCCAGTTCTGGGCTCCCCAGTACAAGAGGGACATGGAACTACTGGAGCGAGTTCAGAGGAGGGCTACGAAGATGATTAGAGGACTGGAGCACCTGTCGTACGAGGACAGGCTGAAAGAGCTGGGCCTGTTTAGCCTGGAAAAGAGAAGACTGAGGGGAGACCTCATTAATGTATATAAGCATCTGAGGGGAGGGTGTCGAGAGGATGGAGCCGGTCTCTTTTCAGTGGTGCCCAGCGACAGGACGAGAGGCAATGGGCACAAACTGATACACAGGAGGTTCCGGCTGAGCATGAGGGGGCACTTCTTTACTGTGAGGGGGACAGAGCACTGGAACAGGTTGCCCAGAGAGGTTGTGGAGTCTCCTTCTCTGGAGATATTCAAAGCCCGCCTGGATGCCATCCTGCGCAACGTGCTCTAGGTGATCCTGCTCGGCAGGGGGGTTGGACTAGATGATCTTCAGAGGTCCCTTCCAACCCTGCCCATTCTGTGATTCTGTGATTCGTTACTGTATCATTAGCACAGAAGACTCCCTTCTCTTTTGCCAAGGCTGAGTTATCATTGTACATCTTTTAAAGTTTGGAGGTTCTTAAAAAACAAAAAGCCGTACACTTCTTCTATTATATAGCACATCTGAGAAATTTTTTGTGCTCAATTTTCATGTTCAGCATTTGGACAAGCAGAGCCTGATTACTAGGCATTTTGTATATATTTTTTTGTAAATCTTTCTGCTCTTCAGTAGGTGCTAATTTATCCAATTTCAAATACAGATCTCTAAATTGTCTAGTCCTCTGTTTTTGACCATTTGCTTCTCTTCTATTTGAATGTTTGCCATAACTGTTGCCTCTTCTGCTTGGAAATATATATTGAATTGTATTTTTAGTATCTTTTTTTATTTAAGAAATATTTTTCAATACTTCTTTTGAGCAGCAGATCTCATGTGCATTACTTCTTTTCCATTTTTGGTAATTTTTACGACCTGGGATTTGAGAATTCAGTTTAGATACCTGCAAAATTATAGCTTTGTCTTTAATTAGTGAACACTGACTATTTTTTCTACTCTTCTTCTGTAGACCTGTGGGGTCTTTCTGGACCCATTAGTTACCATTTTAAAAAAATTTCAGGTTTTCCTAACCCTAATTTCAAGACTGCAGCGCTGTCCCTCTGCCAATGTTGTCCAAACTATCCCTGAACATTTCAATTCACTGTTTGATGTGGGATCATTTTCAGTGACTGGGGAAATGCTCACATGAGCTTTGGTGTGGAGAAATGAAAAGCCTTGGAGTGGATGATAAGGATGAGAAAAGCAGCAGAAATTAACCCAACATTGTAGTTGCCGACCAAAATTCATTTTCAATTATTAAATTTCAGTCAATATATTTAGAGATAATTTTCAGTAAAATCACACTACGTAATAAAGTATTGATTGATACTTTCTTCTTAGTTGATGTTATGTGATTACAGTGTTTTTACAGCAAATCCAATGTAAAAAGCAGTCTTTTTTCAAGTAGAGTGCATTCAAATAGCATATGTAATAAAATTTAAATCAGATTAATTAGACAAACACCTCCCTGTAGAGGTGCCTCATGCCTGGGGCTGGGGCTGCCCCCAGCTGTTCCCCCAGCTGCCCCGCTCCCAGCCTGGGATGGTGGGATGAGCCTTGGCTGCATGGCTCTGCCCTGAGGGACCCCTGGAGTGTCCCTGCCACTGCTGCCTGTAGGGAGCTGCCAGCCCACGCAGTGCCCTGGCTTTTTTCCCCTTTTTAAAATTTAATCCCAGAGTGTGTTTTGCTTATATATAAAACAAAACTATCTTAGTTTTCTTAGCTTGATGAAACTTGCAGTTTAACTGTGTAAAGTAAATTGGGAAACAGTAAAATAATGAGATGAAATATGATTTTTAAGCCAATGAGTATATGTTAATTATCTGTAATAAGAAATGCTTGTTCTGCAAATGGAACTTTTAGATGTGAGTCAGAGCCCTTCTGTTTCACCACTTCAGATAGTTCTTAGCTTCCAAGCAACTGCTTTATCAATCATTTCTGTAAGTGAGCCTGTAGATTGGTGCGTAAATGAAGTGTTGTATCTGCTCTCTCCCTTGTTTTCTTTTATACCCTGAACCAATCCTCTGAAAGGCAGATTCATTTGTTGTTTAGTTGAAATGGAATGACTGCAATTCCACAAACAAATTGGGCCTCAGTCAGGTGCACTCTGTCATAAATAATCTCTGAGGAGATTGGATTTCTCTCCTTGCTGATGTACTTCAGCTGTACGTTAAACTCATAGCTTCTTAAAGGCACTGAGTTATTGCTCAGCTGAATGATCACTGAACAGCAGGCACCTGTCCTTGTTCTCTTGTGGTGTAACCATGTTTATTTCTCTAAAGCATATTCAGCAAGGTTTATGGTAAGAGAAACTACTACTCCATTTTCTAGGATTTTTTTCATTCTTTGTCCCAATCTTTTCTTATTCACCTCCGTGATACACTGCTCTTTCAGCACATATTTCCTCATGATCTGGAGAGAAAAGCCATTTCATAGATTGGTTAAGGGCATTTTCCATGGCCAGGTCTTCTCATACTCGTATTTCACATGAAGCAGTAGGCCACTTTGAAATTTAACAGCATGTCTTTATCAGCTGCAGGAAATGTCTTTAAATTTTCATTTGTAATTTTTACACTTATTTATTTGGCTTTGTTATAAAGTTTGTTGTCCATTTCAGTGTACCCTTTTCCCTTTCTTTCTCAAAAGTAAGATGAAACTCCTTAGCTCTGTGACTGAGAAGTCTGTCATGCAGGCAGTGTGATAATGTAATCTCTGCCTTTTCCCAGGCTACCTTCTGCAGGTTGTGTAATGGGTTGAGCAACGTCTGCGAAAGTATGATAGTTCTGATCTACCATTTCTGCACACAGCCTATCCCGCCAAACAGTCTGAATTATACTTTGCTTAGATAGGTTTATGTAACTACCGCAATTAAAATTGAATAATTCCCACAATGTAGCAGTCTTTAAATCTCGACATGTAAATAGGAGATTGTGCATGTTTGATAGATGGCATGTTCAGATTTTGAGTGTCTTTGCATTTGATCTGTTTTTCATCTGCCAAAAAAGCAATATATAGAAGGATAGTGAAGAATAGCATAATGTCTAAGTCTTATGTAAAATAGTAGAATAACAGAGTAGCAGTATCACTTATTGATGAATGAGCTGATTTTTTTATATATATGGGGCTCATTCAGAAAACTAACGATAAACGGTTTCTCTCTGTCTCCAGTAAATCTGATCAGGTATGTGATGTGATGTTGAAGAGATGCAAATGTGAGCTTTTAATTCACAATATCAAGTCTCTTCACTGCAGAACAGCATTTAAGAAAAAATAACCAAGATAGCCATTAATATAAATCTAATTGATAGACTGGGGATGAGTACAGGCAGCTGTACCATGAAATGGTACTTTTCCCACATTACCCAGTGGTCACAGACATTACATGTCTGTGCAAACAGACATGCATTACATCAGATGCAAATAGTTTATAATATAGTATTTTAATAGTTCAGGAGAAGTTCTGTCATGCATCATATATGAACACGTGAATGTGGGTGTACTATCATCACTACAAACTGTGTGAATGTACTGTAAATGAACTAAAAAGCAGTATATATCATTTTTTTTCTTCTGCCATATTGCACTTTGTATAGCTTGGGTTGCATTTCTGGTATAAACCACCACACCAGCTGTGTCAGGTTGGACATGGCTATGAATAAGTCAAGTCAGATGTAAATGCATATACTCGTCAGAATGAATCAACTGGCTGTTTTGTATGTAGGCTGAAGGTAGATATTAGGAAAAGAGCAACTTGAAGGCAAAAAGGAACAGACCTCTGGTGGAGAAGCTTAACAAAACGCATTTGAAGGATATGTGGCCAATCTGGTGGGTTGGAGGTAGAGGGTGGCAACGGGGCACAGCGAAATAGGCTAAACATGGTGTTTTAGAAACTTTTAGGGTGCCGATAAATTTAAGTTTTGAAATGGTAGTGAAGAAGGACTCACCAGCAGGATTCAGAGCCATGAGGTTTAACAACAATGTTGCACAAAAATTGCCACTGAGACAGAATGGGTTGGTGAGAGACTAGCTCAGGGCCAGAACAAGATCCTACTAATAGAAAAGAAATGATGACCTGCTGAATGGCAGTGCTTGCTAAAATATGTATGGAGATGAAATGATAGATGCTATAGAGATATTTTGGATAACTGATGATGGGATAACAGAGAAGAAGGAGCAAGGCAAAAATACAGCTCATGGTCCTCAAAGATTAGGAAACTAATAGTAGTAATAGTGATAGAAAAAGGAGCAGAATGGATTTGAAAGTGAAGATGGGAGAATTGTCTGTGTAAGGTGACAGAGGCATGCCTAAGAAGAGATATTAGCTGGACGCAGGAGATAAGTTGGTGTGACAGGTAGGTTTTTGAGTCATCAGTAGATAGCTTTATAAGCTGTGTGAGTGGAAGAAAGTGTTCACAGTTACTGCAAAGTGAGAAGAGCAAGGGTCAAGGCCCAAGCTCTACTTTATCACCATCATATCAGAAGAAAAAATATTTTATGTAAGGGAATACCAATAACTTCTGTATTTATGGCTCTCTTATTAAAGCTTGTGTCTTGTAATTTGAAGTATGAGAGAAAACTAGTGGGAATATTTTTTTTAATCCAACTGAGTTTGCACAGGTCTATTTCTTCAGTGGTAGTGTAAGAAAGGTTATAAATAAAGTTTCTTTCTTCCTAGTTGAAGGAAAATGCCTTTTAAAACTGCTCTTATT
The DNA here is from genome assembly GCA_013399475.1 of Chauna torquata. Taxonomy (NCBI): domain Eukaryota; kingdom Metazoa; phylum Chordata; class Aves; order Anseriformes; family Anhimidae; genus Chauna; species Chauna torquata. Next base: position 111,439 of record VXAL01009003.1, read on the forward strand.
GCATATTTGAATTGATTTGTAGCTCTACAAAATATGATTGAATTATTCCTCCATGAAAAGTGGACTTAAAGTAATGATGGGTTCCAGTCAGGGTGCTTTAGTGTAATTGGCAAGCAACCGTCCATTTTGCTCACAGTGTGATGTTATACTTGAATACAAAATAGAGAGTCCAAGGTAGAGGTTTTCAGAGGAATTGTGTAGTGGATTGTTCATAGGCTCATAAAATGCTCCACAGTACACGTTATTAATTAGGTAAATATGTTACATAAAGAAAAAATCTTTCTATTATTGTGAAAAAAGATGCAGGATAGTTTAAAAAAAAAAATCCACCTTGAACTTTTTAAAAGGGATTGCTGTGTTCTACATGAGGTACAAAAGGTGTATGTGTGGTTTTTTTTTTTGTATTTCAATTATACATTAGAAACATTATTTTAATTTTATTAGTATTACTACCTTGCAAAGTTGTTATGTGTAGTTATGACTAATCATTCTGTATATTAGAAAGAAATCAGAAATTGTATTCAACATTATATGTTCCTATTTTTTTCTCGGAATCCATGGTTCTGACATTGCTCACTGAAGGCAATGACAATTACTTACCTTGTACTGGATGTCATGGGTACTGAATATACAGAAGTTATCGAACTTATTTTCTTAGGTACATAGTTTTTGAATGCATTTGAATATACAGTAAAGGTTCTTGAATCTTCTGTGTGGTTAGAAGGGATGGGTGAAATGCACTGGAGGAGTAGGGCTTGAGGCCAGTAAGTTCTGAGTGTTGGTTTTTCTTTCTCCCCTGAAGTCGTCCAGAGACAACTTACGTTTTGCTTCAATTTCTTCATCTGTACAACATAGACAGTGACAGCTGACTAACACTGACTTAATTTTAATAGGCATTTGAGTCAATTGATGTAAAAATCTTGCCACCTTTTCTCAGATAGGTTCATGTTACTGTATTTTATTCAAATTTCATAATGTTAAAAAAATAGCACAGTAGCTTGATCATTTCTCCTACTGTGATATGGGGTTCTCTTGTGGTTATTGCTCTGTTATCATATGTCTCTCTTGGAAAGTACCTTGAAACAGCCAAATGCCTTATTATCAGGAAAGAATGAAGAACTGGAATCACTTGTTTCAGTTTTACCTATTTAAAGAGTGAGGAAAGGAGATTGCTTTATGAATCAAACCATAAAATCTTATTTAATGTATTCTCAGCAAAACTCCTAAAATTCTCTCGTTGACGCTTATCATACCTTCACTGTGAGAACATGATATTTTTCCCTCAAATTACCTGGATGTCTTGCAAGAATTTGCTGTAAGTGTGAAACCTCTCTTGAGCAGAGCAAGTAACTTAAGCAATTATGCTTCATTTGTTCTAACATTTCTTCTTCCATAATAGAACAAGATTATTCTGCCTGTATTTTTTTTACCTCTGTCACATGAAACTAATGTAATGTAAATACTGCCCTATTCTGATCTAATGTTTATCTAATGATCTAATCTTTATCTTCGTGTTTCTGTGTGATATCTGTTCATCTTTTCCTGTCACTATTCTAGAATGCAACTCACACTTATATCTTCTGTGCTTTAGAGAATGTCTGTGTAAATCGTATACAAAGTAATATTTAATCCTTTTCCCCTATAAAAAGTGGTATCTCCAATTTCACTTTTTGCTGTAAGCTCCTTGAACACACATTTCTTTAAGAAATTAATTACCCCCAAAGCAACACATTACAAGGATGTTTATGTCTGGTTAGGTGTTTTTTTCTCTCTCTCTCTTTTTTTTTTTTTAAGCTGTGTAATGTTGCGTTTACAGAAGAGTAGGTTTACCGAAATATTGTACAAATGTCAACTTCTAACTGTACAGGTAAGATGTAGAGTGCAAATATTAAAAAAAAAAAAAAAAAGAATAAATGGAAAATTTAATTATGAAGATTTTTGAGTGATTTCTTTAGAATTATATTTTCCATACACTGTGGAGTATAACTTGCATGCTGATTGGCCACCCTAACTTTCTTCTATGTAGTTTTCTGGCCATTTTATACTAGCTAAGTATAAACATCTTTTCAAAATCCTCTGTGCTTTCCCCATCATTTTATTTTATTTTTTTATTTTTCCTAGGCTCCTATAGAGGGTTGAAATAAATAGTAACTTGATAGATGGAAGATTCATATTGTGTTGATATATTTTATTGCGGAGATTCAGTATTCTAATGAATTTTTAAGAATATGAAAGGTGGAGACCTGTGATCCCTTAAGCAATAACGTTATTTTAATGGAAGGATTTTTCTTCTCAATGCAGCTAACTTAAGAAATATGGCAATAGTAGCAATAATTTTGTTGGTATCTCACACCGAATATGTATTAGTGAACAGGCTTATGTTGACATTAATAGCATTCACATATTTATTTACTGCCATAAATACATTCTTGTATTGTAATGTAGTGTATTACATTATGTTTTAGGCATGTTTATGTTGCGTAAACCATGCTCTTTATGTAGTGATTTGCATTCTTTACTATAGTACAAATTTAAGCTTAGATTTTTGAAATTGCTTAATATCCACAGTGGGGCCACAATTATGGAAACCTCATAATCCATCTGATTTCCTAAACATGGTTACAAAACAGTCCTGGACACCTCCCACTGAGAAATCAAAGTTATGAAGGCTTCTCACTGTTGTGGTAACCAACCTTCTTTAATGCACTGAGCGTTGCTTATCGGCTAAACTGTTGCGCAGTGCTGAACGTGCTTCAGCTGTTAGGCCTTTGGAGGCTACCTTGGTATATAACACAATATAACACAGACCTGTCACAATAATCATGGCATATTTTATGGGACGTGGCAAGTGAGAGTTTCTGCAAATATGTATTTGTGTAGGGGTTTATCTTGTTAGTATGTCTTTGAATTTAAAGCCATCTAAAGCTCTTTATTGCTATTTCTGAATTAGGCACCTAACCTGGTTATGTTATTCAGATGCACTGAATCTTATTAAGAACCTGTTGCTTAGTTCCCTTAGATAATGTGAAACTTTCTGTGGGGTCATAAGTATTAGACTTCTACAAGCACAGCAGAAGTTGAGCTATCAGGCCTCTCAAAAGCATGTTGATCATTTCTTATCTCTATCAAATCCCATGGTACTATATACATAACTAAAGTAATCTTCTGGATCCCATAATTACAAAACTTAAAAATTACACTAATAGTCTATTTATGTTAGGAACCTCTCTATTCAGCTTTCTGGCTGAGCCTGCACGTGTAACTCCTCATCTTGCATAACTTGAGTTACTGTTACTGTGGTTATTTCTACCCTATGTGGGGGACCAATTTAGCTTTTTTTTTTTCTTTTCATCTAGAGCTATTAGAGCTGATCACATAGGATATGCTGTTTCTAAAAGAAACTTATACCATGTGAATGTGATGCATATGCAATTGCTTACATTCATGTCTTCTGAGGACATTATTAAAGTCATTATTAAATAGAAGATAATTTGACAGAAGAGAATATATTTTATGTTTGTGTCTGTACTCACGTGGATTTCTGAATTTATTATTTTAGTTTCCTTTTTGCATCTTTGGAAACTTAACATGAAGTTAGAGTATACATTTCAAGACAGAAAAGAGACTTCTTTCTTGTCTGTGCTATTATCACTTTCAGTTTTGAAGAACAGGTGTGAATTCCTTTCTGGGCTTTACAAGTAGGTCAAGTCTTGTCTACTGAGTGGGTGTTATTAGTATTTTTAACAGCCTCAACAGTTACTAGAGAAGATGTTTTAATTCTGTAGAACAGTGATTGCTTGTTAGACTACTACAGTTGCTATGAAACAAGCTGAGAAATGGTCTGGGTTACTTAGAAAAATTACAAGTACATCAGAAGGCTTAACATTTTTTTGCCTGCAGTATTTCAGTTTTGATAGAAACATCAGTCTGATTTTTAATGTCTAAATTATGCCATTGAGGCACATGGTAGTAATTTAGTACAAGGCAACATCTTATTGGGAACACTGTTGCTTTTCAGTTTCTAAAAATGAATTTTTGCTGAGTACCCCTGTATGAAGTATGTCTTCTATCTCACCATGCTGCTTGTCACTGTGTACGGAGATACTGCTGCAAATTTGTCAGCTTTGACATTACTGTCTTCAAGGCAATGCAGACTGGCTGTTGCTTTCACGTTTAATTCTTCCTGTTCTCCCTCCACACCCATGTAAGGGTCAAATACATTTGTCTTCATAATAAATGTGATTGTGCTACTTCAAGACAGAAGCAACTGTGCTCTAATGGCCAGATAGGAAGCCTGGGATACATACACAATGAAGCATACAAAGTTGTTGGTGTGAATAATCCCCTAGTAACTTAAAATACTCAGTTTCTAAAGGTCAAACCTAATATGTTGTCACCTTCAATAAAAGTAGTTCATGTACGTACTGGTGGGTTGAAACAGCTGGTTACATGCTATTGTTTTCGAAGATAAAATATAGTGGTTCATGGTTCTTTTTTTGAGTGAATCCACTAGTCCTTCATGGATATTTTCTTTTGCAGTGCACTCTAGGAGAAACATAGTCTGTGTATCTGAAGAGACAAATGAGATGTATGTCTCTGATTTTCAAGATTCTGCTGGAAATCAATTGCTGCAGATTTTTATCTGTCAGCTTGCCCTTGGCTCTCTCAAGGAGGTCCCAAATGATCCATCAGGACAATCCATCAGCAGAGTGTTAGTGGTGGTTGTCATTATTAACCTGTGGTGTGCTGGTGACACAAATAGCCCACAGTTTGTAGATAATCTCAGGGAGGCTGATACGGACAACCTTTGCTGCATGAAATATAAAGCTTCCAGAGGCACATACTGCTTGGAAGAAAAGCTGTTTAGTTGGGACCGCTTTGACTAATAGTAGGAACTTGGGTAATTGGATGATTCACATGGATTTAGTGGAAATAGAACAAATCGCTGAAGTACAGTGGCAGGTTTACATGAAATTCTTAACATTGAAAATGATTAAAGGAGAAAAATAGACAAACTTGTAAAAGAACAAAATCAACCTTTTGGTTTGCAGTTTAATGAGATTTAGGTTATGCTGTGGCCTCCAACCTTGTTTGAACTTGGTCAGAGAGTGCTTATCCAAAAAAATTCTTACCATAGGCATAAATGTATTGCATTGAGCAATCCCACTAATAGTATTGTGTTGACTTGGCCACTTGAGCAGCCCAAAAGGAGCACCATGGCCTGGAGGTGGTCGGTTGCTGTGAGGCAGATCCAAAGCCCTGGTGGGAAGCCCAGGCAGGGACAGAGCTGTGAGGCACAAGGCCAGGCACAGGCCCAGCTGCAGGGGGTCCCTGTGGGGATGAGGGGAGACCCCACAAGGCTTCCCACATCTGCAGGACCCACAGTGACATGACTGCACTGCCTCAGAGCTGGCTTTGGGCAAGGGCAGCCAAACCCCTGTAAGGAGGAATGAGGTAGCAGAGCCTCTGGGTCTGCTCGGGCCCCTGATGCTTGTTTTTGCTTTTTAACGAAAATACAATTCATGTAACGACAGCTCCTCAATGTTTTTAATTAGTAGCCAAATAATTCAGACATACCTGTTCTTACCCAGTTGAATATATATTTGTAACCAAAGTAATCTAAGAAAATCATACAGGTTTTCTTTATGAGGAGGAAGGACACATCCAAAGGGCAATTTATCCCATCCTGGACTAAGGCAGGAGGTTTTCAACCACTTCCAAAGTACTATCTTTCCCAGTTTAGTTAAGCAAGAAAAATGACGTGCTTAGCTGTAAAAAGAGCTAGTTTTCAATCAGAAGCGGCTCTTCAGTCCAAGGAAACCCATGATAAATTATGGTGTTCATGGCTGTTTCAGTTACCTGTATTTGATCTTTAGCAACAAAATAAACCCATCATTATGCATTGCCTGGGCATTGTACAATTAGTTTAAAAAAAAAAATCAGAAATGATTTGTCTGTTAAATGCATATTTTAAAATAAGAAAAATTTCTTAGTCTTCAATATATATTCTGTCTAGAAAATTAAATGAAAATAGGTAAGTCTCATCTTGCATCCACGTCTCATACAGCTAAAAAAAGTACTTTTATTTCCTGTTCCATGCATCTTTGCCAGCTGAGCTTGACAGTTTTCGGACATTTGTATGTAGCAGACTTAAACTCCCAAATGAGATTATTTAATTAGATATTTGTCCCCATTCATGGTTTTAGATATGTATCAGAAGTATAGCTGAGTATAAATAGAGTGTTTTGTAAAATTGTTTTAAGTTGTTGAAGAAAAACATTTCTGTTTTGTTTTCAAATATGAGTTACTTTTGAAACTCTGATAATGCTTTAGGAGTCACATTATTATATCCTTACATGTGTTGATGGAAGATTCTCACCTCTAGTGTTTCTCAACATTTAGGAAATACATATAAAACATTTAGGAAATATAACGTAGCATATAAGCCTTACAGATATATCCTTAGCAGATCTGCATTTCTGTTATGAAGAATACATTTATTTTCATAAACAATTTTGACAATTATATGGATTGAATGTAAAAGGATGTGCATAAATGCTCTCTGCTTACTACTGGGTAATTAAAGCAGAAGACAGAATGTTGGATTTTTAAAAATTCATTATTAAACTGGAGAAGTGACAGAACATTTAAAAATTTGTGCTTTTGGACATTTATTTATTTCATCAAGAGGAGAAACTATATAGACAAAAACAAACCTGGTTCGCTTACATATCTGAAGTAAATATCACCTGGATAGTGGTTTTCTCCACCTTTTTTTTTTTTTTTTGAAAATAGAAAGAAATAGCTGCAGATGCTGGTATATTATTTGGATCATTATTTTGTTTTTAACAAATCTTTTAAAATGAAGTTGAATGAGGGTATGAATTACTTTTGTCCTGTCTTTTTTGTAGCAGTATTTTCAACAACTTGAGCTCTTGAACAAGGAACAGTTTATTATTGATTTTACTTTGTTATTCTATTTGAAAATCGAGGGACAGAAAGTGTCAACAACATGTCTCTGCTATATCCAAACTATGTTTGTTCAGACATTGTAAAATAACGTCAAGAGAAGACTTGTTTGTTCGTGGAATAGATGCAGAACAGTTTTTCTGGTGCTGTGGTAAATTTGTGAGGAAATGTTTTCATCAGTCTAATACTTCAAAATTCTGTGCACTGTTGTGCATTTTCTTGCTCTAAACTAATACAATAACTACATAATTATCATACAAGAATAATTTTTAATAAGTATTTCTGGAGTTTTCACTTGCTTTAGTTGCCTCTCAATGCAATTTCTGTACACCTGTTTATCAATATTGTAAAGAAATGGTATAAATAATAAGGGAAGAAATTGGTCTCTATTAAGTAAAGTATGTATTTTTCTCTCTTAAAACAGAAAACCTTACATGATGTGGTGGACTCCGTATGTAGTTTCAAACTTCTTATTTAAATGGCTGGATCTCAGATGTTTAAACTAAGCATTTGAAGTTGAATTACCTCTTCTCTGAGTAACTTTTCTTCTGATGGGCCTTATATTACTTGAGATGTTCTTTGGTTACAGTGAAGTGTTCACCTTCCTTTTTGTAGAATATATGTAATGAATAAACTGGTGTTAGTCAGGACAGACATTTATAGTAAAGAGATATTTTAATGGATTTTTTTTATCAGCTGTATTTCAAAAATAATAATTATGTCTTTTTTATTTCTAGAGTTGTTACATGGAAATTAATAAATCTAGGGTTATTTTTCTGTCCTTAGAGTTAAAGTTCAGGAGGATATCAGACAGGAAATTAATAGACATTAATTTTTGCTTATGGTCTTCCAAGCTTGATAGTGCTGACATTTTCAGGATTTACCTTTTGGACCAGACTTTCCCTGAGAGGGCCTTTTAATAGATAGAACAGACAGTAAGAAAAATAGCTGCCTAGTTTTGATTACCACATTGGGAGGTGCATCTAGTACCCTATATCATTTTAAAAAAATGTTCTTAGAATTAAGACAGAAGAGTGGTACTTACAGAAAATGTAGTTGAGGCATTTTGGTTGCACAAGAATGTGGATTTCAGAAGTATGAATTAGTTCTGTCAAAATTCAAGGAGTGAGGAAGGAATACTCATTAGCAGGATCTTGGTGAAAAGTAAGGAATAGGAAGAACATAGGAATACCTTGTGAGCAAAGCTGAAGTCTGATTTAATGAGAGTGATCTGAGAACAAGAAAATATTCTGTTATTTAGGAATATTTGACTTGTTTGGAAGTTTTTTGTACACCAAAGCTAATTCTCATATTTAGATGACATTTTAATCAAAAATAGTGATAGTGGGTCTAAATGATTGATCTTAGAAACAGAATACTTAAATTATTCTAACATCTACTGGTATCTCAGTTCCAAGAGTTTTTAAAATGTGTGAAAGAAGTACAAAGATAGATACCATTGCAAATTTATTACATATAATTAGTATTTATGATAGAAAAATGAACATGCTAAGTCAAATTATAGGTTCATACAGATATTATTGGATGTAGTCCTTAAAAATACAAATATAGTACTAAAATATTTAGTTGGGTTAATTTATGTTATTAATTTGAAACAGGCACTAATTGCATATTACCACGTTATATACCTCATATGTTAAGCCTTCAACAAGTGAAATGAAACCAAGTAAAACTTGCCCTTTTAGGGAATGTATATAGCAATATGAATGTCCAATTGCTGCACCTACGAATAGATTCTTTTCAGCTTTTTCTGTATCTGCTGAAAGTAACAGTAGCAATAAAAACATGCTGGCATGTGCTTTGCTGTTGGCCAGCATCCCCAACATCTACCAAGTCCACAGCAGTCTTGCTGCTAATGCATGCTTCTGCATTTTCACTAGCTAGCTAAACCCTCTAACTAGGTTGTGCTTACCCATCCTGCAGTCCAGTGTTATTTTTCCAGGCTTATGGAGAGGTAACAGCTGTAGACAGTGTAAATGACATAAATCAAACAGAAGAACAAGCTAATATACATTTTTAATATTTAAGTGGACAGTTTAGTTTATTTCTTGAAGCCTTAGAAATTCTTCAAAAAAAAAAACCTTAGACTTTTAAAATTGCAGCATTCAGCATTTTGATATTTTCTGTTAACACACGTTCATCAGTGCATAACACTAATTTTATTTTCTTGTAGAGTATATAAACTGAGGCATGGCCCCCGGTAGTAAGGCAATGAATGTTTAAAGCATTTAGGCATAAAGCTGCCTCAAAGGATAATTAGATGATTATAATGTTACTTGCATTGCGATAGCCAATTAAAAAAAATCTATTGCTCCCAAGCTTAATTATTTGAGCAATGATAACATATTAGCAACCTCTAAATTGCAGTTATTATAGCCAGCTATGATTAAAAATTTTTTTTAAAAAGGCATGAAATTCAGGATTTCCTCACAAAGACCAATAGAGTGAAGCTTTACTAAATTTTAATTTTAACAGTTTTCTACATTTCCTTCTTTTCTTTTCCTCTATAATCTTAGAAATTTCATAACCAGGCAATGAGTACTTTATAAATGATCCTCTGCTCTTGGGTGGTGTGAATGCCAGAGCATTCTCCTGATGTGTTGTATGGAGGTTGCACATGCTACTTACAGCTTTTAGAGGTGGCAGGCATCAAGGCATCAGCTTCCATTGCCAGCGCCTGTTACAGCTTGCGTGGTTTTAAATGCCGCTCTAATTTATGTTTTTAACTAGCCAGTCAACTGCCACCTCAGCACTGCAAAAATAGTGAGATGTGTGCAGTTTTTGAAAACTGCCATTTCATTGCCATGTCTCCTTTAGTTATAACAAAATGAGACAAGAATTTATTTTTTGTTTATTTTATTAAAGCTAAACCTTAAGCAATCTGTAAACATGTCTTCAGCTTATTGTGAACACTTTACTGACATCATGCCATTCAGTTATACAGGAGAGAGCAAGGGGAAAAAGTAAAATTTCATGGTTGTTATACCAGAAGACTATACCTGACAACTTTGACAGCTTTGCCTTGTATAAATTAATGAGCAGAATTTCAGATTGCCAGTGTACTCCAGTCAGTTGTTTACTAGGATTTGTCTGGTGATGCCAGAATTTCACTATTGATTAAAGATTCTTCACTCTTTTAAAAACAGCCTGTCGAAATATACTGTTTTCTTCCAATTTCCTCTGTGACAAGTAAAATCAGAGAACAACAAAACACACTTCTATGATATCGGATCAATCTTATCTGTCTATTCCAAAATGCTGGAAAAAATTAGACAGACCTTCAGGATCAGTATTTTTAAATTTCTGATGCTTGACTATTTAAACTGTAGTGAAAGAAAAAAGAACAGAAATTCATTTTTTTCTTCCATTGATACCAGTACCAATCTCCTGGTTCACCTTATGTAAAAATTTTGATGTCTTATCTTTCCATTCTGTGATCTAAGAAACTGATGGTAAAACTCCTACTGATGTCAGTAAGAGCCAAGATTTCAAACAGTCTCTCTTCATTTGCATCAGATTATCATAAATATCATGAAATTTGCAATGAGTCTGGACTTCTGTGAACACATTGCACTCACTTTTCTAAGCAATGCAACCTCTCTATTGAGAGGTGCTAACAAATTAAGAAGTACGAAATGGGCTGCAGAATGATGTGACAGATCACAGGATATTACAGTTGCCTTCTCAGTGTAAATCTGGCCAGAATTATCTGGAAAGGCACAGAAGCCAACCTGAAAACTGAGTCTAAGAAACTTTAGCGTTAATTTTTGCTTAACGAGAGAGCAATTCAAAGGGCAAATGTCATAGGTTAAAAAACAAACAAACAAACAAAAAAACCCACACAAACCTTTCCTACTTAATATTAAGTTCCAAAATTAACTCATGTCAGTATTTTTGCAGTGTAATAGAGACACAGACATAAAATTTCCCCAAAATTAGCAACTTACTGCCGCATAATGTCAGTCCATATCAATGTAGATTGTTTACTAGAAGTTTACTACTTTCAAATAGCTTTGGATGAAACAGTCTTCCTGGTGGACAGAAAGAAAACAAATTAGCTGGCAAAGTGTAGCTTGTACTAAAGAATAATGGGTATACTTATTTAGTAGACATGGAAGATTTTTCAAGATTTACATTTAAGGAAACTAATACTGTGATGTATAAATTAATAGCACGTGAATATTCATACCAATAAGACTTCTGACATGTTTTTGCAGATGAGTATTTCAGAGTAATTTGTAAAGTTACCGTTTAGACTAATAGGTTTTGTAGATGTAATACTGAGAAGACCATGTTTTTGCCAAAAGGAAGAGCACTGACAATATTAGAGCTGTAGTAGTGCAGAATATGCATTAACAGTAATGAAAATTTTGTTAAGAAGTTGTTAAGTAGCTATTTATATAAACAGAGCTGCAGATGTATTGATATAAAGATATGTGTATGTCATATGTTTGCATACATTGAATAGCTCAGCACCATTCTGTGATTCAAAGATAACCAAACTCAATAATGTAGTTTAAACAAACAGGTATGGTTTGTGTGTGTAAAGGAGTTTTACTCTCAGGCATGATATTATTATGTTGGAAATATATTAGAATGTTTTTTTCAGGAAAATATAAAGAGAAGAAAAGCACCAAAATTGATGCATAACAGCATGTATTACCTAACTCAGCGTGACCACTGATAACTTTATACATCTTATATTCTTAAAAATGATGCTATATGTATCAGACTAGAAGAAAGGTTAAATCTTTTTTCTTTTCTTATGATTTTCAAAATCTTATATTGTATATGTCACTGAAAAGAACTTCTTCCCTTTATTAAAATGTCAGTATCTGCATTTTTATTTATAATGTTAGAAACATAAAATTGAAACCTGCAAGTTGTGAAGGAGAAAAAGTCATGTTTAAATAGAGACGCTAAATTACTCCTTCTAAGAGCTGATAAAACCAAAGAGCATTCATTATAAAAGTAATAAAAACTTACGAGTCCCATTTTATTAAAACTACTATCCAGTTTCCTGATGGAAACTGGCTGGATTACTTAGAGGATAAACCAATGACATTTTATGTCTTGCAATGATGTTTACGTCTAAAATGAGGTCTCCTGAAATTGGATTGGAGGTTTTAATGGGAATCCTAATGGATGAGTTTTTATGTTGTAAGATCTCAACTCCCAATTTAACATGAGCACCTTCTTTTCATAACATCATTCTGCCTCTTTTTATATTGGCCATTCTACCTCTGTTTATATTGGCACAGAATTATTTTTGTCTCTTGATTAATGAATGAGAAAGCATTAGCTTTTTGAACATAGCGTATTAGCACTGTGTTTACGAAGTCTCGGGGCCATGTGTAATGCAATTCATATTTGATACCCATGTTGCTTAGTAATCCATGATAGATATTTTCTTGTTTATAATGTCTTTCAAAAATGATCACAAAGGGTAGTTCAAATTTAAACTAAATTTATTTCTTTAACGGATTTTAATATTAATAAAAATTGTAGTTTCCAAACATACTTTTACTGAAACTATTTTTATATCTATACAACAGATACATGTCAGGTCAAATTAAAACAAGGTAAAGGTGGTTGCAAATGTGAAAGCCTTTTGTGTATATCAGATCCACACCAGTAATTTTTGTCCATGTTTAATGAAGATTATTATATCATCACAATGATTGGAAAGTACAGCAGTGGTATCTCTAGTCCGTAATATGACTAGCTGAACTAATCCATTGAATATTTTTAACCCTTTGAGTATCCACATACCTTGTCAGAGCTATAACAAAGTTATATTGACAGACAAGGAAAGAAAGATAACAGAGCATGTTGACAGGGAGAAGAGTAGTTTAAATGGAATAGATAATGAAAAAGAATCAGCTACTGTGTTCAATCTCATACTGGTAGGAGAGGAAGAAGAATGAAGACCAGAGGACAAACTTTTTTGTTGCTTTTAAGAGAGAGAAAAGTGCAGAAAATTAAGAGCAAAAATGTTAATTTGGGTGAGAGCTGAGTAAAGGTGTGGGAAATAAACTAAAGCTGTGAACAGAGGAAAACTACACTTTTGCTGCAATGATTTTTGTCTCATAATACACATCAGTCAACACTAGTAAAAGTTCTTTTCCATGTCAGTGATTGGACACCTACTGCTTAAATAGTCAGATGTCTTCACTTTATTTCAAGTAACATCATTGCAAGCTGCACATTTTAAAATATTTTTGTATATATAAAATCACAACAGAAAAATGTTATTAAGAAAATTTTCAAAATTCTTTTTCAACTTGCTTGTTTAACACACTAACATGAAAAGCAGGAAGGGTCAGTTTTTCCAATGAGTAGAACTGCATTACCAGTTTTAGTGAATCAGGACCTTATTCTTTTTTTGTTTGTTTGTTTGTTTGTTTTTTGTTTGTTTTTTGTATTTGTGACTAAAGCTTTAAACATTTATTCAATATAGGAACAAAAATCCAAGGAATACTGTGTATCATACATGTGCAGCAATTACGCAGAAAATGGAAGCTTGGACTATTAATCAGCCTACATCGAATTGCTTTGCTGTTCATTATGAAATTTGAGTTCTACTTGATTGTCTCTCCTCTCCTCTAGTTTGCTTCTTTTGTGCCACAATATACAATGCCTTCACTAGTTTTGGAAAGATTTACAAATATTTATGTTCTTCATCTTTCTCAACAAACTAGGCTGCAGTTACTTGTTTATCTGACACCCATGACAACGTACAGGAAAGCTGTATCCAAAGTAGACCTGTCTTCCTGTTATGGAGGGCCTTGCAGATGGAGCAACATGTGTCCCTATCTTATTCTAGGCCAATTTTATTTCTCTTTTTTATTAACAGAATAATTCAAAATTATTAAGTTTTCATATTTCTAGCTGGAATATTTTTGGAATTCCATTTCTGTGAGAATTTTTTATCTTTCCTGTTTGAATGAAAACAAATTATGAAATGTTAAAAATGTCTTTTCAATAGAAAATCTTTTTCTGATAATTTCTGTAAGTGGAGAAGACAGTAATTTGGGAGCTGATCCTGACAGATATTTTAGCTTATATCATCATCTGATATATGGATATGTAGTTATGTTTCACACCGATGAAGCCATTTGTACTGGCAGCAATTGAGCAAGAAATGTGAGGGAGGACTTATTTTAGTTGGTATTTTAGTTTCTGTTTTTATTCTAAAAATTGTGGTAAAGTAGTGCAAAAGCCTTGCAGCTGAGAAAATCCTAACAGGAAGAGTTTGTCTTTTAAGTACTTTTCCATCCACTTAAATTTGCGGAGGTTTTTTTTTTTTTTCAAATAGTACAGAAATGTGTCTCTGGAACCGTCTTACTGTACAGACTGCTTACCTTCTCCGTTATGCTGCTAAATACATTTTATTTGGCTTTCCTTCCCATCTGCTTTCAACACAAATTTCTTCTACTTTTTCCACTCTTGACAGAGGTTCACTTTGTCCTTATTGCCTTCAGATGTCACAAAGAGCTAAGAAGGCCAGGTTTCCTACAGAGTTACGACACGTCTCCCTCTAGATGTCTCAGCTTCCTTCCCATTTCCCCACATTATCCATTCCAGTGTGGTACACTCTGTTCTTTCCTCTTCTGTCTCCCATGGCAATAACTCCATGCCTTCCCCAGATTGCCATTGCTTTGTCCAGTTTCCATCCAACACATCGTATAATACCCACCACTGCATTGTGAATTCCTGCCTAGGGCTGTGGAAGGGGCATAAATATGCCATGGCTAGTCTGGCCACAGTGCAGACCACATGGGACAGAGAACGCTTGGTTCGCTCCTATAGCCTTTTTCCATGAGGACCATTAATTTAAGTGTCTCCTTTCCCCAGCTGCTGATTTTCATTAAACTTGCAAAAACTTAACACTGTGAAACTTAATACATTGATGCTTCATACTACTGTGCTAAATTAGGTGCAAAATGTTCAACAAATGAAAATTTTCAAAAGGGTGGATCTGTGGAGATAGGCAATGCAATCATAAAAGTGTTGATTTGGTTTTTACTTCATGAAGAAAAATGTAAGATGTAAAGATGGCACTTACGGCTCAGGATTCTCTGGACTGAACATAGCTCAAAACTAGAAAATTTTTCTAGGGTAATTTGAATACACACCTGTCGTGTTCTTATACTTTTCCCTAAACATCCATTTTTGGCCATTGTCAGGCAGGAGACTGGTTTATGTGGACTATCCTTACTGTCTTAAACTAAACTACGATGAGATTGATGTCAGAGATTTGTTTTTGTAACAAAGTGCGGAGGAGACTGATGTACAGAAGAATGATGCAATTGTTTGGTAACTTACTCTGTTAGAGCTGTGCCCCAAATCAGCAGAATTAAAGAACTATTAGGGAAGTACAAGGAAAAAATACAAGGATGGAAACAGAACAGGATGAGTAGATTGTACATAAGCTAGTACCAAAACCTGCAAATAAATACCTGATTGGACTCTTAGACTGAACCCAAAACTAGGAGTTCTGGTCATCTGACTTGAGATCCTTCAAAACCATACTGTTATTTTAGTCTGTTAGAAGCATTTTAATAACAGCGTGAGTGTCTGAGCAGCTGTTTCTGACTTTAGAGCACTTTGTGAACATGTGAACCCTGCGGTGTGATAGGTAAATTATTCCCTAAGAATTTATGTCATTAATAGAAATTACGGAAAAAAAAACAATTAGATTATGTTGTCCTTTTAAGTTGCAGGATAGTTATTTTCTTTTACAGGAGTATTTTTAGAGCTTTTTTTTATCAATGTAGTTCTTAGACTCGTTCCACATGTTGGCAAATTCTATCTGCTTGTTCAGTCTCTTTATTTTATTTTTTTGACATTACACTGTCTCTGTTGGGATTCACATGTACGCATATTCTTAGATTTCCTTTGTGCCTAAAAATAGTAGTACTGCCTGTTCTTAACCTATTTTCCCACATTATGCCCTTGTAGATTCAGATTCACTTTGAAGATTCCTTGAATATCTAAACTCTTCCTCTAGAGCTAGAAAGTTGACCTCCACTCACACTTTGTTCTAGTTTTTCAGTGAACACCAGATTTAGCTCACTCTCTGTATTTGTCGTTTTTAGAGGCTGTATGTTTGCTATGTATTTTTGAGTCATACGTGTAGACTATTGTTGTCCCAGTGTTTAACTTTCTGGTGGCATTTATGTTGGTTCTTCTCCATCTCAGTGATATCTCATCCAGAAAGAGTAATCATAATCTTACAGCTTATCATAATGATAACTTTTTTGTAATATCTAATTTGAATGTAATAGGAATTGGGATGACTGTATATTTCCTTGTGATTCAGGACTGATGCTTAAAGTAAGATATAGAACAAATTCCTACTGGGCAAATTCTGCATGAAGAAAAACTTTAATATAAACTGAAATTCATTCTCCTGTTAAGTGCAGCTGGCATAAGTGCTAAGTTTTAAGTAAATAAAAGGGGTCTTTTCTGATTTACCAATAGAAGAGTTGTATGTCTGTAAATTTTATAGATCTATGAAATTCTCTTTGTAAGTGTTGCATCTTTATATAAAGTATATATCTATAAATTATAAATCTGCAAATTTTATAAAATTATAATCTTGAAATGTTAATGGAACAAGTTTTGATAGAAGAATTGTAGCAAGCTGTCATGGTTCCCTGAGAAGGCTAGAACTTTGAAGAGAATCTCACCTGAACTTGTCTTTATGGGGAGCTCCTGAAAAAGACCATAAGGTTTTTTAAACTCAGAAAACTGGTTTATGCAAGATAGTTATTTTTAAAATAGAAACAAAAACAAAAACAAAAACCACCACATGTGGCTAGGTTAGGCAAAACGGAATAAACAGGGCTTTAATACCTCTTGTACAATGGACTTGTAGTCCTTGCTAGCACATCCTTCATTCATCCCATGCTTGGTTTCAACCACCACATGGTTTTCTGGGATTAAGAGAACTAGAAAACTCTGATCTCTAATTTTCTTTCTGTCTCCTCCTGGTTGCATGTGCCCTGCTCCCCTTGGCGCTCCCTGCTCTGCCACCCCTCGCTGCCTTTGGGGTCTTCTTTCCTTTGGTGCTTCGTTGGTCACTCTGAAGGCACAATGTCCTCCTGGTTCCTTATGGTTTTACCTGACTCACTCTACTTGAAGAAACAAAACAGGCATTTAAAAACACATGATGAAGCAGGTCAGGTCCATCACAGAAGCCATAATTTATGTGAAAAGTAATCTCCAATCTATAGACTTTATATTATGTAGCTGTGAATGGAGGCAGAGTAAATGTATATTGCTATCAACGGTCTTTTTAGGCTTGAAGTCCTGAGATGCTCATCCCAACATGGCTTCTTGGAACATAAGTAATATGGTTCCATGGTCAGCATTCTTAGGTATTAAAAGTGTGTATAATTTAGCATAAAGTTGCTAAATTCTGGTGTCATTGTTTTAACAAATTAGCAGTAAATGAGTTCAAATAAATTCAGTGGGTGATTACAGAAAAAAATTATCAGCATAGTCCTCACTGAAAGCTGATATTTAGAAATGTCCATTAAATAAAATCTAATGATTCATGTATATAGCTTGGCATGTTGAGGTTAATCTACCATAGCAGTTTATATCTGTGCAAAATTTGGCTTGAGAAGAACAACCTCTGATGTCTAATTCTTCGAAACAGTGTTAGAACAGTTGAAGAGCACCAGCACATTTGGTGTCACAAAATGTGGACGTTATTTACTGAATCTGTTACAGGGAAAAAAGGCTACTGCATGCAGAACGTCCATTTATTTATGCCATATCACAACAATCAATGAAAACCCAACATAACTAAAAAGGAAAATATCCTAAATGTAGCATTTTATAGACTTCGCTTTTTTTTCTTTTTTTTTTTTTCAGTGTATCTTATTTTTTTCCCTTGGGTAAGTCAGTTTTAAGAAATAAGGAATTTTCTTGACAGGATGAAGACATAAACAGTATTTAAAAACAGAACAAACTCCCATAATCTGCCCAAGGTATAACATATGGAAGAAGAAGCATGTGTTTCTTCTCCTGGTGAACTGGGCTTCCAAGAGGTAAGATTCCAGCCACTGTCTGAGCAACACCCTGCATTTGTATTGTTTTGTTTAATACCTCCGATCTAATTTATTATCAACACTCCATTAATTCTGGTGACCCCTTTTGTAACTCTTCAGACTTTTGGACATTAAAACACCCTGTGGCAATGAGCTTCTCATTGTAATAACAGTTGTTCAACCGATGATGACAGTATTTCAAAGTTGTTTTGAAATGGGAGTTTGTGGCAGACATCTAAATTTAAATATGTTGAGACATTTTGCCTTGACTTTGCTGTGCTCTGGATCAGGCCATTTTGAACTTTGCTTATTTATTGGTTTAGTCAAATGTCTATGCAGCAGAGTAGAAAAGCAATAAGAAAAAAACTCAGAAAATAGCTATGCTGTTTTTAGTGAGTGTTAATGCAATTTTGCTTGTCCCTAATGTTGAGCTAATTTCCTGTCTGGCAGGCACTGGCAGTATTTCACTTTTTCATTAAAAAGAGAGGAGAGGAGAGGAGAGGAGAGGGGGAGAGAGAGAGGAATTTTTTAAAAAAGAAAAGAACGAAAGTGAGAGAGATGTTGTAGTAGATGATGTAGATTACAATAGTAATTGACACAGTGGTTTAACATGCCACTGGGATAGTGTATAAAGCCTTTTGCCTTTGAAAACTGCAGTTCAGCTAGTGCTGTTTGGGAACATGAACAGTGATGGAATTTACTTTTTTCCAAGTTATTTGATGGAGTGCAGATGACAGGAAATGATATTTCAGTTGTGTGAACCACTGACTCAACTACCAAATATCAGTGTGACTGCTTGCTGGTGATATTCCAATCTAATATTAGAAGCAAAAGAAATTTTAGTCTTAGATGAAAATGACTGCTCTTATGGTGCTCCCCATTCTAGCAAGTCACATTTGTAGATCATTTATCTCAAATAAATTATCATTCTCAAGTTTGTCCATCATCATGTTGTGGTGCTTTGAAAAGCTATTAATGAGATGCATTTCTTATTTTCAGTTGTGTTTGTACAGTGAGTATTTCTAAAGTCGTATTTTATTTAAGGATGAAAATCTCATGTACAGCCACAGTGATTTTTCACTTCTCTGAAAGTGAAATACACTCAGGACATGCACTTCATTGTGTAAATAAGTGTGTTAGCAACCAAGCCTGTTTAACTCCTTGCTGCCATCTTCCTTCACTCTGCCCACTTACTACTGTCTTTTTTTAAAAAAAATGCTTCAGTTCTCATCAGATGCTGATTGAGCTGTTGGAGCACACTGAGGCATCAGGAGGCTAACCTGGCCACCCAAAAAAATTCTTTTGCTAACTTAGCATGCTGAAATTAGTGAAGGGCCCGATGGTATCAGCCAGCAAAAGGAGAGGCAAGGGCTACCTAACGCTAAGAGGCAAAGCTACCTAACGCCTAGCAAAGCTGGCTTTGAAGGAAATCTTTGATATATTTTTAGTATGTTCAGCTTAGAACTGCAGCCCAAGTTATATGCTTGGGCCTATGCAGCAAACAGTACTATTCAAAAAGTATTTTTACGTGGCAATGGATAGCACTGTAGCAAAAAGGACTGGTCTGTTACAGGATGTCCTACCTGAATCAGTTACTGGTAATGAGAACTGTGGGAAACCCAAGGGTTAATTTACATCAGCAGAAACAGAAATGCAGCTCTGAAAGGGAGACCTAAACCAAGCTTTTACCACAAGTCAGAGTCCATTTTATGGAAGGGGTGGGTCTTGTTTCAAAAAAAAAAAGTGTCTCATTTCTAGGTATCTGTTCAAATCGTATAGAAACTTGCCAGTAACTGAAACAGAGAAATCACTTTGAACCCAGACCAGAGTGAATGATAGCTCTCAGGCATGTTATTGTTTCATGTTTTTGTCACTAACCATAGCAAGTAATATTCTAAGCTGTGCATTTTTGGTAGAATGAACTGACTTGAAAATTTGTTAAGTATAAGGGACTGACAGACCTCACACATGCCTTTGCCCAGAGGCTGGCAGTTCAGAAGTGGTATACCTCCTAACAGAAGCCTGAGGTCCTTCACAAGCTGGTGAAGCTCTCTTTGGCTGAAGTCGAGTGCCTGATTTGGAAACTTGCTCATGTGAGGTGCTGGTTTGTGACAACTGCTTCATGTTGGCAACTGTTAGCCAGTACTTCCATGGCATCCATGTGCAAAATTTGATCCCCCCCCGCCACCTCCATTTAACTAAATATTATAAAAGACAGGCCACAACTTGGAGATAAACTGTAAAATTTTCTTCAAGCCAGAATACTGTCATTATCGAGTTTGGTCAGAAAGCCATTCTGTTATAAGTACGTAAGTATCTTGGATCGAGCCAGTTTTAGCTAATTAGTAATTCCTGTAAGTATGTTTTCTTCCATCAGGAAAACCATATGTTTAGGGACAGTTTTGTAGGCATCAAATTTCTGCATATTCTCCAAGTCCTTCTGGACTCTGTGCTTGATTTTTTGAAGCATTTATATACTGCACTAGCTTATCTGTTGTCAACCCCATTTTGGCTAATGGTTGCATATCAGTAAATGAGGATGGTATTTGCATGATGCTTCCTGTTTTGCCTCCAGTTACTAAAATCAAGAAGTACAGGTTTGAAAAGGTGAGTTACAGGTGATTGTTTTTATGTATTAATGGTGCCTATGGAGGGTCTCATTAACACTCACAGCGTGGAAAATTCCTGCAGCTACCCTACAGAGCTCTGGAAAACATGACTGCTGAGCAGGCTTTATTGTTTATGCTTCATTTTTCTAATTTATTCTCTAAAAGGATATTTTTTCAGCTTCCATATGACAAATAATACACCATATGGGAAAAAAGAACTGGACAAAGGCAGCAGGAATACTTCTTTAATTCATTTATTTATCACACATTTTTTATTTTGGGAGTGAGAGTTTCATTTTAATTGTATTCTTGTAAGTGTTTGATTTCCAAGCTGGTGTTTGGTATGTTATTAGAGCAGCAATCAGTGTTAAAATGTCTCATTGCAGTATTTACACTTGGAAAACTAAATTATGTATGTACAATGAATATATATTTTATAGTGGAGTTATTTTTTCAGCTATACCATGAATTATGTACATCCTTATGAGGGTATTCATCCAAATCAAATACTACTACTACTTGTTGATATTTGAGGATAATTACATAAATTGAAAACATATTAATTTAATTAAAATTATTCATTAAAAAAAAAAAGGAAATATTTTTTATACTCATAAAAGGAGTTCCTTCCTTCTCCTACCGGTAAGAAGATACCCTGCAATTCACTGGTTCAATATGTATAGAGACAAGGGCAAGGAGACCATGTTTTTCATTACATACCATAATGCTTTGGGTTACTATCTACAGTATAGTGTCTGGCACTTTCTGTCTTGCAATTGCATTGGTTGGTGTTTAGTTGGAAAAGCAAAATGGCCTTCTTGTGCTAGAACGGATGCCATCATTGCTCTGTAAAATAGTCAACAGCAGTACAGCAGTGTTTGCATACGTTACCTTGAAGGAATCAGTCTTCTGTGATCTATGTCCAAGGTACTTGTTCATGGACTAAGAAATTGTAGCTGGCACCTGAGCCTGTCATGCCACTATGTCAGCCAAAACGTTTTATACATAAGCTGCTGAAAACTTGTGCAGCATAACATACACTGATTTCAGAGAGAAATTTTTTTATAGGATAAGATTACTTCTAGAATATATTTGGACTGTTAGGTTAGTATTTTTTTTTTTTGGTGAGAGAACAGAGGGAGGGAAGTAAGGGGGCCAGACAGCTATGTACTTGGAGATGATGGTATTTGTTCTCTAGAAAGCTGGAAGGTCTTGGGTGGACTCCCCTTAGCTTTAATCTGTGGTCTTAAACAAGATGTGTGAACCCTGCACTTCTGGGGCTCATTCATGTTTTTTTTTTTTTT
>VXAL01009003.1:147113-167212 GCA_013399475.1 Chauna torquata
TTCAAAAAAACCGCTATCTAATAAAGGTTTTCTATGAGCTTGCCCACTAAATTAAATAGTCCCTGCAAAGGGAAAATGTCTTTCAACATTTTCTGTGGTGTCTTAAGTGATGTCTTAGATATAAATCAAAACCCAAATCAATTCTTTGTATATGGGGAGGTAATACTTTCAAACAGTTGAAATCTAAATTAAGTTTTGGTTAGTTTTTTTTCTAAAACTCCCTTCTAGATACAAATCTCAATTTGTTTTCTTCAAGAGATATGCTGTCTTATTTTTTTTCAAATTTATTCAGTGAGAGGTTTTGCTGCATTTCAAGTCACAAATAACGGCAGACATTGTTTGGAGTTCATTTACGTTAGTTTTTTCTTCATAACATTACATCAATCAATTAAACTAAAATTGCAACCCCTTTTTTATTGTGACATTTTGATCCTGCATTGTAACATCGCAAAAGCAGGTCCTCTGTATTTTAATTTTTTAAAATAAAATGTGTATGTCTGGTTCAACAGTACATTGGCTTAGGGACTGAAGTTGTGTGATTTGCAGGAGGTTAGACTAGATTATGTTAGTAACTTCATGTCATCTTGAAAATGTATTAGTACTGTTGTAGGACAATCACCCATTTCCATGCAGAAATAGCTCAGGTCTATAAGGCAATATTATCTTGTATGCAACGCTGCGAAAACATTTCCGTAGTACTTCAAAGTCCTCCTCAGGTGTGAAAATGGGCTGCTTCCCTTTGGCGTGGAGTCAAAAGGTGGCAAAATGTCAGTACCCCATGCATACCCTACAATCATGGTCCACTGATGTGTACCTTTGTTGGGTCCTTGCTGCAGGTTGTGTCCACTGTCCCCTTGAATGCCTAGATTTCCTTCTGAAGAAGCCCAGACAAATAGTTGGGCAACTTTGGCAGATTATCCAGATTAGATTATAGGTTATCCAGGATATTTGCTTTTCTCCATGGATGGTTGAGAGCTGACTACACTTGAGAAGGTTTAGTCTCTTAAGAGTTAGTCCCAAATGTATTCCACACTTTTGAATCCTGGACATTATAAACATAGATGTTATGCTTTAGGTTTAGCTATCTTTATCTCCCCCCCGAATATTTCCATCTTTGTTACTACTTGCTTGCCTTCACACATGAAGTGCAAATAGAGCACATGAACATTATGTTGGCTTTAGTGTTTTAATTACTACTGTGATCTGAGTTGGGTTACCTAATTCGGAAACAAAAATATCTCTACTGGAGCTGAATCTATTTGGCTAAAGTGGCTTTTAGGAGAAGTTATCTGAAGGGTAACTTTCCCTGACATACTGTGAAATCTGTTATAAAAATAGCCATGTTGCTATTTCGTTTTCACCACTTGATAAACAAAATAAATAAATAAATCCCCAGCTGTTTTTATAAAGCTAGACTGTGTTCTATAATATTTTTATATTCTCACTATCATGGAGAAGAATTCTTTTTGCTTTTTGTAGGAAAAGCATGGGAAAATTCTGTGAATGGTGGTCCAAGGTAGTCTGAAAGATTTTAAAATGATAATAAAGGATGATTCAAAGAAGACGTGATACAATAAATGCATTAGTTTTTCAGAGTTTGTCTATGGAAGGCCATGAACAGCCTTACCAAAATATGAAGCTAACAATGATTTGAGCAGGATTATCTCCACAGGTCCCTACCATTGAAAATTGTTCTATGATTCATTGTCAGTAAATTTTGATAAAAGGAACAAATGCGTATTTTTTTCTACTTAGGCAACATTTGTTTTAGTGATATAATTAAAATATTTATAGTGCGCTTAATTTAACCATATAAAAGCCTATAATAAAAGTGAGCGATTCAAGAAAAGTTTGCAGGAAATGAAGCTAACAAATATCTAGTGCAGGTGAGATTTAATAGCATCTAGGAAGGATTTTTCTCATATTTTGGCTTAAGCAAAATGTGACAGCTGTAAACTGGGGTCACCTTTTGCTTTTGTAATTGTTTATGTGGCTTAGTAATAACATACGTTATGGAAGCAAGAAGATTGTTTCCTCACAAGAATTTCACACATGATTTATTTCCTTCATCAGATGCTTTTTCTCATTTAGCTGTTCTATACAATAAAAGAGATGTATACATCATTTGCAGTTCTAAAATTTATTGCTGTAATCATGACACTGGTATATGACATACTGTATCTTATTTTGTATTATAAATTGCTGTGACAGAATAGAACAATAGTGATGGGTTTAGTTTATGATCAGAGTACTAATTTGGTATTACTTACTGCTGCAAAATAGTTTCTGCCATAATTCCTTGTTTCTTAGTCAAAAACTTTTCTTCTTTTGAAAAATCCTTTTCTTCTTTATTAGAAAAATCAGTTCTCTGAATATCTATAGTTGTAGCCAGAGCAGAAAAACAAAGATTTGTCCTTTTGCTAGATGCAGCTGGCAAGCCAGCATGAGTTGTATGAATATGCACATTTCAAATAATAAAACATTATGAGATTTTGAATATTATGAGATTATTACAAATCATGAAAAATGGAATAATGCAGATGTTAGTCTTCCAGAAGAGACAGAGTAGATCTAAATTATGACATCTGAGAAAAATAACAGACCATTTCCCATTGTAAGACTTTCTCAGAACTAAGTGACACCTTCAGTATTCCCCAGTAAATGTGACAGACTCCATTAAAATTGCCTTGTTGCTATTGATTTTGTGCAGATGGTACTCAGATACTGCGGTAGTAATTCGAAGGTAAGACTAGAGAGATCAGATTAATGAAAGAGTAAGGTTGAGGGGTCCTTTTTAGTATGACAGTATGGTAAATTAATATCTTGTTCTACGATTTGGGCTGTTTAGGAATGATGCTATTGAAGATGAGACGAATTTCATAGGTAATTTCAAATTATTTGAATGAGGTAGTACCATGGAAGACTGAGGAACTCCAGAAAAAAAGCCAAGGTGAATAGGTAGTCTAACGGGATATAAAGTTCGTCAGTAACAGATGGCAGAAGTAGTAGGCTGGGTTACCCTAAGAATTCCTAACTGAATTAATTAAACGTACTATGACCATACAGTCAGGTGGAACGATGAATACATGGAGAGATTTTCTTGAGAATTTTCTTGGGTTTAGAAACTGCAACTATTTCATTTGGTCAATTGATGAATAAAAATGTTCTCAGGAGAAGCGTAAAAATTAATGATTGGTATAAGGAAAGCAACTGAATTGTGCTTATTACTGCTTCTGGAATCACAAGAGTAAAGATACCTTTAAGAAATTCAAAAGCCATAAAATTATAAACAACTAGGGTTTAATTTTTTTCTTTCTTTTCACAGTACATGTACTTAACTTGTGGAATAGAGGGCATCACTGTACTGAGGAGAATTACTCAGATATAAAATACCATCTCCTTGCTTGTTGTTCCTGCCCTCTTTTCCAGGACAAATTACAGTAAGTGCAGATATCCTGGCAGTGATAAAGTAGGGGGCCTTTAGCAGATGCGTTACACCTGTGTAGCTCCCTGGTCAGATTGAAGCTGTAAGCTGCATCTGACTACGTAAGTACTTACACACAGAGAGAACTAATAAAAATAGATTTGATATAACATAAATGCCAATCATCAGAGGAAAGCAAGAATAAATTAAATGTGTATTAGTTGGTAAATATGGGTGTGTTTCCTCAGTGTATCTGCTGTGTAATACATGTGCTATAGAAACTGATTTTCTTTAACAGAGTGATTTAAAATAAAAGGTACTCTTTCCTTAGCAGAAATTCACATTAATTTTCTTTGTAATACAAGAAGTAGTATCAGTTTCATGATAAGAATAGTGTCTGTATAGCGATTCAGCAATAACGTAGCCATTTTCTGAGTATAAACAAATAAAACACATACTAAGGATGCAGAGGGATGATTGAGACCCATCCTCAGGAACAAACAAATATTCTAATCTTTTTGTGTCATCTTGACAGTAGTAGATACTGTTCTTTTTTTGCAATACTGTTCTCCTAAATCTCTGTTGTGTTATGCTACCATAGCATGTCACTAAATCAGAACAACAAAGAAAAGATTTAGGGAGATTTATAAAACTCTGCTGGGCTTGAACATACCTCTCTCCAGGGTAAGATCTGCCTCTGGCTTAAGATAATTTTGATTCCAAGCCTGAAAAAGTAAAATTACTTCTTTTGTGGATTTCATTTTTAACGTGTCTGTGTTTTTCAGCTTGTATATTGATAGTAAACCGATACCACTGTATTCATATCTTTTTGTAGTTCATTTTGGCTGAGGTAATTTCCAAAGGCTAGTTCAATTTTTGTAGCATCCTTTTCAGTGCTATAGAAGGTAAGACTTGTGTGGAGCGTTCCATTTTTGATTAGTAATTAAGGCAGTTAATTTTACAATTATTATTGTTAGCTATGTTACTAGCCTTTTCAAACTCTCTAATCTGGAAAAAAAAATAAATCTCCATCCTCTCATGTAATTATAGTTGATTCATTTCTAACACATTTTTTCTTTCCTGCTTTTTGTCCTTTGCTTATACAGAAATTTTATGTCATGATGTGATATTGATATCTAGGGAAAAAAAAAAGATGTTTCATGGCAACTCAACTGATGTAAATATAAGAGCTATTTTTGCTTCAATGTTAATGTTGAATCTAGCAATACATGTGAAATAAGTAATTGCATATTACCCGGAATGTTTTTCCAAGTTGCATGTAGTTCATAAGAAGTTTTCATCTTTTTTTTTTTTTGATGTGTGTGAAATACAGCATTTCCTGATTTTTAGGAATGAGGTGTTCAGTAAGGTTTTCTCTTGATAAACGTGCATTTGTACATTTTCTGTGGAGGATGAGGGAACTGGCATTTTTTTTTTTTTGATTTTTTTTTTTACTTTACTTTAGAAAATAATGTAATTTCATGGTGTTCAAAGTTGTGTAGGCACTGATTACAGTCCTGCTTTCTGAATTTCTTAGCAAAATTAGAGATGCAATGTTTAATTGTACTTCGATATTATGATGTTGTAAAATGTACTTGCTTACGTGGTATAATGGTGAAATGCCTGAAGTTATTAAATTATTAGTAATGTTTTGGAACTAGTGCTGGAAAGACAGTTTGAATGAACTCAGAATCTTTTGAACACTTGGGTATCTCATACTGGATATAGTGGTGGTTGATTTCTATTCTGAACAGAAGGCGATTGGGCAAATGATCCAATGACCACAGCACTCTGGGACTGAGTCTATAGGCACTTACATTCTTAAGTATATGCTAAATTTTATGCTTGAATTTAGTCTTAAAGTCAATGACTGCAAGACTAGAAAATTGTGAACATGTCCTTATATGAATTAATGATATAATGGTGATCTAAAAGCTGATTTTTGTTGTGTTTTTTGTTTGTTTTTAAGGTGGGAATTAACCTTGTAATTTCTGCCATTTGTAGTAGTTGCTGGTTATTGTAAGTAATAATGATGTATGCTAAAGGACATATGCATTTATAATTTTTTCTACGTAAAATGTAGGCTACAGATTATGAATGATTCATTCTACTACGAAATTACTGGAAACTCTTTCTTTTTAAATAAAAGGAAGAATGCCAGGGTGTATGAGCTCACATTTAGTGGCTCATAAAAATTGTTTGGGAGAATTGTTCATTGTAACATCCTGAGACAATTAGAAAATGAGATTTCTAGTACAAAAAATTTGAATAAACAATAGAAAATATGAACATTTTACCCTTCTTTTAACTAGATACAGTAGATTCTGTTGCGCACAGGGTGAAAATATCCATGTACTTTATATGGCAATCATTCACACTGAGTGGATATGAGCATCATTCAGAGAACAATTGATTTTACAGTATCCTAAACTGGGTTGGAAACTTGTGCATTCATTGCACTACATGCTATTAAAATTTACAATATAAAGTTCACATTAAAGTGGCCATTTTAGTAGGAAAATATTTTAAAAGTGAGACTTGAGCATCTTAACTGCAGAAGAGGATGTTTCATCAGTATTTACAAATCAATTGCAGTCTGAAATCTTTATAAAGGTGAAGTTAATAGAATAAAATATTAGAAATTACTAAATATGTTGCTGTACCATGTTTAAATAAATTGTTAAAAGTACAAAAAACCTTTAAGAGCTTTGATATTTCCTAGAGTAATGCAAAGAGATGGTCCTTTTTATAGATAATATTTTGGAGATAATATCAGTCTCAAACTTTCACAGTATTAAAAAAAAAAAAAAAAAGGCGGTGATGGCTTGTTTGCCATTGAGGTGAATGTGAAATTTGAAACAGGGAAAAAAGGTGTTAAGGTAATGAGGCAGTTAAATGTATAGTTAGTATGAAGTTACATTAAATAAGGTGCATTTGCTGGTCTGACTAGTATGTAGCAGGAAGAAGCTGAAGCTACAAAGAGAATGCAGATTTCCCTGTCACTTACATATCTGATAAAAAAGTATGGAATTACAAAGTAGATTCTAGGCAGGTGACTACACAAGTAGAAAGTTTTGAACAAACATGAACTTAAATATTAAAAGTTCTTCCTCTATTACCAGCTTGACAAAAGAAAGGAATTATTGCTGCTGCAACATGATTGACTTGTTAGTGTGAAGAACAAGGATTAATGGAGACCTATATGACTCAAGACAGAGATGTTTTAAATACGGCTTGAGTCCCTGCATCTAGTATTTTCCATTGGCTGGGGGTTCTGAGGGAAGCTAAACAGAACATATCAGGGACAGGGATAAAGGTAGAGTTTAGACTGCCTGTAACTATGTTAGAGTTTGGCAGGTGCTTAGGAGATAATGCCAAGGTCACAGACATCAGTCACGACACAGGAGTAAGAACAACAAGGCAAACAAACTATTACTAAATCAGTTTTTTGTGACAAAAGAATACCAAACTCAGATTGATGTAATTAATTATTGTTTGAAATGAAAGAGCACAATGATATCAGAAGGTAAAATGAAAGCAGTTGCTTTTTGCTGAATGTTCTCTCACCAAAGATAGTATGACTAATGAAGGTGCTGCTCTCCTAGGTGTGTTCCTCAGGACACACAAAGATTTTGATCCTGGTTGGTGCTGTCAGTTTGAACGGTTAGTTGTTAGGATCTCAAAGGTAGAAGCAAAGGTTGTTCTCTTCAGTAGCAAGCAGTTCTTTTGCCTGTGGACAAAAAGCAAATGGTTTCAACAATATAGAGTGTTTGAAGTTTGAGAAAAAACTAGGCAAAGTGTTTGTCAGCATACATCAGAACCAATAATCCTACCCCTGATCAATTCTGATAGCCTGTGGTGATGATGTTGCACTGAGAGCTTATTTTGTGTTGTAAAGGGGGATAAAAAAATGTGAAAATAGTTTGGAAAAGTTTTATAATGAAATATTTTAAAACTAGAAGGTATTTTTTTAAACTAGAGAAGCACATTTTTATATGTAAATCCAGTCAATCGTCTGATATTGCTTATGATAAATATTGATAGGGTAACCTTAGAAATTGTGTTAGAGGTATCTGAACTTCAGGACTCGGGGTTCTTTGTGGTCTGCTAGAGCCATCTTTGGTGTGTTGTAAGACCTGGAGATGCCTCCTGTCCTGGTACGATACATGTGAGGTTGTTGCAGTTCTGTGTCCCGAGGTTCAGCCAGCGGAGAGGCTGAACGCACATTCCCCATGGGCGGATGCACACACCGTGCAGGACATACACGTGGCCAGCCACGCGGATCAGCACAGGCAGAACAGTGTCTTTACCAGCAGCAGTGTAAGCACACAAACATGAACAGCATGGATCGTCTGATCTTGTTCTCCCTTGTCCAGCTGATAAGGATTGAAGTTTGCTACTGCTCACATCCAAAGCCATACACAACACATCATGGTTCTCTGAATAGCTGGTTTCAGCTATTCATTCAGTCTACCCCAAAGCTGTGCCCCAGGCCCCAGTTTTCTACAGTTACTGGCACCCAGCCCTGTGAGCCCCCCAGACCTGCAGTCCCTCTCGAGCAGTTGGCACTGAGACGTCTTGTCCCACAGAGGTTCCAGTTCAGCTTGATGTTCTCTGTCAGATCGTGCATGCATGTGCACAGACTGGAAAGCGTACTTACACAGAAAACAGGACTAGGTTTTAATGAGACAGGACAGACTGCAGTGGTCAGGTGCAACACTTGGCCAGGCGAAGCGTACTGACCAGCCACTGACTTATGGGTAAGTGGCCTCTTTTATGCTTTTTTTTTTCCTGTGTTTTCCTTACTAGTTATTACCAAAACCACCTTGATGCTTTCCTCCTGCTTTTCCTCTCACTGTTCAAAACTTACCATAGAATTACACAATCCCCGAATTCTTTTTCTGCTGTCTCTCAGATCAAATTTTAACACCTCTTGAGGCAGTAATCCACTTTAGATTGCATAGTGTTTGGGGAGAGTTTCTTCCCTTGGGTCACCTTGGTGGGTTTCATGCTAGGGTCAACAGTGTAGTCTTTCTTTAAGGGTCTTAGGAGTGTTGATTTAGTGTGCTCTGTTTTCACAGATTAGTTTATTAGAGTTCCTCCACCTATCTCTGTTCCTCTGATCCCCAGCAGGTCTTTGTGTTTAATTTGCTTAGGCTTTAGTCAGATAATCTAACATAATGTAGCACCTATTTTAGGATGTTCACCACATGAGAATTCTAACATAAAATTCACCAAACATTTGAGAAAGTTAAAAATTAGTTAAAAATGAAAAATGTTTGTGACTGCTCTGTGTCTATGAAAAAAATAAAGGCTCTATAATTACATATGGCTGTAAAAAAAAATTCACACATCTCTTTAGCATGTTTTTAAACATTAGAACTCATTGGCACATCAGGGGGATGTTTTGAATGCTAAATACTTCCATGGATTCAAAAACTGCTCAGATGAATTCATGAGGGAAGAGTCCATGAAAGGCTGTTAAACGTGAAGATGCATGAAAGTTCCCCTGGGCAGGGAAATTCCTGAGTTCCAGGAATGCAAGGAGAGGATAAGGTCTATTATGCTGCAGTATCATGGAAAATCATCCTGTTCCTTTGCTCTTCGTTAGGCATCTGCTGTTGAACATTGTCAGAGATGGGATACCAAGCTAAGCAAATTTATGATTTAAATATCTTTCATTGTATTCCTGTGTATATACCTGAATGTTAATTGATTGCTTAATAATCAGAAGTTAATGCATGTGTAGCTTAGATTACCAGAAAAAATCTTTTCTGAAGTGTTCCTTAGTCTCTCTAGCTGGTGGTATTATCTCATATCCATTTTTGAGCTCAGCTTATTATCAGTTTTCTCCTTTGTGACTGAATGTCGTGATTGCTGCTGCATTTTCCATGTATATTTCCAGTAATTTTCCTGAAGGGATAGAAGGATTTTGTCTCCATTTCTTCATTCTTTATTTCCTTTTTTCTTCTTTTTTTCTTTTTCCAGCTACTCTTTACCCTTGCTGATTTTACTGTTAATCACGATATTTCCAGTGGACTATCTAAAGCTCTGACCAAGTATTGTTTAGGATGAATCTTTCCTCTGGAAATATTTTTATATTGTAAAATATTGTAAAATAGTCTGTTCTTCTCCAAGTTCTTAAATTTCATGGCACTGTCATCATAGTGTTGAAACTGCATGTATAGGCATATAGTCTTGGAGATTACCTTACTTATAAAAGGATTATCCTTGATCAACCTGAAATTTCAAGCTTAAAACCAGAGTGAAATGTTAAGATGGAAGGACTGAAGGTATAGAATGAACCATGCCCCAAAGAAATGAAATTTTGAAATAGTTAGTAGTACAAGAGGAAAGATTTTCCAGATCATCAAAGTTTCATACTTTTTTTTGGAAGGAAGAAGGTAATTTGAATCTTTTTTTCATGTTGATGGATTTATTTTATTTTTTTTTATTCCAGAAAAATGGTTGCTAGTTATAGCTAGTTACTCATATATGGGTTGGAGGAGGGGGGAGCAGGAAACATTCTTACATTTAGTTTCACAGTCTGTTGTTCTGCATTTATGCAAAATCATACCATTTGGACATTTAGAAGGAACATCATGGTGAAAATGGTAGATTACATATGTAAGAAATTCCTTAAAAATTCTTCCAAAAAAAGTAGACTAAGTATCTTTAAAATAAAGTATGATGACAAATTGAAAAAGGTATGGAAATATCTTTCTTCATTATGAATGCAGTTTTAAAATTTAGGGATTTGAAAGGGCTAACGACCTACCCAAACTAGAGCTCCTCTGCAAGACTGCAGCTATTTTGGAGCCTTTTGTATCATTTAAAAAGATATAAGAGCATGTTCCTGATCAAAACTTTTGAGTCATTTCAGCTAAAATATTCTTGCTTCTCGAAGCAGTTTGCATTTCTTATATAATCTTTGGGGATATAGTTCCTCTGCAGAATTATTTAGATTGGAAGAGAGGTCATCTAGTTCAACTTCCTGCTCAAAACAGGTCAACTGTGAATCAGATCATGTTGTTTATGATTTTTCCCAGTTGGATCTTGATAACTTCCGAAAACAGAAATTTCATGACATCTCTGGACAACTTGTTTCCAAGATTATTTTCCTCATAATTAATTCTTTTTCCTATATCTAGAAGAAATGCTCCCTCTCTTCCTCCTTTTCAGTTTATGGTTGTTGTCGCTCATTCTCCTGCTGTGCACGTCAGTAATGTGCCTGGCTCTGTCTTGTTAGTAACCACCTCTTACATACAGGAAGAATGCTACTTATTCCACCCAGTTCTTTTTTCTTCTGGGCTGAACAAGCCCAGCTCCCTCAGCCTTACCTCTCAGGACAAGGGCTCCAGTCCCCAACAGCTTGGTCGTCTCCTGTTGAACTTGTTCCAGTTGATTAATGTCTTTCCTGTATGAGGGAACCCAAAATTGAACACAGCATTACAGACATGGTCTAACAAGTGATGAGTAAAGAGGAATAATCATTTTCCTCAATTTACTAGCTACATTCATTTTAATACAATCCAGTATACTGTTAGCCTATGTCACTACCAGGGATGTTTAACCAACTGTCCTTAGGACCCCCAGGTCTGTTTCAGCAGAGCTGATCCACAGTGAACCAGTCCCAGGCTTATACTTCTTCAGGGGTTAGTCCGTCCTAGGTGCAGGACTTTACATGTCTCCCTGCTGAATTTCATGAGATCTTGTTGGCCTAAATCTCCAGCCTTTCTAGATCCCTCTAAATGGCAGCTGTGTCCCCAGACATATTGACTACATCCTCCACTTAATAATGATTTTGTCTTCTCATCCAGGTCATTGATAAAGATGCTACTCAGGGTAAATCCTAGATTAGACCCCTGAGGAACACTGCTTATGTCTGGTCTCTACAAATCATTAACCACTACCCTTTCAGTGTCATGTATTGTTGCTCGAACTACTACCATGGATAGTACTGGGTATTTTAGCATCTTTCTCTATGAATGTGAGGTTCTTCCAAGCTAATCAGGGGTAGTGGGAGTGGTATTAAGCTAACATGCCTTTCTGTCAGATTGTGTTCAAATGCACTTGGAACCAAGCTGGTCAAAGCCTTAAAGTGCTACGCTGCACTTTGTGGTCTTACTGATTCAGATCTCTCCAAACTGCACCTGTGGGGCATCTCTAAGTGTAGATATATCCTCAGAGACTGAACAGTTTGGCTCTGCTTTTACATACGGACACCTAGTTAGCTTATTTAGTCTTACTTTCAAGTTTTCACTGAGTTTTCAGTTAGTTTATTCCAGAACTTCCTTTCTTAAAATGGATTTTAAGAAATCATTTCTTTTTCTTTGAAGTTTTTCATGTTGTATTCTGTCTGCCTCTTCAGTGAATATTTTCATATATAACTTAAATATATTTAGCTTAACTTATGTAACTTAATATTAAATCATTGTTGCCTTCTACCTTTCCGCTTCTTAATTTTATGGGTTTTGTTTTCTTTGTTCTCCCCTCTACTCCTCCTCTTCCCATTTCTTTCTCATCAAGCTTTTAGTCTGTATGACAATGATTGGCTTCTTTTTTAGTGGAATACATTTGCTTTGGATGTAACTTAGAATAAACTTGAATAAATTCCAGTGTCTTTTGTTATTGCCTTTAAATGGATTTCTGTGTTAATCCTTTAGAAGTAATTAATTTTAAAGAATTTTGAGGCTTCTTAAAAGCAACAATAAGAGTTGCTGTGGCTCTGGTAATGTTTAGGAAATCACAAACCTTAATTGGTTATTAGTGGCATTATAATTGATATTGTTAAGCAGTTCCTGGACCTTGAGCTCTGTCCTTAATTAGAGGCAGTAGCATCTCTTTCCCTCTGAGATTTCTTTATGGAAAATATTTTGCCTAATAACACAGGGTTATCAGCTTTCAATTGTCTCCTGGATGAAACCTCCCAAACAGAACTACCTGTTGTAGCTGCCTTCCTCATTTTAGCCAGGATTTCCACACATGCTTTTCTTCATTGTTTAAGCCTTTATTTCTTTTCACATTCTAATAAATACTTTCATATTCTTTGTTTTACAACTAGTACTGTAACTTTTTTCTTGACACTTGGCTTATTATTACTTGTAAGGTATGGAAATTATAATTTATCTCCTAAACATGTTTATTTCCCATAGATTTCAGCAGCTTCTTGCAGCTTTTCTCTTTACTAAATATTTTGACCAAGTCAAAGCACATACTCCTGCTGTCTTGTCCTTCTTCCCCATTCTTGTTCATTCTTGTCTTACTTCATTACAAACTTCTGGATATGTATATTTCATAGTATCTTCAAGGTCACTTATTTTATTTAGCCATTCCTTTGTCTTTTTATCATTAATCTTTTTCTCGGTTTGATAATGCTGTCACTTCCAGGGGAACTATAGGCCTGTTAGTTTGACATCAGTGCCAGGGAAGCTCATGGAGCAGATTATCTTGAATGTCATCAATCGGCACTTGCAGGGCAACCAGGCGATCAGGCCCAGTCAACATGGGTTTATGAAAGGTAGGTCCTGCTTGACGAACTTGATCTCCTTCTATGACCAAGTGACGCGCTTGGTGGATGAGGGGAAGGCTGTGGATGTGATCTACCTTGACTTCAGTAAGGCTTTTGACACCATTTCCCACAACATTCTCCTCAAGAAACTGGCTGCTCGTGGCTTGGACTGGCGTACGCTTCGTTGGGTTAAAAACGGGCTGGATGGCTGGGCCCAGAGAGTTGTGGTGAATGGAGCCAAATCCAGTTGGAGGCTGGTTACTAGTGGAGTCCCCCAGGGCTCAGTGCTGGGGCCAGTCCTCTTTAATATCTTTATCGATGACCTGGATGAGGGGATCGAGTGCACCCTCAGTAAGTTTGCAGATGACACCAAGTTAGGTGCGTGTGTCGATCTGCTCGAGGGAAGGAAGGCTCTGCAGGAGGATCTGGATAGGCTGGACCGATGGGCTGAGGTCAACTGTATGAAGTTCAACAAGGCCAAGTGCCGGGTCCTGCATCTGGGGCGCAACAACCCCAAGCAGCGCTACAGGCTGGGAGATGAGTGGTTGGAAAGCTGCCTGGCCGAGAAGGACCTGGGAATACTGGTTGATAGGCAGCTGAATATGAGCCAGCAGTGTGCTCAGGTGGCCAAGAAGGCCAACAACATCCTGGCTTGTATAAGAAGCAGTGTGGCCAGCAGGTCTAGGGAGGTGATTGTCCCCCTGTACTCGGCTCTGGTGAGGCCGCACCTCGAGTACTGTGTTCAGTTTTGGGCCCCTCGCTACAAGAAGGACATGGAGGTGCTCGAGAGAGTCCAGAGAAGGGCAACGAAGCTGGTGTGGGGTCTGGAGAACAAGTCTTACGAGGAACGGCTGAGGGAGCTGGGGTTGTTTAGCCTGGAGAAGAGGAGGCTCAGGGGAGACCTCATCGCTCTCTATAGGTACCTTAAAGGAGGCTGTAGAGAGGTGGGAGTTGGTCTATTCTCCCACGTGCCTGGTGACAGGACGAGGGGGAATGGGCTAAAGTTGCACCAGGGGAGGTTTAGGTTGGATATTAGGAAGAACTTCTTTACTGTAAGGGTTGTTAGGCATTGGAATGGACTGCCCAGGGAAGTGGTTGAGTCGCCATCCCTGGAGGTCTTTAAAAGACGTTTAGATGTAGCCCTTAGTGATATGGTTTAGTGGAGGTCTTGTTAGTGTTAGGACAGAGGTTGGAATAGATGATCTTGGAGGTCTCTTCCAACCTAGACGATTCTGTGATTCTGTGATTCCTCTTGTCCAAAATTTGCTTCCAGCTACTGATTCATCTCTTGCTACATTTAGTTCTTGTGATACCAGAGTGGGCTGTTAGAGCTGTGTCTTAACTCCTTCCTCTTCAACAAGCTTCCCCATACATTTCCTGTACTCTACTTTTCTCCTTCACCATCATTAAAACTACTTGTAGGAGCTCTTTCATTCATTCGTTGTTCTAGTCTTTATTGATCTGATGCTGTCGCCAACTTGATCTTTTAGCAATTCTGTCCTTTTTGGCCACTCGTTTCCATCTCTTTTCTGATTTGTTCTAAAATATTTCTACCATCCTGTGTTACCATCTTTTTTTTTTTATCATTGTCTTACCTACCATTGAGTATCTACAGCTTCCAATTTTTTGTCACCTTTGTTTGTAATATTTACGTGGTTTGGACTTGATTTGTTAGCAAAGTATGATGAGGTTTGTAGTCTATCGTTATTTGTTTTAAACATTTTTTTTTTCCTTCCGTAGACTTTCTCTCATTTTCTAAATATTTATGAGGTAGTTTCTACACTCTTGATTAAAGTAAACCCCACTCACTGGAAAGTACATCCAGTGCAGTGAAATATTAGTGCCAGAATGTTAAGCAAAAGAGGAGGTGCTGATAATGGGAAAATGATGTTGCATGACATACAAAGATGAACTTTCTACACATGTCAAAGATGAACTACATGTGAAATTTCACATGTAAGATAACTGAAGCAAAAATAAATTTGCAGATGAGGGGATGAAAGGAGGAGGAAGATGAGCTAAAGCCTAAGAAATCCTGTAGGAAGATAATTGATTGTTAGAGATGAATAGCAGGATCAGGCTCTTGCCAACTTTTTAGGTCAGAAGGAGTAAGAATTTGAGGGAAACCTGAATACACTGTATGGCATATGAATTTTGTTTGCAATTATATAATATCTGAATACAAAGAACATTCCTCTGCTGGTACATACAGCTCTAGGCTATCCAGTATTTCTTTGGTGGATATTTAGTTATTTAATCCTGAAACAGATGCTCTCCACAAAGTATTCTACTCAAAGTATTTTAAATAAATAATTTTGTTCTTTCCCCTTTTTGTAATGATTAAAAATCTATGTAATGTTTTCAATTAAATGAATGATGTACATTGCTTTCATACTGTCTTCAGTAGAGCCGTACTTTGGCATAATGTGTTTTTTTGTATATGCTCATGAATTGTAATATGCTTTTGAAAGCCTAGATGAATAATAAGATTATTTTCTGTTTTCTCTTTCTAATAAACCAGAGAGCATACAAGCTAAAAATAACTTAAAATTAATCTAGCACTAGCAGACATCCTCCATTTTAATCAGCATTTTGAAGACCAAGGGAGAGATTGAGCTTTAGTTAGCGTAACGTTAAGGATTAAGAAGGGTTAACTGTTGAAGACGGTGGCGGAGCAGGACTGCAAAAAATTCAGTGGTGCCTGAGATATCTTAAAGCTTGACTAAACTCTCTGCTGTTCTCTGGCAGGCTCTGAATGCTGTTTGTGATATGGATTCTGGGTCATGTGTCTTGTTTATTGATAGAAACAATTTTCCTCTGGCTACATTTGAAATTTGCACTCAAATCCACAGAACACACAGAACAATTC
The DNA here is from genome assembly GCA_013399475.1 of Chauna torquata. Lineage (NCBI taxonomy): Eukaryota > Metazoa > Chordata > Aves > Anseriformes > Anhimidae > Chauna > Chauna torquata. Next base: position 162,918 of record VXAL01009003.1, read on the forward strand.
AGTGCTTTTTTTTTTTTTTTTTTTGTGAAAGTGATTTTGAATTGGATATCTAACAGGCTGAAAGTCAACAGTGATTTGGACATACATTCATGTTATCATGTGAATATACGTTTATAAGTATTGTGATGGTGGACAGTGCTATTCTGAAGTTCAGACTAAGTCTGGAAGTCATGGAGATACATTTCATTCTAGCTTGAGTACTGAAATGCTCTTGTATGGCTTTAGAAGAAATGGAATTGAGGTGGTGGTGTGCATGTGTTATATTACTTCAGGTAAACTTGTGCAAGCAGGTATTTTAGGAGAAGGAAACATGGTTTCACATTTTGGAATATATTATGTAGCACATGAATATTCAATGTAGCACTTAGTTGGCTATAAATGGGCATGTACTTCTCATAAATAACTGCAGAGCATTTATGAACTAAATTACATAAGACTAACACTTAAGGTCGGTAAACACTTCAGTTTTTGCAAAGCAAAAAAACAGTAGTGAACTGGTAAAATTCATATGACTACAGGTTAGCATGATGAGTCAAAGTAATATAAATGGATTTATAGAACTTTTTTTCCCTCAGAAGCTATCGTAGTATCACTGTTTACACAATAGTCTGACTAACTGAACAAAAATGCATTTTTTTTAAAACAGCTACCTAAATAAATACCTAAAATATTTACCTATCCTATTTTATAGTAAATGTTAAGGTGAGATTAAATTAACCTGAGAAAGTCAAATTGATAGTAACGGTTTGATTTCATTTAAGCTTTTTATTACCTACTACGTAAAGAAAGACATATCTGGTTACCTGTAGTTTAGTGATTGTAGTTGCTTTGTTATAGTGAAATGAACTTTGAGCAGTTATGTTGTGTAATTATTGGACACTTTGCACTTAATTTAAAAGTGAATATTCTAACTCCGTAGGCCTTTTCTTATAGATTCCATTTAATTGTTAGAATATATAGGAATAAATTATTTTCATCGTATGGTTCTGTATCATATAAAATCATTCCATCTTTATGTCAGAGCATTGTCTTCTAGATGTCCTCAGCAGTCTTTAGACAGTAACCCAATTTCTTTGGTGCTAGAAAGTATTTAAGCTGTATGTTTTTAAGTTTAGCTAAAATTCATGGCAGAGACAAACAAAAAGACATGATAATAGTTAAGAGCACAGAGTACAATTTTACACAAAAAAAAACAAGAACTTCTGACAAGATTCTGCTCTCAAATGTTATGCCCAACAGCCATCTCAAGGAATCTGTGTTGTACTCACATCCTAAAGGACAAAATTGTAAAACTTTTGACTTGTATTATATGAGTCCTACAATACTTTCTTTATAGAGTCTAGGTCTGGGCTGGAAGAAATGCATGTAGATGAAGAGTATTGTCACTGCTATTTTAACACTGGTATTAAATATTTCTCTTTGAGATTTGTCTGTCTTTGACCAGTGCAAAACCTGTGTTTACTCTACTTTTAAAAGGAGCATATTCCCTTTTCTGTGATGACATTCTGAAGAACAACTAAGTAACTATCAGGAAACCTATAAGATTTGTTTCTTGTTTCCTAATTATTTGGTTAGCTTGAAAAGCAGCATTCGTTTTCTACTCTGTTTTGTGTTGTCCATACTATTGCACACCTCAGTTTGGGCATGCCTCTTTTTTTTTTTTTTTTTCCTGTTACAGAGGTAATCTTCCAATTTGTTGATCCTTCGAAGTGTGCTGATGCAGATGATGTAGTTGCTAGCTTTAAAAAGATGAATAAGGTAACTGTTGCACTGTTGTGATGTCACTGGAAACTGTATTTAGCGAGTTTAGTCCTTAACATGTATAGGCTCATTTTTGTGTCTTAATTTCTTCCTTGTCTTTTGCCTTCTATTGATAGAAGAGACTTGCTGACCTACTGACCCTTGTTCTGACACCTAGCTCTTATGTCATCTTAGGTGACAGAGAGTGAAATAAGTACATGCTTCTATAGAAGTCTAGTTCTTGCTTTTTCATCTGTAGCAACAGTCAGAACTGAAGGGATCAGCTATGAATACCTATATTATTCATATTCATTATTACCTATATATAGCATGGGATTTTTCAGGTTTGTTTCCTTCTCTGTGTGAACCTGAGAGCTATCTGGCTACTAACAATTTTATCTGATCAAATCCAGACTGTTCAAGGACTGACAAGCAGTTTCAAGGTGATATATTATGCAAAATGTCATGGAGGATCCTATCGTTGCATTGGTCGTGGGAAATCTGAGTGTAAATCTGCATGGCACATGGAAATAAAAAATAAAGTTGGGTTGAACTGTCAAAAGGAATCAACCAGTATATTTTATGATAATGACTTGGAAAGTAGCTTTGTGTCATGTGTGGACATTTTGAAGCAGTAAGTAGTATCTAGACCAAGAGCTATACCCTTCCTTCACCCTTAATTTAGCACTGAGCTACGGAAGGCTATCTCCTGTATGTACAGCTCTCCTCAGTATTTCTGCTGTCCTCAATATTTCTGTTTTCCCTTGAGCTGTAGCCAAGACACACAATGAGTCCTGTATTCAGAGTACTGCTTAGAACTCAATAATCTGTAGCGTCTGTAATGGGTAATTTAGTGGGAAGGAAAAATAGGATTATTTACCATAGCTGTTACAGTTCTAAGAAGGTATTTCAGTATGGATGTGTTTTTCCATATGCTTTCCTTTCATTTGTTTCTCTGTTTTAGTGGAGAATTCCTTCTTCAGGAAATACTGTTAGATGATCGAGGTGTTACATGACTGTATACTTTGAGTGAGTGGGAGATAATCAGTGAATTCAACTCATGGGGGGAAATTCCAAATTTCCAAATTCCCATATACCATTATACGGTATATTTTGTAGAAATATGAATGTAAATGGTCTTGGATCAAAAAACTACGATTACTATAATAAATAATATCTTGTTCTTTTGACCATTGATTCTAAATTTCTCTTCGCACCTGAATACATCCATCACATGGCTTTGTGATTCCCAAAAGCATTATGGCTATTTGGAGCACAGCAAGAAATTGTCATCAGCACAAATAAGGAACAATAGCTACATAAGGGTAAGGCAGATGGAGCAGTTTTCCACTCTTCTAAACTGTAATGTTAAAAAGAACATCAGCTATTTTAGGATCAGGAATAGGCCATCTGCCCAAATTGCCTGCCCTTTCAGCTTTACCTTACTCCCACATTACTGTCATTATTTTCATCTGAATGTCTTTACATTTTAATGCTTTATTTCCTTCCAAGATACTTTGTGTCATTAGCTGATTTGTTTTACACCAGGGTTTTCTTTAAGAATTCCAGGTCTTTCTTTAGTATTTATATTTTGCTATTCAAATATTTTGCTTCCAAATATGATGTTTGCTTGATAATTTCATTATTAAGTCAGACAACATCTGTCCTTACTGGCAGTGTTGGAAATGATGTGACAACCTGGCAACAGTAGTAGCAGGAAATAAGCAAAGGACTAACAGGGGTCATGGAAAGCAGAGGAAGCAGCAAGGCCAAGAAAAGGGCTTTGGGCCAAAAGGGTGTAAATATAATTGAAGCTGAGAGGGGGGAAAAACAAGCAAACAAAACAAACAAACAAAAATAAACACTTGATCAAGTCAGTGAGATATGTAAAAAGCATTTTTTTTTTTTTTTAGCAGCCAGAGGAATTTTATTTGTAGTTTTCATCTTTTTCTAAAGGGAAGAATGACTTAGCAAAAGATTCAGTTGCTTTGAAAAGTATTGATTCCCTGAGTACTACTTGAATATCTTTGTGGGTTGAGCATTAGAAAGAATTAAACATTTTCCAATGGAACTTTTTAAAATCTGAAATTGTTGGTTCAGTGAATATCAAGTGTTCTACAAGTATGTCAACATTTCATTTCATATTTTTTATTAATTCATGTTATGTAAATACCTGCATTTGTTCTGTCACAGTAATTTGGCAAATGAAAATGGAAGGTTTTCTTCCAAATGTCTGAAGAAATCACATAAAACCATTGTAATGTTCCAAGAACACTGGAACTTTATTTTTATTTTTATTTTCCTTTTTTCTCTACCGAAAATAAATTCAAATACATTGCCATTTGATTTGAGAAAACATAATTTAGGGAACTAAATTGCCATCTCAGTTGGGTGCTGAAAGTAAGAGTTCTATTTATGGTGAATAGAAATGAGCTCCACTAACTGTAAAATCCCAATTTAGATAAAAAACAGTTCCCATCAAATAGTTAACGTCTTTGTGTACATGATTGTTCTTTCATAGTTATGTTCCTAAACATGAGCATCTAGAGGTTTTT
>VXAL01009004.1:1857-20219 GCA_013399475.1 Chauna torquata
TTCCTACCAACAGCTTTGTACTCCCTCCCACACATCTTCCCTCTTTCCTTCCCCATTAGTAACAAGTGAAAGCAAAGTTCCACAACCATTTTAAATTCTGTCTACTTTTTTTGTACCTTGCTCCCTCCTTAATCTTCTGGCAATCAAATCCATTGTTAATACACTTCCCTACCTTCCGATCTTTCACTCATCCTCACCAATTATTCTTTAATCCATGGGCTACTATATTCTGTTCATGGTTTTTGAGACAAGAAGGGACGAACACGTGCAGTGGAATAATTCCATCAAGAATGCATCAGATTTATTGTTCATGCATAAAGTGTCTGCACATTGTGTCTGATGTCCAGCTGTGCGGGGCTCATGCAATGAACTGTAGAAATGATCTGCAAAATATTCTGCTCAGGAATTCAGGATGTGGTGGTACCAAACAGGCTGCTGGATCTGTGGAAATTCAAATTCTATCAAATCAATCCAGATGTGAGAAAAATGGTCACATGCGCAGAGGGATGTCAAAGAAATGGACACGTCTTTGGACACGAAGACCTATGGTCATCTGAGTTATGCCTGTTTCTTTTCACTCTCCAGTTCCCCCTCACTTTTTGCTAGCTGTGCTTCTTCCACCAAGTTACTCCTCTGGATCCACAGCTGGGTGTCCCTGGCCAACACACACAATGATATATCTCAATTCTCTACTATTTCTTGCAGCTTCCTCCAGACTGGTCATTATTTTCTGCTTTACACTAAACTTTTCTCTCTTCACCATACCCTGCTTGATCAGGGTGGTTGGACTAGATGAACTCTGGAGGTCCCTTCCAACCTCAACCATTCTGTGATTCTGTCATTTTGTGATTCCATAATCTTTCCATCAGCCCTCCCTGTAAGGCTCACCTCTTGTTGGGGTTCAAGCTACAGTGAAGCTGATGTCTCTGATGTGTCAGCACCACACGATAGCAGAGATTCTTTAACTTAAACTCCAGGAGGTTTGCCCTCTCCCTGCTGATTTTCCCCCAAAACGTATTCTTCTAGTATTCATTTTGCAATTAAAAAAAAAAAAAAAAAATAAATAAGGTTGTGTTCTCCAGCTCCTGAAACTTTCACCGAAGTTACAAAATTGATCGGTTTTAAAGTCATTGTGTTACAAATAAATAGAAATGCTGTTGAGACAAGGTAGACTCCTTCACCTCTGCTTTTAACTCAGCCAATTCTTTGCTTCATTTACCCAATGATTATTACACAACACAGTAATAGCTAAGCAGCTCAGATAGTCTGAGAGGCCCTTTCTATTATGCACTTGCAAACAACAACCTCACCCTCTGGGAATTCAAAAATCTATGTTTTAAATAAAATGGAGTTGGTGACTAAACAGACTACAGAGAAGAGTGAAAGCAAAGACATGAGAAATGGCTAGGTTTGAATTAACAGTTACCACTGCTTACTTACATGCCTAGGTAACCAATGTGAACACATAAATAAAGGTTTAATTATTTACACAGTCATCAGCTTCTACTTATTAGAGGTTTTCACCCGGTAATGCATAAACTAATTGCACACTGTTCTATCAAATTGGACTTGTATGTTTGGCTTGGCAGTTCATTAGTCCTATTAAGTTCAAATGCTGCAATTCTGCCATTCATATTTACAGTACTTCTTGTATTTACTTCTTGTGTTATTAACAGCAATGAAATACTCAGGCATTGGAAAAGAAAAGAAAAGAAAGGAAAAGGAAAGGAAAGGAAAGGAAAGGAAAGGAAAGGAAAGGAAAGGAAAGGAAAGGAAAGGAAAGGAAAGGAAAGGAAAGGAAAACAACAACAAGGTGATAGTTAAAGCATTGCTTTTTCATAATGAAAATATATAACCAGTCACACAGACATGTCACTGTATAGTTTACTTTCCACTTTGCTTTACAGACAATTGCATCTCTTCTTTATTTTGTGTCCCCACCTGATTATTGACATGAACAGCAGTCTGTCAAATACAAGATGCTAGCAGCATAAAGGAGGTTTCTGTGTTGTAAGGATGAAATGAGATGAAAACCAAAATAGCTTTTCTGACTGGCAATTTCGAAAATATACATCAATTATGAAACACTAATTTATGGGTGGTAATCTCTTTCAGTAATTGAGATTAAATCTTACTACTAGAGGTTAATTCTCCAGAAAATTAATATTCTTTTATACTATGCAAGACTTGGCAAAGGATGGCAGTCTTGCATTTTTTAATGTAACCACAGTTGTACATTAGCAAACATATTGCTGTGAGCTGGTGAGACCAGGTTTCACATTCTGTGATTTTAAACAACTAGCTGGTATTCAGCAGAGTCCCCGTTTGGCTAGAACTCTTGACAAACATGCAAGTGTAATACCTGAATGAACGAGGGAAGTCTGTGAGTACTGCTCCACCAAAAGTGAAAATTATGCCCATCAGTTACAGTGGAACGTTTGTGTTGCATTCATTTAGCTTGAGACAAGAGGCCTCAAACTGTAGGCACTATTCACTGTGAAAAAAATACTTTCATTTAAGCTTCTAATAAAAAGAGGTATGACCTGGTACACCAGTTTAAATAACAAAAATTCTGAGTTCTCTTTCACCTGCATCAGCTACTAAATGAGGGAGAAGTTCTGCAGAAAGATAGTGTGTTGTCTGATGAACAGTCACTGAAGAGAGGTTCTCACGAAAAGTCAAATTTCCATACCTGTTCCTCAGCAGCAATTTTTCCCAAAGAAACAAGTCCCTTCTAAAATTTCACCTCATCTACATAGATACTAACTCAGGTCACAAAAGAAACATAGTTATTTACACACATTTGTAATTTAAGTAAGAAGCCATAACCTTCTCAGTTTTTCTTAGTCACAGCAACAAGGCTTTGCTCATTCTAGTACATGAAATTGGATCTAATAGTGGATCAAAACCGTCCTTCACTGTATATTGTAGAGATGACTTACTTTCCAGGCACCATTAGGATACTGGAAGATGTACAGCACATAGTTAGGCCTCATTATTACACTGTATTTAAAGTAGAGGCAAAATAAATGGAGCTGAACAAAACAGTCTGCTCATAAGAATTTCATTGCCAATATAACCTAAAACAACTGTGGTGAGCAATATGGTGATCTGACTTAACATGATTTACTTCTTTATACAAACTACTAATGAAGCATGATTAACTATATCCTAGCATAAACTAGTTACTGTTTGTGAGCTATTTACATGCTCCACATAGTTCTGAACATAGCTGTTTGGGATTTTTTTAAAACTCAGGTTTTGTATTTTGCTCTGCATATTATGTACAATTTATAAGACATGTATTACAATTTGTCAAGGCAAGGATTTAAAATGTTATTGTAATATTCTGTAACATACAGAAGTAGGAGAGCACGAATATCATTCTCCGTAGATTTCCTCCTTCCCACCAGTGACATAGTGGGGTACTCTGAAGTCAAAAGAAGTAATAGAAAGATTCATTGGAAGAAAAGTTAGAAAATGCATAGCCCTCAAAATACATATTTTTAAAAGGAAAATCTCTTTGTGTATCTATATAAAACAGCGCTGGAAGACTCTACTTTTGCAAAGTTAAAGTTCTTCAAGCTTCACAAAACTGTAAATGTTACTAGTTCCATGAAATGTCACAAGAATCATGACAGTATCATTTTGGATGGATTTGAAAGATGAAGTGGCATTTCCAAAGCCACCTAACTGACTTAACAATAAATCCATAAATGGACTTCAAAGTTAGTTACTGCAGTGTCTAAACGGTCTGCCACTGTCCTGAATTTGCATTATGCATCCTGCTCCTGACAATGCACGGATGAAAAGTTAAGCTTCATCTAAACTTCAGATGGTCTCTAACAGCGAGATTCAAAACCATGGTCCCCAAATCATCCACACTGAAGAGTTTGAGTGCATGATGGCTTATGTGTGCTTCCTCTCTCTCTCTGGAAAGGTACCTAGACTTCCTTATGTTAAAAGAGTTGATCAACTGCAAGCATTAAATGTCAAAGAAGGTTGTCTTCAGAACATGGAGAGTTTGTATAGCTAGACCTGGGAGACGAGTAATTCTCCCAGATCAATGTACAAAAATATCTACTATGCAGAAGTCTCTCTGAATTGCCAAAGTAGAAATGCAAAGTCTACATGCCATGATATTTTAGTTCCCTCCCCATTTATGAATTTTCTTCTGGACATAAATCCCAGCTCCAAACAAGAAAATGGGCATTTCTCAGTTAAAACAGACTGCACTATGGCAGTAATCAGCAAAGTAGAACATCTGTCATCACTTACATTGAATTAGAAAGAACCCTTACATGCCCTTAAACTTGGATTGTCTCCTTTGAGCTCTTCTGGAAGTGGTTCTTCAATCTGCTCTGTCGAAGTGGTCCTCCCTTTATAATGGGTTAAATAGTCTTCAGAGCAGGAGCTGGACCCCGGTTTCACATAACACAGGAAGTACCCTAAGCAGCGGAAAATTGTCCCTACAGTGCAAATGGTGTTCAGGACTAAATTCACATTAAATCTGGGTCAGAATTATTAATGTTAGTATTTACATCAGAACATTAAAAATTACCATTTTAGAGTCATTGACTGTTTAGAAGCTTTCATGGTCATATAGCTCCATCAGGAGACAAAACACGAGCTTTCAGATCAGCAAAAAGGCCACTACGTTTTGGAAAGCTGTTATTCAGTTCTTGCTGAGTATCAGAGCACTACAATGAACTTAAGTTTTCCTACATTTCAGCAGACAGCCCTAATCACCGGGCTATGAGCAGTGCATATTTCTGAAATGAATCTCTCCATTTTCTATCTGTCCAGTCATGAAAGACTTTCCCAGAAGGCTTCATTGAAGGCATTTACATTTCCAATAAATGTTTGGCTTCAGAACGCACTGTTTCTTGCCAGTAGCAAATACCTAAAAAAATTCCTGACTGGGTCTAAATTCTCTATGTAAGCAACACAAAGAAAAAATGTGTTTTTCTAAAACATGTAGATGCATTCAGAACACTAAGTACACATTCATACAGACATAGCTGCATACGCATAAAAGTGTATGTTAGTTAAATACAAAGAAAGTTAGTTTAAGGTTGCTTAAAACCACAGGTCCATGTCTGACATTTATTCCAGGTGAAACCAAGAATCAAGAGGCCTTGAAAAAGGTTCAAATTTCTGCTAACAACTTGTTGTCTTCTTCAAACATACCTCTTCAAATAATGAAAGTAATATTCAATAATATTCATAAAGGCCGAGATTTTCAGAGAAATTGAAGGGAGGTTTCTCCCTACATAAATCCCAGCCAAAAATATTAATATTTAACTGCAGCCAAATTGTAAATATTGTGCATTGGAGTTTTGCCATTTACCTCAGAGGGTTCCGCAGTACACCCAAAATCCACAGAAAACTACTAGCCACTGCCAATCGCTGCATCCATAATGTATATACTCAGTAAGAACAGCTAAATATATAAGCCTCAATATTCTAGTGTCTGGATTTCAAATATTAAGACAAACAAACTTTTAACGTAAGAAAAAGAGGAAAAAAAAAATCACACAGCTTACTATGAAAAATATAAGCTGACCTGAAACAGTAAATGCATTATAGTAAGATCAGTCTGAGCACTGCAATGACACAGATCTCATTACAATTCCTTAGTGGTGGTAGCGTTCTTGACTAATACGAGATACTGATCCCCAGACATCCAGCACTAGATAATTCCATCATAAGGTTTTAGTTTTGGTAACCTGAGCCTCAAAAAGCCTTGGAATGTACTTTAAATTGGTGGGCAAAAGTTTTATTTTAATTCAGTGAATAGTTCCATTGCATTTAGAGAGAGCTTGTGTAGTTGCATATGTACATTAAGTACAGAGAGAAGCAGGCTTAACATTCAACTGTTACGTGACGTTTGTGTACACAGTCACCATCCATCTAATCAGTCACCAATAATCTATCTCTTGATATGATGCAATATATTGTAGAAAATGAGTTAAATAAAGGTCAAATAAATGATTCTGGCAGCTACTGACAGCTCTCGTTGAAGTGGTAGCAAAGATCCTCTACACAGAGATCACATCCAAACCAAAAAACATTCATGTCTGAGAACACCAAATAATTTTTGCTGTATGTTTTCTTTCCCATCTTTTTTATTTATTTATTTATTTTCCTAAAGAAAGCAAACAAGGGTTATACAGAGAGAGATAAGTTGAAATTGATGATGTGCCTGCCAGAAAATATCTAGATGCCAGTCTACCTAGAAACGATACTTTGAACATGCAGAAAAGGAGCAGTTTCCTTAGCAACCAGGGCGAAAGCTCTAAGAACATCTCTTGTGCTCTATGCTGCTTCACCCTTCCCCAACTCAGTCTGCCACCTGTCAGTCATGGATTTAATTTAGTTTAACATTTTATAAGGTTCAGATGGTAGAATTCCTGCTAGCGAAAGAACCACTAATGCTAAAGAAACTCAGAAAAAAAAAAAAATCCATCCTCCAAATGAGGGTTGCTATGTGGTTTGTACACCAAATGGAGTGTAGATGAGGCCCTACATGCTGAAGAGTTCTTTGTAGTTTACCAAATTGTTATTGGCCTTTTCAAATACCAGATCACCTCTCCACAGAGACTTTCCTCTTCCCCATATTTTGAACCTCTTCTGCTCACCTGGCGTTGTACATGTCCTTGCAAAATAGCACAGGGGCTCAGCTGCTGTTTCTTCCCCCTTTATACAGCAATTTCTAGAAGGTAGGGGTAATGGCTACACCTCCTTATATTTTCAGAAGTACGGACCCATCTTCATCCACACATGTGATTACCAAATATTAATAAATTCTAAACTCTCCTACAAAACTAACCACCTTGTTTCATGCTACAAAAAGAGGTGAGGTGAGGGGATTGAGAAAAGATGACAAATAAATTTTATCAATGCATTCCCTTCTTGAATACATATATACATATACATATATAGATAGATGACTTTTAAGTCATAGTTCACATTTTTTGCTATGTCCAGACCTCTTAACTTTGTTTACACTTTCATTAATGTGTGTCAACATTAATGCTTGTATTCAAGCTGCCTCATACAATTATAGAACCTTCAATTAGTATATTTAATACATTTTTTGGCAATGTGGACAGTGAGATTGAGTGCACCCTCAGCAAGTTTGCTGATGACATCAAGCTGTGTGGTGAGGTTCATATGCTGGAGGGAAGGGATGCCATCCAGAAGGACCTTGGCAGGCTTGAGAGGTGGGCCTCATGAGGTTCAGCAAGGCCAAGTGCAAGGTGCTGCTCCTGGATTGGGGCAATCCCAAGCACAAACACAGGCTGGGCAGAGAATGGATTGAGAGCAACCCTGCCGAGAAGGACTTGGGGGTGCTGGTGGGTGAAAAACTCAACACGAGCCAGCAATGTGTGCTTGCAGCCCAGAAAGCCAATTGTATCCTGGGTTGCATCAAAAGATGCATGGCCAGCAGGTCGAGGGAGGTGATTGTCCTCCTCTGCTCCACTCTCGTGAGACCCCACCTGCAGTGTTGTGTTCAGCTCTGGGGCCCCCAGCATGAGAACATGGACCTGTTGGAGTGGGTCCAGAGGAGGGCCGTGAAGATGATCAAAGGGTTGGAGCACCTCTGCTACGAAGACAGGCTGAGAGAGCCGAGGTTGTTCAGCCTGGAGAAGAGAAGGCTCCGGGGAGACTTTTAGCAGCCTTTCAATATACAAAGGGATCTTATAAGAAAGATGGAGAAAGACTTTTTACCGGAACCTATAATGACAGGACAAGGGGCAACACAGAAAGGGTAGATTTAGGTTGGATATATAAAAGAAAAAAAAAAACTTTTCAAAATGAGGGCGGTGAGACACTCTAACAAGTTGCCCAGAGAAGCTGTGGATGTCCTATCTCTGGAGGTGCTCAAGGCCAGGCTGGATGGGGCTTTGAGCAACCTGGTCTGGTGGGAGGTGTCCCTGCCCATGGCTGGGGGGTTGGAACTAGGCGGTCTTTAAGGTCTCTTCCAACCCAAGCCACTCTATGACTCTGTGATTCGATATGCAAAGAAGGCTCTATTTTCTCCAGTTAAAACTTACTGAAAACCTTCTGCATTGTAAGTTATTTCTCTTTCTATAACTGATGTATGTTATTTCACTTTAATAGATACATATGATATTTTGATTTGGCATTGTATAGGGTGTGATAGAGGGTGTGACCATTAGTAGCACTAATATATTCTAAGGATGGATTGCTATGTCATTTCGATCCCTTTTGTCAAGGAGCACAATGAAACTGAAATTGCCTACACACAACCAGCAAAGAATTCCTCTTCCATTCCTCCCTGCTACTGTGTATGCAAAATTTGTGTAAAGAAGATAACATTTTAGAGATTACAAAGATAATACAGGAAATTACGTCTGCTTTCCAGGCCCACAGAAATTATCAGCTGCTGTAAGTACTGTCAGGAATAAACTACAAACATGAGATGGAACTGACCTAGCTTATTCCACTTTCACACCTGACATGTGAAAGATATAGACAAAGAAGCAAAGTTCCAGTTTGAAACCTAAACTCAGTTTCCAATTTGAATAGATCAGGGTTTTAAAAAGTGAAGCAGCATCTCTCATGAAGTGACATCATGTTGAAAGCCTATTGAACTCTTCATTGAATTTCACATTTAAGAAAACACACACACACATGCACACACACTCACATGACAACAAAACAAAACAGAAAAAAAAAACCACTTTTTTTTTAATTACACAATGTTTCAATGCTTCTTGCTAAAATATCCTAGCACTTCTGAGAGATGTCTGAATCAGAAATGTATTGACTCTGCAGAAAGAGACAAAATAGGAATCCCTCTTGACTTTAAACCATCTGTGATAACTTCTGGAAGTTGGGTAGGTGATGATTTCCAAGGACACTTTAATCACAGTGATATTCTATCACACACATTTTTGAAACTTCTATTTGGAAAGACTGATCTCATCTGTTCCTAACTGATTAATCTACATAGCCCCTTAGAAATAGTTATTCTGTGTCAGTTTGGTTTTCAGAAGTTAAATGACTGGAATGTTTCCAAATCCATGTTCCAAACTGAATTTCCCACTTGTTAAAGCACGCTGCAGGATCACAGTTCTCAGCTTGAGATTCTATCCTTCCATTGTTGTAAGTTACTCAAATATAACATCAGTTAAGAATAATTTATAATAGCTTGCTACTTACTAAAAACTATCTCTTGATGTGCTCGATAGTACCAAAACAATTATTTGAATCTGAAATTCTTCTTTCTGTGTATACTTGCATTATATATGTTGTTTCTCTGAAGAAATGTTTTGTCCGGGGCAATGAAACTCCCCTGATTTTACAAAACAATCCTGCTAGTAGCCAGTTGACAGAATGATTGAACTAGCAGGGAAAGGGAGAGATCCTTCATGGTGTCCTTTCCTCTTCCTTTCCACAGCCTTTCTTTTGTTTCATCTTCTTCTTTCTCATACACAGAACAGTGATAATGTTGAGAAAGTGAAAAGCATATATAAGACACAATGAGTTTGTGAACCAAACAAAATTCACATTGATTGATGTAAATCGATCGAACTGTATGAAAAGAAGTGAAAACAGAATGAAGAATGTGTTAGAGTAGGAAAAGGAGTCCACAGGAAGACAAAAGGGATACTTACAGAGTTACATCTTTCCTACCCCGTAGCAGTTAATGGGAATTTTGATTTTGAGAGTCAGAAACTTACCCATGGCATTTAAATAGCAGTTGGCACGCATTTAACCTGTAGATGGTAAGAAAATTAGAAGACGATAAAGTAATGTCCCTACAGCTGTTTAACAGTGAAAAGCTGTCCTTCACTTATCAGCTTTCAGAATTTAACACTGCTATATTCAATTTACTGTTTAGATTGTGTTATTTGCAAAGAAAATAACCTGATTATTAACAACAGACTTAAAAAGGGAAAGATCTATCCAATTGACATGACCAACTAGCCCTACAATTTTCATAGCTATAACTTTCAGCTCAGTCCCATCCATGCTTGCAACTTATAGCACTGGTAGCATAAGTATGGAAAAACAGCAGCTTTGAATGACACTTTTCAGTCTGGCAGACAAAAGCTCCATTACTCCCTGTGTGTTGCTGAAATGTGAGAGCAGGAATCCAAAATCAAATACGTGAGTTCATAAGTTCAGCTAGCAGCTGCAGGGAAAAATGTTGGAAAATGAAGTAACAAAGGGTAGAAGGAGGAGGAAAGAGCTAAGTTGGGAGGACTATTTCAGACGATGGAAGAGACACAGCAAAAGAAGAAATTGGTGTGTCATTAACACTGGTTATATTCTTCAGGTCAGGAAGCAGAGTTTTCCATTTAGCTTCACTACCTTTTAGGTCCTGAACCTTTGTTAGTGTTACTATCACCTGTAATATTAATGGATACCTAACAGACCTACTCAGAAAGAAAAACTAGGCACTTGGGAAATTCTTTGTTTTCATCTAGATTTATATCCAAAGAAGGAGAGTAAGAAGCAATTGGTCATATTTTTTTGTGGCTTTCCATGTAAATTCTGATCCCTATTATAATAAACAAAATTCTAAGACTTTGAAAAGGACTAGGACTGTAAACAAAATAAAACAAAATTAACAAAATAACAACAACAAAAAAGTGAATTGAAACAACAAATGAACTTTCAGGAACATAGATACCCTCAGAGGGATCAGAAAACTTAATGAAACATAAATACACATATACACAGTACTAAAATAGTGCAATAGTCCATGAGCTACCAAACAGTACTTGAACAATCAGGTACAAACACTACAGCAATAGTCTTCCTGCAGTGCTGGTGTGTTTGATCTAGTCAGTTTTGCACTGCTACCGCATCTGCCTTCACCATGGTCCTGTCTTCTCTCCTTAAAGCAGCCTCATGCAACATCCGCACGGAACAGCTCTAGTGGTGTTCCCAGCCTTCCCGGCCTCTAGGCTTAGATATGTACCTTTTCCCAGGACAGAACAGGAGCAGAAAATACCTCCTTAGGTCCCAGGAATAAGCAGAGGGGGAGAGTCTATTAAGGGGACTTGTATCTCACATTAGAGAGAAGAAAGAATACCAGCATGCTTATTTTTTGCAGCCCTCCAGTGTGAGGTGAAACAGGCTAGTGTCAGACGAGATCTCAGCTGCTGAATAAAAGTGAATAGAGATGAATAAACAATCAGGAGAATGGTAGGTTCAGAGGAAAGATTTCCATGTGCTTATTCACAGTCTTCTGAAAAAATTATAGATTCTTCTCCATTGGAGCTTTACTAGTATTGCAATATTTTTACCAATCCCAAGTTCCTTGAACAGTGTACCACAAATATTGTGATTACTGTCCATGACTAATTAATTTCTCCCTTCTTGTCTTTTCTGTTTTGGATGGATAGCTAAGGCCTTCCTTTGGAAAAATAAATAAATAAATAAATAAAAGACAACAGAAACTAAAAATCACAGGCTGACTTGAGCTCCTCATCAGTAGATATATTTCTATCCTCTAGTTACAAACTTGTCATCACTTTATCTCCCCAGGTACTGTAAGAGTTTTTGGCTTTCCACACACAGAGCTAAATAACTAATCATAACTAAGGGTAACACACCAGTAACTCAGGACACATCTCACATACCCATGCCTAACTTGATCTAATATCTTCTTATTTTGATGCTTTACTGAATTAACAGATAACAGCCCAAGGCAACAAAAGAGAATGCAAATCTACAAGGAGCACCCTTAAAAATGCCAGCAGCTTTCAGTGTGTTGCCAAATGCAGCCCAGAAGCATAAAGGACCCTAAAAGGGTCATAGCAAAGTAAAATCTACGATAAAACAGAATTTAGGCATTTACAATCCAGATGCAGCAAAAGGGAAAAAAATGCAAATATCATATTCCTGCTCAGAAATTTATTGCAGCATGTCTCAGCAAAGCATAGTTGCTACTCTATGTAAAAGAAAGGGCCCTCAGTGAGGTAAAAAAAAAAATGTTAAGCAAGTCCATTAGCTGAAATCATCAGCTGAACTCAAGTGTCTAGAATAGCACTATTTCAGAATCAAGGTTTTCCAGGCAGGGGGAACAGTCCTAGAGACATTCCATAAGGGCAATGGCAAAAACCTCCTTTGGTATTCTGTTTAACAAGAGCATTCTTCAGACTAAGCTTTAATATATCCTCTAAAAGACTTGCACAGTTCTTGTCTGCGGGTACAACAAAATGTCAAAACGGATTGGAGAAAGAACGAATTCCAAAAGTTACAGAGCTTCCATTCAGTCAAGACAAGTAACACACACACAAAAAAAAAACCCTCCACTTTTTTCCACACCACTTGAATCTCTACAGCCGTGCTTGACACTTCCTCAAGAGGTTTGCAAAGCTTCCTGCTCCAAGACAGAATAGAATACTACCAAAATAGCCTCCTTTGTAGTTAATCAATATCAGTGCTTCAAGCCTTTGCAAGAATACTACACTCTGAGTCAAACAAATATAAAAAATAGGAGGAAAAATATATTGAACTTCTAAAGCTTGAAGAATAACATGAGATTTTCACTTTGAAGTGACTCCCTTTCTATTTTTTATCTGAAATAAAGAGAACGTTTGTATACGTCTGCAGAGCTAAGCAGCCGAATATAATGGAATACTAAAGACATAAAACTACATGGGAAAATAGTTCTTTCCCCTAAACCTATCACGTAAGATTAAAAGGGTATATTAAATTCCATCCACATCTCTCTTAATAGCTCACAGAGTTTTGCTGCACCCATTACTTCAGTCAGTTGCATTGTTAACTGGTATTCTCATTAATAATTTACGTAAGCCATATTTAAGTCTTTTAATTAGACATGTTATTATAATAGCATGAAAAGCCTCGTTACATATTATCCATCTAATCAGAGTTCTCCAATCAACTTTATCTGCTTTTATAAAGTACTAAGCACAGAAGAAATTAAAGGCGTTTATTGTTTATTTAGCTTTTTTTTTTTTTTTTTTTTTCATCTTTATATTTGAAGTATTTTCTCCTGATTNTTTTGTTTTTTTTTTTTTTTTTTTTTTTTTTTTGCCACATTAGGCACAATTCTAAAATTTAAAGCTTCATTTTCTTCACACTGGTACCACCAACATTCTCCAATCGCCTAAATTCTCCCAGTTTCCTCCAGGAAGTGTTTCTATTTCTACTTCCAAGTATAAGCAAGATTTTCATTCATATAGGACTGAACTCTGAACTCATGCTTACTTTCTTCTGGAATTTACAGTTTAGGACTTGCTTCTTTTGTCAGAATCTACAGAAACAATTCCTTAGAAACTCTCAAGCTTCACGTGTGATACAGCCTTCACCAGGTACAGTTCCCCAAGGAAAGGATATACTGCATCCAGGCATTTCTCCAGTGATCGAAGAAGTATTCCAAGGAACCTGGAAGGACTTTGATGAGAGAGATGGAGAAAGGCAGCAAAATTCTGATTATGTGAATAAACAAAAGTAATTGAGATAAGCAGAAAACAAGAATACAGAGCTGCAGTCTTGAAACTTAGAGTTTTAACCCCCAAACTTCTGAGGAAAGGGACCCTTCCTTTTCTCCAAGTGAACTTCACGGACCTGAAGCAAGTAGAGAAACAACTAAGTTTCTTGTGAATGTTTATAGCTAGTGCTCTAATAACTCAGTATGATAGCAACTTACCTGAAGGGTCTCCATGCTTGACCTAGTCTTCAATCTTCACCATTATTTATCATGAGAAGAAATATTTAGTCAGCCTACTCAGTTAAAGTAAGAAACGGAACAACAGGAAAGGCACTGTCAAATGTGCCTGTAAAGAAGAAAGACACCAACAGTTTTATAGATGAGGAATAAGATGAAAGTGAAAACAGCACTCTTGCACATTACAGTCTCCTGCCTACAAGACTTGCCCACTTTAGTGCCAAAACAGAGATCAACAACTGTCCTCACCTCAGGAAGGTGTCACCTGGTCACCTTCAGCCTGGATAGGCTTTGCAGGAGGGAGGTAAACACATAACCAAAAGTATGGGTACAGGTATGCCAAAGTGTGTGTAACAATTCGTATATAAATTGCATTAAAGTTTTAAAAGTGTTGTAATAATAAATATTGTCTGTTCTCTGCAACTGGTAAACTCCTAAACCAATATCCTAGGTTTTCTGTATTTACTTTCAGCTGCTCAGGAAAGCAAAGATTACCCCGTGCAATTTCCAGTTATTGTTTTAACTCCTAGTTCTCACCCTCAGTGCTTTCAGCAGGCTTCTCTGAGGGACACAGTCTAAATGTGATCAACTTTCTCAGATGAAACTGTTGGGGATCACAACAGATGATACACTTTCAGCATATAAACCCATCTCCACTACCGTTGGTGATTTCACCTTTAGATCACAATTTTCTGTANAAAAAGGTTGTTTAAAAAAAAGCTCAGGTACTCAAAATCTTGAAGCGAGATATTCTTAAGACATATGTACTATCTACCTAGTGCAACATTTTTCTTAATGCTCTGTCAAGATCTCAACTACTTTACTGGATTCTTCTGCCACTTATATAGTATCAAATCTACAATAGGTGTCTATATCCAAGCCTATTGAAATACATCATGGATTGCATTCGGGCTTCTCCTCCTCCCTTCAGCATTCACGATGCAGACAATGATCTACAACTCAGAGTATCCCTTCAAAGGAACCCCATCCTCAGAGTACTGTAATTACTCCAGCAGAAACTTGGATTTAAACTGTGGTTCTGAAGTTTGCTTTCTTTATATTTTGTCACACCTTGAGACAGAAAAGTGCAAAGTGACCAGTTTATTACAAGAGCAAAACAAGCACAATCTTATTCTGTTAACAAAGAAAAAAAAATCTTTTGTTACTTTATCACTCTTCACAAGTTGCATGAACAAAAGTTAGCAATATATTTAGGAAAGTTATTCAGAGAATTCAAATTGTATGAGTGGTTGCATCTGTTGATTCTGCCTCCTTTCTGGAGGTTCTGAACTTTTTTCAATAGGGAGAGGTTCTTTCGTATTAGACACTTGTCCATAATATTCAGAATTTAAAATTTTCTCAGAAAATTTTAAAATGGTGGTAAACGTCTTTCTCTAGTCACTCATATTTGTAGTTACAGTGATAACCACTGATGTTTTATTTCTGAATAAGCATTCAAAATAAATAAATAAAATACGAAAGTGAAAATAAGAATTAATATCAGAATTGGTAATTTTACTTAAAACCAGAGGTTCTTACATGAGTAATTTGATATACATAACCAGTAGCACAGGAACTTCATAGCCTGTAGAAACTTGTTTAGGTAAAAGCATCTATAAAAGTTCTTTAGGCAACAAAAATCCCTTGAAGTTTGAGATTACCAAGTCTGAGATTACTTGAAAGGACAAAATGTTAAAGCCAGACCGAAAGGGCACTTTCCTTTTATCAGGTATAATAGGTAGCAAAGAGGACCTTGGAAAACTACTGAAAAAAGCTGAAAGGAAAGCTTCCTTTTCAGTGCAGTATGAGGTCCTCATAATTGCTGAGATCAAACAAAATAGCTCATACAGAGCAGCACTCTACACTGAATAAATATAATGCTTTTCTTGAGAGTCAGTAGTAGTATAAAGTAAATGAGACATGATACTTATGTATATATTTAGGGCAAAGATCAGTCTTTGAGAAGAGCAAGAACAGCCTTGGTGAAGCTGCAAGCCCTTTCTTTGATTGCTTATGGATTTGGGCTTTTTTTTTTTTTTTTTTTCCCCTTCTTTTTTTTTTTTTTTTTCCCCGTCTTTTCTATTCTTGTTTCCAATAACAGCATTCCAGATTTCAGCCCCAGCTGATTATATGGAAAGCCACCACAGGTTGCCTGTAAATCTCTGTTGGCCTCCTGTCAAATGGCAGGGCATGTCTTGCCTTCTTGACAATTTACCTGCTGCTTGTGGAAAACTGATCCAAATAATCAAGAATCTGTCCAGAATTTCTAATTGATGCATTGATTTCATAAGATACTAGGCAGAATCCTCTCTAATTTCACTGATATCAGACAAAATTAGGTATCACATAATCTCAGAGAAATAAGCACTTAAACTTGACCACTGTTTTTCTCCTACCTGCCCCTCCAGATAACAGAGAGCTTTGGCTCCCTTTGCTCCTCCCAGAGCGTCTCTTACTGCTCAGTTTATGCTTATGCATCTTTTTCTAGAATTAACTCTGCAATCCATGTGCTTTAAAACTGCTACTCTGAACTACCTCCTTCTGTTTATCAGCCACATATGTGAAATATAACACATTCTCCATCAGAAGGTACATCCAGTGAACTAATCTAAAATATTTTTCTAAATGAAAATATTATTCATCCTTACAACAGCTATCAGCACACCAGAGGCTAAAAATAATTAAAGACTATGAAATATTTTTACAATGCAATTAAATCTATATCCATTTCTGATCCACCTATTTTTGCAAATTCTCCTCATCCCAGACAGGCTACACATGAGTAAACATGATGTTTGTTTTTCACAGTCTGATTTCTCTAAAGGATCCCTTGCCAGGCTCTTATTGCTTCCCTCCCCATGATCCTGTGATGTTTAGGCACTCAGGTAGCTGTGAGGTGTGATTATTCCCTTTGGGTTCTGTTCTCTCAGCTCTGGGGATACTAGAGTTATGTCATTAGGATTGCGGCCCAGTGAAATCACCACCTAATGGCTTTAAACATGACACCGGCATTGGAGTGCAGAGATTCTCCTTCTTTTAGCCTTTCTTTACCTTCCGTGTGTGTTTTCTGTAATAATCAGATTGCTCCAGTAACATAAATCATCAGCCAACATTATGGCCATGAAAAGTACCGCATTTCTCACCATGTCACATAAGAAAACTGTATATTTCATTGTTTTCATCCTGAAAGATGACTCTAAGTCCTCTCAACAAGAACAGATTACACTACCTGCATCTGAAATAAATATTAATGAAGATTTTTTCATTGGTGTCCCTGGACTTCAAGTATGTCAATATCGCTTTTTTGAAAAATAATTCTGGCTACCTACCACAAATACATTAATTTATCTCTCAAGTAATGAGACAATGAACATGTGCTATGTGAAACAAATATGCACTTAATGGAGAAGTCTTGTGGAGTTTTGTTATATTCACTGTCAGGAAAAAAAAAAAAACTAAACGTCTCTGAGCTCCAAATAAACAAATACGTCTCTGACAATAGGTGTGTCACAACAAAATAAATAAACAAACCAATAAAATGTGCCATAAATTGATTATTATTTTTAAGTGATATCCACATAAGTTATATCATAGTGGAAGCTTGGTCTGATGTGTATGATCAGTTCAACAGAAAACCAGTTCTATTACCACACATACTGGTGTCGCTTACTTGGCATGTAGAAATTTACCATCTTTTTTTATCTGAAGTAGCTATTTTCCTGATTTGGTGCACATAAAATTTTGACATATCAGTCTAGGCTCATTCTCATCTTACAATTTATTTTTCTGTATCTTACAGTAGAAGGAGATGTCAACTGATTTTTTGATTCAGCAGTTTTGAAGCATTAAATCTGACTTCTTGGAAACAAAACAAAATGTCACTATTATCACAAATAATTGAAGTAAATATTAAGGGACAACTGGCCTTTGGGGGAATTCTGGAGTTGTTCCGTGTTCCTCATAAGAACTCATAAGGTAGTACAAAGCCAAAAGATGAGAACCAAACGAAGCTGCAGCAATGCAGTTTATCTCAGGTATCCTGTTAAATGCAGTCTTTTAAGAATAAACTGCAAGCAACATAGTCAAAGCCTTAGTATGGTGGGTGGGGGTCACTGGTCCAGCAAAGGAAGTAGTGCACAAAGCATGATCTAATTTAAGGAACTAAAATGTATTCTCCATTCAGATTGTAACCTGAGCCAGAAATTCAGTTAATGAACTGTGTCAAGACATCGCATCTAATAGACGGGGTTGTGGGGTCAGGCCAAGTCAACTCATCAGTTTTACACAGAGAGATTAGCAACTACCCAACTCTGGGCCCTTTCACTTTTTTAACCTTATGCAGCATACGTAACTCATCCGTTCGCTACGCAAGCTTCATCTGAAATCCTTTGCTCTCTGAGAGGGGTCAGTAAGCAGAAACAAAAACCTTCTTTCTTGCTGACTGGAAAACGTAGAAATCACTGATGTGGCAGACACCCAAGTTTTGCCAAATTATCACACTGACAGGGTTGGGCTTTGGAATAAAGTTTGCGTAGCTGTACAGTAATTTTTACACAGGCTCAATCCAGAAATATATGCCCATGGGGAAATCACTGTGATTTTCAAATTTGTAACAATCTGATGGATGGCCTTGATGCCCACGCATGCTGCCCTTCCACCTGAAAGTTCTGCCCTACAAAAG
>VXAL01009004.1:36670-49641 GCA_013399475.1 Chauna torquata
TTTTTCTTCTCATTTCCAATAGTTGAGATGAAACTCCGAAATGAGAAAATAAGTGCATTTTCTGTTTGAATTAAATTTCAAAATTGTTTTTTGTCCAATTTTATGGATTTTTGAGAGGATTACAGTTTCAATTCTCATTAAATTTTAAGTAAGTATCATGCACTTAAGTTGTATTCCAGATAACCCAGTCAGAACTTTCACTGGTACAAGGCAAATGCATGATGTTGTACAAACAACTGTTTCCAAAAATACTTGTTGAGAAATTAGCTGAAATGAGTACTTACTCATGAAAGGTTTATACTTTGATCTAAAACAATTTTCAACAAAAAAATGCCTCACAATTCTGAGATGCCTTACTCTTTTTCACTTTGTGCTAATACACCTCTTAAAAAGAAAACAAAAACAAAAACCGACACTATCTTCTAAATGTTGATGTTTCCCAGAATTTAAGACTTATATCTGAAATTACAATATTTACCAAGCTCCATGTATTGCATTTTCTGGTTGCAAATCATTCTGGGGTATTGCTACTTTATAAAACACACAATATAAATGACTAGAAAAGTAGACCAATCCTGTTATTTTTTTCTATTTTTAACACATGTGGAAGATAAAGACAGGGCAGTTCTACAACAGTTTAGATGTATAGAAAACATGCTGGCAGATCATTTCCTACATCTGCTTTACGGGTCTGTGTCTTGTGATCCATTCATTTCCTTTGTCCCTTCCAACGCATTGTCTTCCTTAACTTGTCTTGCAGAAAATTAAGTATGTTTGGGTAGAGCAGAATGCTCCATGGATCATATCTAAGAAGTACTGCCATTTTGCCCATGACTAGTAATTAACCCTCCAATTCCCTCTTCTTCCCAATTCCATCACACTATCAAAATTCATCACTTTTCCAATATGGAAAAATCCTCTCTCTGTTGAGTCAGATGTGCTTTGGTCAAACTTCTTGGCTAGGTTTCAAAGGGAGGGGCAAAGGTTATTTTTCAAGCTGTTATAAATATCAAAATTTCCCAACATCATCTCCATTTACCTTTCCCACACACATATGCATCACACCCTCAAAACATTAGACTGAAAAGCCCCAGTATGCAGGCCAGAACAACCAGCCATACCCCCAAAATATACCCTTCATACAGGCAAACTGCAGCATTTATCTGGGCATTTAAAAGTGAAGAAACAATTGGGAGAAATAACGTAGATTTAAGAACGCCATGTACAAAACTGCCAGTTCTTTGTTTACTATACTGACAATTTCTTCTAAAGAGTCAAGTCAATATTTCTCTAAGAATTATCTGATGAAGGGGAAAAAACAAGGGCAGGCCTCAAACTTCCCAAGAATTATTTCTAGACTTTCACAAAAAGGGATTGTGCCTGAAACATCACAGCCATTTCTGTTCAGAAACAGTAAGACTAGTATGGGCAACTTGAATGAAAAACACATTATTTTTCCTGGAGATGGGGAATAAAGGTGGAAAGATGTTAAAAAGCTTTGGGAGAGAAGAGAAAGGACTTAAGGAAGCTCTGGACCTCCAACAGCACACACACTCAGCCATGAATGAGCAGCTACTACTTGTCTATCAGCGTACACTGGCCTGTCTGAACATCAAAGGAGATGACTGAATTTCCTGTAATGTGGTAACTGCTCAACTGATACACAATCAAATTATATATTCACATTTAAGAGCAGGCCAATATTAGTCAATATAGAATTCATGGAGAATTCCATCTATTTTCTTCAACTGGATTCCAATGCAAAGAAATATGACTACTACTACTTCAAAGTATGATAAATGCTACAAATGCATGGAATAGTGTTTTGTAGGTGAAAAAGAAAGCTCTATGTGTGTAGTATAATGATTAAGTCAAGTCAAGCAGTGTTGGGGAAGGTAATGGCACTTGTGCCTGTGTTTGGATGCAATTAATGCTCTAGAATCCACTCTGGAATATCATTTTTTCAGTATAATTCATGTAGTACTCTTTTTTTTTTTTTTTTTTTAAATAATGAGGATGCCTTTGTCTGAGGGGTGGGGTACGACTGTAAGCCTCTGTGTGATTAGATGAGTAAAAATCACTCAGAAACTCACTGCTGTTCACCTCTCTTGCCCTCTCTCTTAGGAAATCAAACATGATTAAAGACTCATTTTAATTCCCTTTGGAGTTAAGATAAATGATTATAATGAAAGATCAATGTGTTTTAAAAAAATAATGATAAAGAATAATGACTCTCCAGAGCTCACAAAGAATACTATGACTGATTTCCTCCCTGAAGGCTTATTTCAATAACTAACTTTTTTAAGTTAGTTAAGATAATATTGGACATAATTCATCAGTCATTAAATCTATTAAAAATGATGACATTAAAATTTACACATAACAATCTTAAACTAAATATTTATAAGATTTCTCAATACTTATTTCTTTCACTAACCTGCTGAAGCACCGTTTCATTTTCCTTTTAATATTATTCCTTTAAAATATTATTCCTTTATGTTGCAGTTAAATTGCTCTTAAGCATTTGAGAAGTTAATCCAAATCCAAAAACAAAAATCTGTAAGAATTTTCAGTAACTATGTTCCTAGTCTCCTCTAACATTGCTGAATGTGCTAACTCCATATGCTGTAAACAGTTAAACTGCCTTCTGCCAGACTATCCACAGCAAAATAAAACAAGTGCAAGTCCTTGTGGGACTAGATCCTAAACAGCCTAAATAGTACATTTATTTTCTGTAGTTCTGCCCAGTTTTCTATCCCTCCAAATACAAAAGAATGGCAAGACATGGCAAGAAGTATAATGGAAAAGGAAAAGGGAAAGGGAAACGGAAAGGGAAAGGGAAAGGAAAAGGAAAAGGAAAAATGGAAAAAAAGGAAAAAAAGGAAAAAAGGAAAAACTAAATATCTTCTTCAACTGCTCAAGTCTTGACTGAAATGCAACAATTGCCAACTTAAAAACATTACAAGAAAGGAGTCACCAGGCTTTCATTGACAAAGTACTATGTCTGGCTGGACATGGATAAAAAGCAACAGACTGTTTTGTTAACAATTGAGTTTAGATACAGAGTAAGTCATTTCAGTGACTTTTTTCCCAGTAGAAAAAGAACACTCCTTATAAATTTAAGCAATAGCTTCTAGATAATCATCAAAGTCTTAACGGCTAGTCTTCCCCTGGCTGTAAAGGAGGGAAAGTGATCTTCCATTCCCAAAGATTTCTAGTCAGCTTATGGTGTGGAATGCAGACCATATCTACCCTGTGATTCTTCTGCAGGTCTTCTGATAGGAAGATTGAGAAGACGATGCAGAAAATTCTCTCTTTACTTTTATCCTCCTATGCAGAATGGGGAAAAATATACTGATTTTTATAAAGTGATAATGTAAACATTCTCCTCACCACTGCAAAGCAGGAAAACTTCCAGGAATGGCAAAATATTTTCCTTACACAGAAAAGGTAATGGAAGACTTTTGTCCTTACTGCCCTAGACAAAAACATTGATTGTGATCAAGTGCATAGAGCAGATACTATGCAGTTGGATGCTAGTCCTTAATTCCAAAGCATAAGATACATAAAAAGTTCAGATACAAACCATATTTTAATGCAGGAATATAAGAAATGCTCCTCTGAATTGTAACAGTGCTTCTTGGTGTGTTCTAAATGCCGCTGTATTGAATTGTTTTGCTAGCAGTTGTTGACAGTTACCCACCTAGGAAATTTCCACAGAAAAAGTGTATCAGGTAGAAATGCTAGAACTGGCAAACGTCATATCAGCTATCAAGGCAGGCTTGGTAGCATTGTGGCACTGTTTCCAGCTAGCATTCTACCCACAGGGTTTCAAAGTAGTAGACACAAGCAAGGTTCAGCCTCTAAAATGCATTCTTGGTTTGGAACTGAAGATACAAGTATTAGTACATCCCGGTGCTTCATACCATGAGTCACAATCATGAAGAGTTATGTTGCAGTCACTCCTACAACAGTTACTGTTAAAGGTATTGCCACTGTTAACTTTAGACGAACTATCTTTGCAAGCAGCAGAGAATTCATCATGGACTGCCACATACAGCTAAGAAGGTGAGCCGGTCTCCGCTGAGCGATCTGAGCCTACAGCCATGCTTGCAGCAATCTCTGAGCTAATTGTTTTGAAAGGTTGTTGAATTATGGCTACTCACGCTTCAGTCATAATTGACATATAATCATTTTAAGGCAGAAAATAAAAATAAGAATAAAATTTTTGCAATTGGAATATGGACACAATTCACATTCTGTGCTTCTACTCACGTGTCCATACTGCATGGTGACACAAAGGGGAATAACAACTTGCAAAGCATAAACATGGGAATTATCAGGTTCAAAACAAACATCTTCTAACAAAAAGGCAGTCAGGAAGGACAAAATATGCATCCAAACTTAGGAAAATCATTAAAGTCCTGAGTAATGAAAACAACATAAAGAGGTAGAACCATTATGATTGCTCTCTTTCACTTCAGCATCAGGAAATTTGCCAGCCTGAGATAACAAGTAGTTTAAAGGTTTCCTAAATAATGGATGAATTAAAGAAGTTTGACAATGCCTTTGGCCCATCATCAAGACCTTCAGACAGCAACAGGTTCATTTTGTGTACATCTGACAGTAAAATTTTTTGTGCAGAGACAGAACAGTTACAGGAAATAGATCGCGCAGGCCCATTCTACTTCACCTCTGAATGTGTGGTTCTTGCAGTGATTACAAAATTCCCTTCCAGAATTATTGCTTTGTGCAAGCCGAGACAGTGTGCAAACATTTTTCAGGCTACTTGGAATACAGCCAAACTATATCTGTGTATTTAGTATGTATTAATTTGCTGTAAACACTCTATTCATTCTTCAGCTCTCTGAATGGCATATGCTTGTGAGGGAAGGGAATAGGATTTGCCCACCATGTACGAATAATTGTCATAACTAATACCGAATATTGAATTCCTAATTCTGTATGCTTTGGGTCCTCAAAAAATTCTTAAGGTACTTACAAAGAACAGTCTTGTTAGATTTTCAGAGATTTACAGAAGAGCTACATTTCTAAGAAATTTATTCCGCAGATAGTAATGCACATTTTTCCAGAATTTTTTTCTTCAAAATTATTTCTATTGTGCAGAGACTTTATAAAAGTTTAGTGAGTGGTTCTTTTAGAAGTGACTAGCAGTATAAACTGAAAAGTCCTCATTCTAGCTAGATGAAAACTCCAACACATATGTATCAGGGAAGAAAACTCTTCAAAGCCTGACTCACTATCAAGATCCACAGAAACAGAAAACTGTATATAGATTATACTTGAAAATTAAAAAAAAAATCAGCTGTAAATACTGTGCTTTATAAATTTTGTGGCTAGAGATAATAGTCTTAATCTCATCAGTGAATAGGGTTACCAGGCATTCACTATAAAACTGTTCAGTTAAGCACTAAATCTAAACGAAGAAGGAACACCATTTTTGAATATTGTATTATTGCAGTACTCCTAGTGGTGTTCAAGATATTAGATGAAGGTGTCTGTTTTCTGTCTCCTGAAAGTGATAGGCTTAAAGGACACCATATGATTTTATTTAACGCTTTCCAGCTTTAACATAATTATTTCTAATTATTACAGGGATTTCTTGAACTGTTAATGACTGAGGCAAGATATTGACTGACAGCTTGTTTATCTGAGGGATTTACCTCAAAATAAGAGGCCTTGTTGCAATTGCTTTGTTCATTTGTTAGCACGCACAACCCAATGAATAGTCAGCTTTTACTTCAAAACAGGACATTTCTTCCTTTGATGAGCAGGAGATGGGTGTTCTTCTGAAACATGCAACTGTGTATCTCCATTTTTGCCCTGTCATATGACATTGGTGTATGAGACCTAGCACAACAGGTAATGAAATTCATAAACTGGAAGGGACTTTTCTATACTTTACTCTGACAACTAGTCGAATATCATAAGGTACAGATTTGTATACAACACTGGGGGATGACCCAGAAAAATGATGCAAGGAGGAAACTGAGGTCAATAATAGCACACCAGCGCAAGTAATAAAAAAGTTATAGAGCCATAGAATATCCTGAGTTGGAAGGGACCCATAAGGATCATCAAACCCAACTCCTGGCTCCACACAGGACCACCCAAAAACCAGACCCTGTGTCTGAGAGCGTTGTCCAAACGCTTCTTGAACTCCAGCAGGCTCGGTGCCATGACCACTGCCCTGAGGAGCCTGTTCCAGTGCCTGACCCCCCTCTCGCTGAAGAACCTTTTCCTAACACCCAGCCTGACCCTCCCCTGTCACAGCACCGTGCCGTTCCCTGGGTCCTGTCGCTGTCACCAGAGAGCAGAGATCAGCGCCTGCCCCTCCGCTCCCCTCGTGAGGAAGCTGCAGGCCGCCAGGAGGCCTCCCCTCATCTCCTCTTCTCTGGGCTGAACAAACCAAGGGACCTCAGCCGATCCTCATATGTCAATAATAGTGCTAATGCTTTGCACCAGCTTGATGCTTCATCTGACTACATATTTCATTGAACATTTTGTTTGTAGGAACTCAATTTCAAGACGATGGTATGCATACTTCCGGGAGATTACAGAGTAGGTACTTGTTAAGTAGACATCTTTAGGCATCTGAACAAGACCTGTATGCTGTGCTCTGTGCCAAAACTACGACAGCATAGAGAACCTTTAAAAAGGCTGGGGAAAAAAAAGGAAAAAAAGCAGTTTGGAGACTCTCAGAATGGACTCAACAGTCCTCAAGACATTCCCAGGTAAACAGGACTCGGCAGGGATGACATGTGGTCGTACCAAAGGGGACACGTATTGGATACATGCTTTATCTACAAGTTTGAGTGGCCTGCAGTGAATGACAACTCCATAACTGTCCAATGCCTGCTGGATAGTGGGGATGTGTTCATTTATTTACAGATATTATGTGATTTTTTCAGTAAGCTCTCTACACCTCTGTCAGTTCTAAGCAGAATGTTGGATACCAAGTCACCACAGGGTATGTGTCAGTGTTTGTTAAACATGCTATGCACACTCATTAATTATACATTGCTATGGTTTCACTGTTGGGGAAATGCAAACAGCAGCACATGGCATTGCCCTGTGGGGAAACACTGCGTATGTTAGTTATGCAGGGTTCATTTTTCCTCCCTTTATAGACTTCTTTGCATTTTTTTGCTGTATGGACAGTTTCAGTGCCACATCTTACCTGCCTAAGGCACTCCTTCTCTATAGGCAGGATTTTTTACACATGACTTGCAGATCTCTGAATTTTAAAAAGAACCAAAAATGTGCTTTTACTGCAGGGGAATACATTTGACAAAATTGAAATCTCTTAATATTGTAAAAAGAAAACAAACAAAAAAAAAACCTTTTTCCCCATGTATCCATCCGTGGAGTTTGGAGGAAGAATCACATGGCTTTTCAGTTCTAAAGCTTGTGTACTTGCAGCTTAAAAGGTCTATTATAGGCTTGAGAAACAGGATTAAACCGGTATTGGATGAACCTCGTACTTGATTTGGAAAGATAAAAGGAACCTGACACCCACAGGCAACTGTTTCCACTGTAATGTAGGAAAAAGTTGCAGCTGAGGAGTTCTGTTGCAAATTGATGTTCCCAGAGACTAAAAGCAATCACGGCTGGTGAAGCATGAGGTTAATGTGTTTGCAGTGCAACATCAAGAGGAAACAATGAAGTAAACCTGCTGCTCTGCTGGAGCACATTTCTAGCAGTATTAGTTTGCTATAGCCATCATCTGCCTCTGCATTTTTCTGCCCATTCCCACAGTATACATTTAGGATTCCTTTACCAGCAAAAACCCTGGGTATGGAAACTCCTCACTTTGCATAGTCCCTTGGTCATACAAGGTTGCACTAGAAGACACTTGTGACAGTTTGACTTCCACTCGATCTCTTGGTCTCAAGGCCGGTGGCTTGGCACCATTTGGTTAGAGCAAAACAGTATGTAGCTATTGTATTTTCCATATGCAACGGCTCACATAATCTGTCATGCCTGATGTCAGCCAGTAATAATGGAATGTGAGAAATGCATTCTGTTAAAGAAAAAGACCATATCAGTACAGAAAAAAAAAGAAAAAAAAAAAAAAAAACAGTGAAAAAGAAGCAGCAGCCCCAGCCAGCTTGATTCTGGACAGATATGACAGACATCTGTACCACGGCTCCTTGAGCATCAGGATATGTACTGAGAGTCTGCCACCCACCTTGGCAAGATACACAGTTAACTGAGTGCAGGTTCAACAGGATCTGACCAAAGGAAAGGCATAAGTCGTATATGATAACGCTTCCTCAGGTTACATAGAGTGTGCTTTTTGTCTCTGTAAGCCTGGTATATTAGAATTAGTCTTGCTTGTGGCAGTGAGGCCGTACTTGCTTGCCTTCATCTTTTGCATTTTTCTTGCTGAGAAGAACCTTGTCTTCTACCACTTCACAGCAGCTTCCACTAAGGACTAGATATTTTCTTTTTTCTAACTCACCAGTTTCCAGATCTTAAGTAACAGCTAACTTCTCTCCCAATATCAGTTTTCAGAGACTTCTGTCACTGTTCTTTTTTTATAACCTTCTGCTTTTCTTCTTGCAAGTTTTGAGCTTGTTATACACTGTATGCCTATCATTTCCAGATGTGAACAGAAATAGATTAGACAGATATGATATGAAAGACTGTGCTTTTTATTTCAGTGTAAAAAACAAAAACAAATAAACAAAAAAACACATGCACAAACCCAAACAAACAAACAAACAAACAGCAATAGGCCAGACAATATTAATGATCTTTTCAGAACATGATGCAGATGAACATGGAAGCTTAACTAAACAACTGAATTTCTATATGCAGACTTAACTTAAAGAAGAAAAAAAAATGTCTCTAAACTAGGTGGTCAGACAGCATAAAGACTATGTGGTTTATGACAGCTAGGAGAAGCCAGTGCCACAGATGCCACTCCTGGAACAGATGAAAAGATAATATATTATGTACTAACAGGATTAAAAGTCAGGTTGAATGTATTTTATGTATTTCCAACCATCAAGGCAAAAGTTATGCCACAAATACTTCTCTTGAGAGACTCCAATCTACTCCTCTAGTGATAAAGAACTATGTTGAATAAAGAGAGAAGAAACTATGTTCAGATGTTATCCCCTCTTCAGGGTAGGAAGTTCACCAGTGCTCCCCAGGTGTTTCTACTGGAGGATATTCTTGATTGTAACTCAAGGTGCACTGATGATTTCCACACACTTTGTCCTAAGGAGCCGATCCTTACTTCTCTCTCTGCACTGGATCCAGGCATTAGAACCCCAAGCTGAGACAGACGAAAATCACAGCTTTCTGTTCCACCTTGCTGTTAGAAATGAAAAAAGGGCAGAGTTCCCTGCTTTGTACACAGAAAGACAGTTTCTAATTTCCATATTCCATCGAATTCCCCTTGAGGATCTGTTTGAAATTCACAGTAATTTAAGGATGCTTTGCAACTAATTATACAGCTACTATGAACTAACTGTGTTGATGCTAATGATGTACTGCTAATGGAAAGCAGTATGTTCCGTGTGTTTCCTACCTGGATTTTGCTTATTGCTACAGTGTACTTTTGATAGATTTCTACTGATAAAAAATAATTACATTTTGTACCAATTACTCAGTAACCACTATTGTACCATGCATTTTTCATACAGTACATGATAGTTCCTATCTGGCAAACAGGATAGCTGGCGAAGTGTGCATGTCCAATCTCTTCAAGCAAGCACTGTCTGTACTGTAGCACTGACTGTATCAGAGATCCAGTCTAAACTTTGGATCCAGAAGACTTATTTTGATGCAGAAAAAAGTGCATTTGTGGGAAGTTCGGAGAAGCAAAGAAGTTAGTTCCTGTTTTGTGGAACTAAAATAGGAGCATATCTCAGCTAATCTGCAGTGTGAAACCCACCTCCCACTAAGAACAGTGAAGTAAACAAACACCTGACTTTATTTACAACTGAGTGGTCCCCAAGTAGCTTATTATTCAGCACACTGCCTATTTCACCTCCCACTAGAAATGCCTAGCCTTCCCTAAGCACTCGGTAGCCCATAGGTATCAGACAGACCGCCAGTTACAGTTCGGAGTAATATTAGCATAGTTCAGACTGAGAAATAGGGGAAAAAAGAAGGGTATCCTCCTTTTCCACATCCCTTTCCCACAGACAACACAAGGTCACAAAGGAGTTCAGCAGCAGTCAGAGAAAGCCACTCCTCAATCCTGTAGCTGAATATCATGGCTGGAAGAGGTCTAGCACTACCAGTGAAGGCATGCGGCTGGTTTTGACCCAGAATGAATTACATTAGCGAGATACATCTCAAAGGCAAGCAGCTCCATCTCCTCAGAAGAGCTGCCAGTGCTCTTTTCTCTTTTCAATTGAAATGATCAAAGTAGAAATTAGTTCCAGCATGACACCATAATGTTTCTTAAAATACCCTTAAACAAGGTACTCAATTCTAGTATTTCTTAGTTCTTCAACAAATCTACACTCAGAATAATAAATGCTAATAACAAAAAGGTTTGGGATGAAGTTAAAAGATACTAGATTTAAAAAGAATAGAATATATTATTCCCTTAATACAGTACAAAATTATATCAAATTTGCTGTCAAAATATGGACCCCAGCATGTTCTGCCATTTCAAAAATAATTATGCACAAAAATGTGTGAAAATTATTATTGTGACTTTTTCACTTTTTTTTTTTTTTACTCTAATTTTGAAGAGCTCCCTAACACATTGGGCTTGAATCATCATCACTCCTTTAAACAGAACATTCTACTCACAGTCTATCTAAAGCAGAGAGCTTTTTTGAACTTGTAGTAAGCAAACAAACAAACAAATAAAAAAAATCAAAATTCATTATACAATGTTTCTCGAGATGCAACACTAATATCTTTGGAATTGATGGGAACTTTCCAATTTTTCAAGGGAGACAAAGCCAAGACTCATTCAGTTCAAGCTTCCTTATACACTCCAATAGTATAATATCACAAGATTACCTCAGATATAGTCTTTGACTTTGCGGGGGGGGGCGGGGGGGACGGGGAGGGGGTTTGTTTTTTGGTTTGGTTTGGTTTGTGACATATATGATAAGTGGCAGAAAAACAGGTGACATGAGCATGGCAAAGACACAGGTTTGGGGCTGCAAACAGGCATTGAGAACTGATTTTGAAATATTCTGGTTCCAAAACGGCTTGTTTTTTTCCTCCTAGAGAGGCTATCCCCTACCAAGACAGTCAGTAGAAGGGGATGAACACCTGCTACAGTAGTGAACAGGTCAGTGTATTCTTTAGGTACTTAAACTACTGAACTGGGCTCAGTTGCAAATTTCTGTTTCTTACATCAGCATTTAACAGATTGCATGATCTGTAGTTCTACAAATTCTTGAGAGATTTTTCTGTTGCAAAGATTGTAAAAATTTGTTTACTGTTTTAAATAAATAAAAATACATATATAGAGAACACAATTTAATAACTCTTAGGAAATATGCTGAAACTCATTATACCTGTCTGATAAAAAATAAGAAGCTTCTACTATGCCAATCATTATGCCAATTCAAGAATCTTAAACACCAAAAAAACACGTTTAAGTGACTATATGGATATTTTCAGCAGCTTTCATACATACGCATAACATACTCGGTCTCCTGGTATTCTGATTGTGGCAATTTATCTTGTATACCGTGAAAATTAAAATAGCTCGTGGGCAGTTTAAAAATCCTGGTAATGAAGACTATACGAGAGCAAAAGTCTATTACCTTCCAGTGCTGCTGAAATTAATCCTTAAATAACGTTAGTATGTCTAAACATATTCAATCACCTAAAAATTTGCCAGCGGAAATACATGATCACCAAAAAAAAAGAAAAAAAAGAAGTGGCTAGTGACCCGTCCAAGAACCAAAACAGGAAAGCATAAATTACCTGGATAGAAAGGCTTCTTAAAGAAACTGTACCATAATATCGTTTCTACAATAATATCTGTATAATATGGTTTCCTTAACAATATCAAACATCTTTTTGTATCACAAGTCAATGTTGGTTAGGCATCACGCAATGATTCTAACTTCTCCACAGAGCTTCAATAGTTTCTCCCACATTTCCATCTTCAGTGGGAATTTCTGAATTTCCTACCTATACTTTGAAGCTTCACTAGGCATTTGTCCACAAGGTATAATGCGATTGCTTACAGTATTGTGAACAATCTATAGTCTTAGTAAGACAAAGCATTCAAACTGAACTGATCACTTGGGTAACCCTACTGACATCAACAAGACGATCTGAGCAGATGTACTTCTCTATAATTCCACTGAATTTGGTGAGCTATACCAAATTATGTTTGACTAGGACCAATACTGTCTGCAGATGTGCAAATGAGAACACACCCACTGACCTATTATAAAGATCAGTTGAGATGGAGTATTTATTTAGGCACTCAGCATATTAACAAGTTTCCAATTTTCACAAAACTTTTACAGCAGAGGTAAGGAAGACCACTGGGGATTTGTCTCACATGAGAAATTGTGTCAATGGAGTGAGCTTAACAAGGATTCTGTATTCTGACAACTAAAATACTCAGTCAAGTCTTCAGTTGTCAAGAAATCTCACTGAGAAGAGTGGCTGCTGATTCACAGACAAACTGAAAGTTTTCATAATCACTGAGTAAAAACAAAATATTTGCTTGACAGGTAATTTTTCACCACTATGAATTTCACCAATTTCTTTGGAACCTCAGTCACAAAAACCTTTGAAACACAAATGCATTATTTTCTCATTTTTCAGTTTCTTCTGGTACTCCAGCAATACTTTATACTTTTGGCTGGTCTTGAAAGGCTAAAACCAGTTGCTGTTGGTAAATTAAGATGGCTAGATTGTATTTTATACCTTAAGACATGGAGGTTTTTCTTTCTGGTTCGGTTGGTTGGTTGGTTTTTGTGTTTTTCTTTATTTTTGGTTAG
>VXAL01009004.1:49670-163531 GCA_013399475.1 Chauna torquata
AGAATCCACTGTTGTTTAATCCACCCCAATTTGAGGCATATGGGGATAGACTTACTTCATCTTTCTACAGAGCACTTACTAATTGGTGATTAATTTAATTAAAATTTTCCATACTTTGTGAAAGACACGCTTATCTGAACTGTGAATACTCTTGGCACTTCTTGTCTTTCAAACGTGGGGTGAGATTCACGCATGTATGCCTGTGTGTATCCACATAGGGAAACTTGATATTTTAGATCAGTTTCATTTACTCCACTGGCTTGCTTGTGGTATTCAGTTCAATGCCGCCCTGTCTTCAGTCCCAGCCTGTAACTCAAATCTCCTTCCTATTTGTTGGCATAATGAATGTCTTATGAGAACCCTCCTCTTGGAATGACTGTCTCAAATACTTACTTAAATACTTAGATATCCAAGCAGAAAGATTAAGTGAACATGAAGGCGAGCATGGAGCTACAGATGGGTGATTAGAGGCACACACTTGAGAGGCAAACAGCAATGCTCTTACTATAGCAACTTCTAAGTGTTTCATTCAAAGTGAATTGACTTTAAATGACAAAATTGTACCTTAAAATATCTTTTAAACTGGAAGTTCTCCATGAAAACAGGCATTGGGGTCCAAACCACCTCAAATAGAATAAGGAATTGAATAGAGCTTCCCGACTTCCTAAGTAAGTGTCACTCATTACAATACTGAATTTAAAAAGCATTGACTGATGTGACAGCCTTCTCACTTTGCAACTTTTCTCAGAGTTCATGTCAGTTACTTTGCTTTCATTAAAGATTTGTGAAATGGAAATTAGATTTTTTTTTTAGGATAAATGCAAAGAAGAGAGTTTTGAGAAAAATCTGTTTTGAACAGAATTCTTTTCCCCTCAACCCTTTGGTGGTGGCAGCAAGGTCTGGCTACTGAAACCTTTATGTCTTTCTCCTGACGCAATCTAGGGCAAACTTTGTTATTTTGTCATGTGCTTCATTCATCTTGGACCACAGTGTCAGAAATACATTTGACACTACTGATATTCACATGCTGTTGGCAGGTTCTGCTCAAGCTCAGCAGTTCCCTAATAATTCCTCCAACACTCTGCAGGCATGTGTATAATAATCATAATGATTCTCCCTTAGTCTGTATTCAGACCTCACTGAACCTCTGTAGGAAAAATATATACTAGCGTTTGACTGCAGTGCACTCTGCATTTCATTTTTCCCCATTTTCACAATCCTCTGAGGTGAGGTTTCTCAATGATGACATCAACACACACAGACTGACACATCAGCATCAACATCACCTGGCAAACAGCCATGCTTCATTCCGCTCATCTGAACCCTCAGCCCAGCCAAGTACAAGACGTAGTTCATCTTCAAACAGTAGTAGAATTCTCTATCATAAAAGCTCTCCATCACTCAAAAAATTCTCCCAGTAATACTATTAAACAAATTACCTTAGTTTTCTATACATATCTTGGGAGGATTCAGTATAAACCAGGGAGAACATTTGCAGCATCTCAAATACTTAAATTATTACCTCCATATTTTTAGCGCCACAGTCCTCAGTTTACACCAAGGAGACAGTGTTTATTAAACAGAGTAGTTCAGCACTATCCAGCAGCAACAAGAAGCTTTTAAATTAATCTGTGGATATCTATGAAGAATGGATGATGGCACTAAGTTTAGTACGCAGTGCGTATCCCTAGTCAGGGGACTGGGAACAGCCATCCTAACCTTGGATACAGAAGAAATCAATCTAAGCCAGATACAGAGATTAATGTTCATCCCTTCAAAAAATGGGGAAATGGAGGGAAGGGGAAAGGGGAAAGGGGAAAGGCACTAAAATGCAGCAACCATGTTTTCTAGTACTTTCATGGGACTTCGCTAGTCTGAAAGGTGTACTTATTCATGGAGTAAATAACTTCCTTCAGAAACCACACATCTTATTGGTACATCCTTCACTGCTCTGGGAGAGAACAAATTTTGGTCCTAGCCCTCAGGTCTTTAAGTACTAGGTATTATACCTGAAGTATTCTTCCACCACCTCACTCTTTAGACTTTATTTTGGTCTTGTCAGTACAATCCTCTTCTGGTCACTCTAAAATCTATTTAGATATGACTAAGGCTGATTTATTTTTTTACCTGCATTATGGAAAAAAAAATCCTACTAAAAAATTAAAAAGTTTGCCCCTGTCTCACACCTGTTTCCTGAACTGAGGCTTATTGTTTTTATCCCTTTTCTATTTTTAAAGTAGTAGAATTTGAAAAATTCAAGTAAGTGAACTTGACTTACAGTAACTTACTATACTCTTCTAATTATTCTCCAATTTCTAAATAATTTCCTAATTCTAAATTCAATTACTGTTAGGAAAAAAAGTAAATTGAAGTTATTTTCCTCCAATTAAAATATAATTTTTGCCCAGAACACATCTCCTATCCTCAGAAATAAAATACACAGTTTGCTAAGGAAAATAATTTAAATAATCAGCAGTCCCAGGGCATTTTGCAGTCAATGAAGGTACCAAACTTCAAATTCCAGATTGCTGAATTAAAAAAAAAAAAGAAGAAGAAGAAATTATTTCATTGCTCAGGGAAAAGGAGACTTCCTTATCAGGCTTCAGATAGTTAAATAACATCTAGACATTAACCAGTACATAATCTTCCTCTGACTCTATAAATAAAAATCATATATCTATCTAATAAAACAGGAAAATCATATATTTGTCTTGCAGGTCAGGATGGTAGAAGACATAGTAAATCTTTATTTATAAATCCTGGTGCTTTGGGGAAATCATATCATAGTTTGTATTCACCAACAAAACCACAGGAAAACTTTCTATTTAACCCTAAATTATGAACTTTTGGGTGAAAAAAAAATCCTGATATTTGGAATAAACTGACACTTATATGTGTTTGTTATGTCTCTAGAGTAGTTGACAGTAGACAATTTTCTCTAGAAATAAACTGCTAACAGAGAAAACATAAAACAAGCATAATTCTCTGGCAGATGCAAATGATTGGGCAAAGAATCTTTTTTGTAAAGTGCTTGTTTACTGGCATTAAATAAAAAAAAAAAAAAGAACATGCAAAGAAATACAGAACCATCATTTGTGGCTTTTTATCTTCTTTCCATCCCCTGGTACCAGTAGTTTGCAAGTATTTATGTTCCATCTGCATGGAACTTCATTGCAAGGCTAATTTAATATTCTGCTAATAACTACATCCTGGAATTAAAGCTGCAGTAACGTCTTTCTGTAAACCCCATCACACTATCACCTAATAAAGTATTCCCTGTAGAGAAAGTAGCTGTTATATTCCTTACTGTATTTCTTCATTTTTTGTGAAACTCAACAACGCCATAGTATGTAGCATAGTGACAAATATTCTGACTACATTTACCTCC
This sequence comes from Chauna torquata, assembly GCA_013399475.1. Classification (NCBI taxonomy): domain Eukaryota; kingdom Metazoa; phylum Chordata; class Aves; order Anseriformes; family Anhimidae; genus Chauna; species Chauna torquata. The sequence goes on from VXAL01009004.1 coordinate 53,059, forward strand.
TCCCTGAAATGGCCAAAGCATCTCCATCATTGTATAGCTAAACCGGTAAACAATAATGCCACATCGGCAAAATGTTATTTGAAACTAATGGAACAGCCTCACTGCATTCCCACCCAAATGTGTTCCAGATCAGTCTCAGTAGCAGGGCATGCCCTTTAACAAGCAAATGCCACTATTCCTCTGATTAATTAATCTATTGAGATACTAAATTTTGAAAAACATACCAACACAGTACAAATGCATCTCAGTGTGGTGATCTCCATGTAATTCTGTTCAAATATATCTTTCTTAGACACGAAAGTAGAGTTTTTCAAAAGAACATAATCTTTTAAAGATGTTTATTTCCAAAAGTACTGTGAAGTATGTCTTGGGCAACAAACTTATGTTTAATGAAGCATAAATCAGTTAAAAATTATACTGAATCATTTTTCTGTAGATAGGCTAGTCTGTAGCTTTAGGCATAATACTACGCATACCTGCTTCAATATATCAAAAAGGTTTTGAGATAGTCTACAGATGTCACAGTTTTTACTGCATTTTTAAATGGCTCCGATTGGATGAGTATTTTGCGCTATTTAAAAACAGCTTATATATAGCTGGAGATTTATTTAGAAGAATGACTATTGCTATAGGAACATACTTGACATATGCACATATAGATATAGATATAGATATAGATATAGATAGATAGATTTACAACTTTTATAAGCAAGAACCGCTTCCTATTAATCTTTCAGGAAATATCTAGGACAGAGTTGTTCAGATACCAGGCTATGCTACCCTCAGTAAAAATCTTAGACTTTACCTTTCTATGCCACTTGTTTGGCCAGAGAAACACACATTCTGCCATAACATATTGGGTTACTTCACAGGGCAACACACTCCTGTAAAAGTGATTCAAGACTTCCTATTTTCCATTTTCTTTCAGTCCATCTGATGTTACACTTACCATTTCAGTAATAAAGCCATAATAATTAAATCAGGAGTTCTTTATAATGGAGCAGACTGAAGGAAGAAAAAAAAACAATTTTCATAAAACAAATACAAAAATGGTTGAATACTGCAGCACTTACAATCAACTTTAAAATAGACTTTAGTTTAGGGGTACTTTGAACAGCAAGTTTAGGAATTGTGCCACAGCTCTCTGATTCTCATCTCCCAGTCAATCCTCAGAACTTGTCTCAGAAACAGAAACTGGTGAAGAGGAACCCAGAGGAGTTACGTTATGGTGCACTCAAATAATAGCATTAGGGAAACAGACTTGTTGTAACAGGAGAAGAAACAAGTTACTGCATGTGTGTACGTATAACCATGGGCATTCACACAATGCTTTATGTACAACCTTTTTGCAGACAAAGACTTTTTTGCACCCACTTCCCATCCCTTCCACATAGAGAAGACAAAACAAGCAAACGTTGATCACCACTTGCTTTTTGTCAGGTGGGTAAAGAGGAATGTACACAAACACGTATCCAGACAGCATTTAGATCAATGTTACTAACAGTCCAAACTAAAACTGCTGCTTTGAAGAACAGCAAATTTGGGAAAAGAAGGTTTGCAAATGCCTACCTAGACTTTGTGAGCCATGCATAGCTCTACTACATAAATTTTAACTAGAGAGAATTGGGTGGAAGGCGTAATTCCTGCCAAGTTATGTTTATTTTTCTCTCCTTCCTTATTTCCATTACAATCACTGCAAAACACTAGATATTGTAGTACTCAAGAATTTAACTAATATTTGGAGGAAGAGCATCACAACGTATTACACCACGCATCACACCAGCGCTGTGACAAGGTCTATAAAACATATTAAAGAGCAGACCAACTTCAGGAGCTGTTTTTCTATTCAGTTTCACAGCAGACCTGAGAAACAACTGAGGGAAAGAACAGTATTCAGATTTTACACTCTCAGATCTTCATCACGCACTAGCACATACAGAAGTCACATACTGCTTAGTTAAAGACAATAACGCAGAAGAAATCTGTTTTTAGGAATACATCTAAAGCTCACACATCTTTTTTTTTTGTGTGTGTGTATGCATCGTATACAAAGCATCATATGTTGGTAAGTGTCCTGACAGTTCCTTAAATTAAATACATGATTGTGTCCTTGTATAAGAACCTTCATATTAAGCCTTTAGACTGGTCTATGTTTTTTGGCCTGTGCTGTACTGGACTCCTGTTCTCAAATAAATAAATAAATAAAGTTCTCGTGACAAGGTCATCTGTCTAATTCACCCTTCTATACTGCAAAAACGCCAAATTTCCAGTAAAGTCTCTTGATAAGATTTTCCTTAACATGCAGTGAAGTTGGTTCTCTACTGTTAATGGATTGTACCTCCAACCCCTCATTATTTTCAGACAAAATCCTGCATATTCCTAAACTATATTCCTAAACAGGAATACTGGGCCAAGAGGGTGAAATTATTTCATTGTGCTCAGTCACAGAGGCCCAGCAAAATCAGAAGGCGACATACAGCCACATCTTCCTAGTAGAGGTTCGATCTTGAATGCAGATACAACAGTTCAACAAGTCACTGTTTATCAGCTGAGCTGGTAACTACTCATGTTCAGTTTTAACCCATGAGAAATACAAGGCAAGTCAGCTAAGCTTTCAGTGGAAGACAGACAGCGGAAATTCCATTACCTTTCTCTTCATGGTGGGCCAAAAGTAGGTGCAGACACAGGTCCTGTGGTATGGTTAGCACTTACAGCTTGCTAAGCCACAGCAACCAGAGCACAAGGCTGAACCCATGCAAGAGTGAGTTAACAACTGAACTGCAAATACGCAAGTGTCATACCCAGACGTTCACTCCAGCCCATTAAATGAGTCCAACAAATTTCATAAGGAAATAGTTACTATTTGTTTCTGAAGTCTCTCATACTCGATTGTACTAGTCTCTTCTTAGATATAAATATGCACTGATGCCCTATACACAATCAAGAGCTCTGTGCCAGATTTACTACAATATTCACCATTACTGTGATAACTGTTTATAATCTATTCACACCCACATAAATTCACTTCCTGTCTCTTAAAAAAAAAAAAAGTGTATTTTCATACAAAAAGGAAAAAAAAACCCTATCCCTAAGAGGAAACAGTTTTGAAACACTTAGGAAGTTTTGCCACTAACACGTAAGGTCTTACTTTTTGTAAGCGTATATATTTATTTATACGGTTTAATTTAATAACATGAGGACTTATGGGAAACACGTCAGAATTTAGACAATGTTCTGGATGTTGTAATTGCTAGATGCCTCTGACGAGGTAAGCTGTTTTAAGAGCATTCCTCTATATTGTGACTTCTCAGCATTTTCTGAGAATCCAGCTTCAGAACTGTAACTCTTTTCTCTCTTCAAAAATCATTACTAAGAACAGTGCCTTTGCATTAGTTAAAATGTTATTTTTTCAATATAGCAGAAGCGGAGTAAAATACATTTAGCAAAATAGGTATCTATTTCATTTAAGAAACCTTACCTATTAATGTTGCTAAGATTTATTGATATTTTTTTTTTCTCAGTGGTTAATAAGGGTATGTAGGGGAGTAAGAGCTTGGGCCTATGGTTGTTAAAGAGGAAAAAAAATTCTAATTAGTTTGAAAAAAAAAAAAGGAGATAGCCTTCTATACTGTTGAAATATTATTTCCATTTAGCCTCACCGCTCACTAACGTATAACTTCAGCAAATTAAGACAAACTGTATTCCTCTGCAGTATCATTACCAGCATATTAACAGCAGAAGTAGCTTCAGACTAACAGCTGTAGTATTTGAAAAAAAAAAAAATCTTCGAATAAGCTTTTAGATAACTAAAGGGATGAAAATAGATAAGAAGTTATATGAGTTATCTTTCATTATGTATCTGCTCAACACAGATCGCTTGTAAGAGAGTCTTAATGAATGCTTACGGGAGCTTCTGTGTTACAGACATTAAAAGTGATTAACATGCGTTTTGAAAAGGTTTTCATAACTGCAGAAATCATGCCTCTCATTGTACTTGCCCAAGATGCTCAGATTTTCCAGGTAAATTTTGAATAAACTCAGAATGAATAGAAATTCGGGGACAATGGTGGGCTTCAAGCTCAAACCACCACTGCATTTATTGCCTAAGTCACACTAAACTCCTCATGCAGGCACCTCAGTCTCATACGCCACCTCTGAAAACATTTGCTTATCCATTACCTCACCAGAATCATCTGAAGGTGTCCACATTTTCGAATTGCAATTCCCAAGTAAGTTTAAAGTTCTGCTTCTGATAGTGATTATAAACTCTACAGCTTAAGCACTCTGCATCTATCACCTCACGACTCCCAGGATGCACGAGTCAGTCTTCACACACACACATCATCTGAATGCTCCAACCTCTTAGCTAATCTTAAGAATACTTAAGGTATGGACGAAAGACCAAAAGCAGGTAGAGTTCTCACCTTGAATATCAGGTGCATTCTGGGCTCCAGGATACAAAAAGGATGTCATGGTCCTTGAATGCGTCCAGAGGAGGGCACCAAAGCTGGTCAAAGGGCAGGAAGGCACGTTCTGCGAGGAGAGGCTGAGGACACCTGGGCTGTCTGGGCTGGAGAAGAGGAGGCCAAGAGGCGATCTCGCCGCTCTCCGCAGCCCCCCAGGAGGGGAAGCGCAGAGGCAGGTGCCGGTCTCTGCTCCCCGGTGCCTGATGGCAGGGCGCGTGGGAACGGCACAGAGCTGCGCCAGGGGAGGGTCAGCCTGGGCACTGGGAGCAATGTCTTCACCGTCAGGGTGGTCAGGCCCTGGCACAGGCTTCCCAGCGAGGTGGTGGGTGCCCCGTGCCTGTCAGTGTTCAGGAGGCTTTTGGATGATGCCCTCAGTAATGTGCTTTATCTTTTGGTTAGCCCTGAAGAGGTCAGGCAGTTGGACTTCATGATCTTTGAACGTCCCTTCCAAACAAACTATTCTGTTCCATTCCACTCTATTTTCCCTTTCAATTTAATAGTGTAATGTTTAAGTCAGCTACAGAAGATGCAAAAACTGCACATGCCCACCTTCCAGTAGCCCTAACCATCAGCCTATAGCATGTTCTAGCCCTGAGATGCTTAGTTGAGAGCCAGACTCCATCAGAGTGTGATCTAGGAATGCAGTTCTCTAGTGGGTGGTTTGGGCAGCTGCTTCATCATCCCCAGCTGTTGAGAACCAAGTGCCTACGTACCAAGGTTTTCCATGCACTTCAGACACAGATCAATCAGTTGAATCTAACCATGAATTCTGCCATAGCAGCTGTGTGACAACCCTATGCATTTTTGTGGATTTAGTCATTACTGCCAACAGTTCAAAAATAGGTTATTCTAACTGAGCAGGGGCCACCTATTAAAAATATCCAGCTGATGAATACGTTATGACACTAAGGCAAGACTTTCAACAACACATGCATTCTTTCATTCTAGTTTACCCTTTCAGTTTTCCTCATTTGTCATTTTTATCTTAGTTTCTCCTCTAACCTTCTCCTCCACTCATTTATCACTGAATTTCTCATCTTCCATCATTCATCTTCCTTTTTAACGTCCCTTTAAAAACTCTCCTTTTAACTCCTGTTTCAAGAAGACTATAACTGAAATACAAAATGACAGAACATTTACAAATTGTTTCGGCACCCTCTCAGAAAATGCATGAACTTCAGATTACCCAGGAAAACAAATGGAAATGATGATGAATTTATGATTAGAAAGGAAAGAGCTCTATAACACTAAAGAGCAGCGAGATACTCAGCATTTCCAGCCTTATTTTTAAAAGCCTGCACTTACACTGTCTCTGATAGGACCCAAGATTTTTTTGATGCAACACCAGCATCTATGTTTACATAGATCATGGTAAAACAAAAGTACTGGGGGGGGGAGAGGGGGAGATAAAATAAATTTTAGAGATTCAGTAGCTAAATACTAGTGAATACAAGACAAAAATAAAAGCTCAAATCCAGTGCCAAGGGAAACCAGCAGAAAAGATGTTACAACATTGAGAGACCTTGAACATTTCTTAGGGAATAATTTAATAAATCCTGCAAATTGCAAAAGGCACTAGGCAGAATGTTACAAAGCCCCACAGAGAATCTTCTAAGAATTCATAATGCAGAAATAATATGTGTTAAACAAGATGAAGATTTAAACAGCTGTGGATAAGAAAAGAACCTTAGTGGCCAAAAGTGAGTATAACACTCACTATAAAAGTAATTAAAGGCCTTTCTCTGTGGTACCTTATTGTAGTGCCCTATGTAGCGTTAAGATCTTGCTCCTTAAGAGGCCAGATACTATAGAAGATGATGCTGCACTCCTGTAAATTTTCTGACTTTGGTATGAGAGGAAGAAACTAATTTAAGCCAAAGACATTTTCTAACAGTATTCAGTCAAGATATTTTAGCAATATCCTTCTGAAATACAGAGCAGAACAAAACAAAACAAACAGACTTTAAACGAAAGATAAAATTCAGTATCAGCAAATGACAGACAGGTGAGTTAGATAAAATTAATATCATGCTACTGAGTTCCCATCTAAGCAGACACCTGATTTTGGTAAATTCTGATGTTGTTAATAATGAACTAAGTACTGTTGCTTTTCTTCAATTACTGTAAATCAAATTTGTTTATGGGGCACTAGCACTAGCAAAAAAACGTATTTCTGAATGAACGGAATCTAGGGAAAACATCCAGAGACAGAAAACACTCAGGGAAACAGTTAGATAAGGCAGATTTTGGCAATTTTATTCAAAGTTGTTCTTGCTTCCAGTGTAAAAAAAGAAAAAAAAAAAAACATTACATTTTGCCTCTATATTTTATACATAACATACAGTTGCAGAACTAATTACAGAGCACTCAAGCTCATAGGGAATTTGCATTTCATACACAATAGCAAAATTTGGCATTCATTAGGAACTAGATTTTGCAACTACTCAGATTTGCTAAACACATTGTATACAGTGGATATGAACAAGTCCTGGGAGATCTTCTCCTGTCTTTTCCTCCTCCACAGACCAAGGACACTTGAATAAAATTGGGGGCTAGAATTTAAGTTCAAGGATGTATTATTTGTTACTATACGAGTGGCTGATGCCCCAGGGGGCTGTGCTGCCATTCAGAGGGACCTGGACAGGCTGGAGGGTTGGGCCGAGAGGAACCTCATGAAGTTCAACAAGGGCAAGTGCAGGGTCCTGCACCTGGGGACGAATAACCCCAAGCACCCCTACAGGCTGGCGGGCAACCTGCTGGAGTGCAGCTCTGCAGAGAGGGCCCTGGGAGTCCTGGTGGGCAGCAGGCTGACCATGAGTCAGCAATGTGCCCTTGTGGCCAAGAAGGCCAACGGGATCCTGGGGTGCATTNACCTGTCGTACGAGGACAGGCTGAGGGAGCTGGGCCTGTTTAGCCTGGAAAAGAGAAGACTGAGGGGAGACCTCATTAATGTATAGAAACATCTGAGGGGAGGGTGTCGAGAGGATGGAGCCAGTCTCTTCTCAGTTGTGCCCAGCGACAGGATGAGAGGCAGTGGGCACAAACTGAAACACAGGAGGCTCTGGCTCAACATGAGGGGGCACTTCTTTACTGTGAGGGTGACAGAGCACTGGAACAGGTTGCCCAGAGAGGTTGTGGAGTCTCCTTCTCTGGAGATATTCAAAGCCCACCCGGATGCCATCCTGCGCACCGTGCTCTAGGTGATCCTGCTCGGCAGAGGGGTTGGACTAGATGATCTTCAGAGGTCCCTTCCAACCCTGCCCATTCTGTGATTCTGTGATACATGCCAGGCTGCTGCAATTGCATATTCTGGATATTGGTACAAAGGAAGAATTGTAATGTGCTGTCACATAAGTCACACCTAGGTAAATATTCACACCACTCTCTGCCAAAGACAGCATGCATGTGCCATGGATGATGAGATCAGAGAGAAGCGGAAAGCACAATTTTACGGAGAGGGGCAGTTTGTTGTCTAGACTGGATATAGCCAATATACAAATCTTTTGGATACACACCTCTGCAGAAATGCCATTGAGGACTTTGGTACTGAGTCCTTCAGGTGGTGAACACTATCACCATTCGATCCGCCAATACGATTTCTTCAGAAACTGAGAAAATAATCGCATCCTGTTCCAACCCTGGAGAAATCTGAACCTGACTCAGACCCCAAGCAGAAGCAGCTAAACAGGTCAGAACCAAGGCAAGCAAAATCCATCTGCGTGCCTTCTCTGTACTTGGCTCAGACCTCCTCAGGATCAAATGTAATAGCAAAGCACTGACCGAGGATTTTAAGGGGCCTGTGTACCAATCCATAAAACATTAATGGGTTAAACTTGGGCTTCTTACAACAGCTGAAACAGACCCAGCATGGTTCTAGCAATGAAAACAACAAAGATAAGCCCTAAGCACACAGGTAGCCTTACAGAACCTGCCAAACTCTAAGCAAAAATTTGGCAGTCTCACAGCATATGGAGAAAGTACAGTGGAACAGGGTGGATTCTGGAAGAATACAAATAACATTCTCGTGTTGCAAGAATAAATGAACAAACGAGCAGGAGATAGCCAGAAGTAACATACAAACACATCTGAAAAAAAAGTTTGTCTGATGATGATTAAGATAAGCTACCTCTTTTCCCCCTAAAAATTTTGTGTTCCATTGCTCAAGAAAACAAGTTTTTTAGTTTGAATAAAAAAGTTCATGTTTTCACTTCCTCAACCCCACGTTATTAACTGCCATCACTGTGATGAAGCTGCTGTCACTACGGCAGCCTGCCTCACTAAATAGTGAAGTGAAATCCTATTTCTGTAACATAAAAAACTTTCTTGAAAGGCATGGTGCTTAATCAGGAGTATATTTATCACAGAACAAAGTGCTATGCACTCTTCGCTCTAAGCTTTATCTTTGAGTCATTCATTGTTTTCACTTTTTCTTCAAACAACAAAATAAACACAACACAGTTCAAAGCAGTACTCATCACTGGTGATATGAATATGATGTTTGTGAGCAACATACATCCATTTTTCCTGCTGATCCTACTCTTTAATAATTATTCTTTTGTACGGAATACGGATGACAGTATATGTATACGAATACATATACTGTCCATAAAAAACAACAACAACAACAACAAAACCACCACCACACTTACACCAAACAAAACTAAAATTATTCTCTGCTGGATTAAGTGCATAATTTCTTTCAAATCATGACTTGTTCCAGCACTGTTCATCTGAATTAGTGATTCTAAGGGAATAATGAATGTTACCCCTGTGGTACTCAGATAATTTGACTTCAAAGCTCTGGAATGATATTTCAGGTTTCAGATTTTGTACATAAGGAAACCAAAAATACATTTATTTTAATAGTTCTATTTCAATTCTTCTTGCTGCATGGAAATATGTCTGTTCCAATCAAAAAAAAAAAAAAAAANATAGAAGAAAATTTTTTTCTAAAAAAAAAAAAAAAAAAAAAAAAAAAGAGACAGGGGGGTTATTTAGCCACCCCATCACCAAGAAAACTGTAAAAAGGCCATGAAATTACCTTTCACAAGCTTCAAAGCTTCAGATTAAAAACCACCATATGCGAGCTACAGGAAACATCTGTTTTCACCTTCCATAAGAACAACTTAAGTTTGATCTCTCCTGCCATCCTCAGGCAAAGCTACCAGAAGAACAGTACATAACGCTAAAATGAAATGCACTGCTTCACTCTGTCAGCTTAGGGACAAGTTATTTCACTTACACCAGGAAAAATATAAAACAATGCAAGATAAAACTAAAACTCAAAGACCAGTAACTCAGCCAAAATCCATGCACTTATCAGCCTCAGTTCATTATCAGGTCAGCTAATTAGAAATGCTTCATGGAGACATCAATAGCTTTAGCCTGATCTCTTCACGTTTATTTTGCCAGTTTGGCTAGCTGTTTGAAAACATAATCAACTAGCTAAACACAATTTCAGCTAAGATATATGTTTTAATTATCGGAACTTCAAACAAGTTGCCAACTTGGCTCATAGGACAAAAAACTTTTCCAAACTGAATCAGAATATTACACCATCGCATCATTAGTACTAGAGTTAAAATGTATCACTTGGGTCACAAGAGGCAAACGTATTGAAAAACTTCCACAAAAAATAAAGAAAAACATTTTAATTAATGTAATGAATATCTCAAGAGTTCTAAGAAATTGTCTGACACATAAAGGTGCTAAATAGCAAAATGTTGGCAAGAGAATGATCCCAGGAACATTTTTGTTTGCTGTTACAGAATCTTTTTTTTTTTTTTTCCTAACAATAGGTAGAATCATATAATCATCCAAGTTGAAAAAGTCCTTCAAGTCCAACCATAAGTCTAACCAGGTGAGCTGCTCGCTTTAAGTAGTCTTCTGGGGAGAAGAAAAAAAGAAAAAAAAGGAAAAGAAAAACACTTTCCTCCCATATTCCATTCTTTCTGGTTATGACTTTCAGAATTGCCTCATGATTTTGAATGCCTATATTTTTTAAATGTCTAGTTTTTTAGATGTCTAGTTTGAAAGATATTAAGAGAACAAGATTTTCAGATCTGATAAGACAATTACTTTTGGTTACCCAAGAACATAAAGGCACAAAATCTTCAGCTTTCATATAGAGTGCCTAAAATCACTTAAATTGATTTGACTTACTCCCAAATGACTAAAAATCTACAGAAAGCAGTTTGAAATTCTGAGAAAAGTTAAAAAGAAATATAAGCATAAGTCTAAAACTGGTACAGAACAAGCAAAAAAAAAAATCAGCAAGGTTTCAAAGATTTATTTTTGTTCACCTGAGGCAGACTTCGCAGTCAATCTGAGGGACACTTATGCATCAGTGGTTCAAACTCTGATATTTCCTACAAGCTAATGTACAGAAGTACCATTTTCTAAAGTGTAATTGCATAAAGCATTTCTAAAATAGTAATAGAAGACTTTCAGGTTATCCATCAAATGAAGTCTAGTGAGAAATAAAATGTATTTGGTTGAAACTGAGGGGATTTTGTCACATTAGGCACCACTGCCCTCTTCAGTCAGGCAGACATTGATTTCACACACTGTTTAGAAACTATGCTTGATAATTTCCCAATAAAATATGGACAAAGAAAACCTTTATTTTGATGTTAGGGAACCTTTTTCTCATAATAGCAAGCTGTGACGTGACCTTTTATTCAAATACCAATTATCTATAGTTTGCTGTAATGTCATTTGCTTACTTGGCACATGGTTTTTATGCATGTGCACTGTGAAGACAACATATATTTCTTTATGCACTTAACATTTTCTCTTATCCATATACAGACCTGAGAAATACGCTCCTTTCATGTAGAAAGACTGCACCACAAAGAAAATGCAGCACTGCAGGAGTAAGCAGTCATGGTTTTCACTCACTTTATACCTGGCAAGGCTATAAAAAGATCATGTCTCTTAAAAGTAAGACTTCAATAAACTTTTAACAGCTGGTTAATGAAGACAAAACAATATATGTCTATATAAAATACATACTTTATTTTGTTTTAAAGAATTCAACATGTCTTTCATAATATTCCCTAACCAGTACGCAATTACATAATTCATACTGAGAAAAAATTGTTAAGGTAAAAATACACATTTCACAAGCAAAATCTCACAGCTGAGATTTGAGAGTTTCCAGGTACACCAGGATGAAAAGGGATCCAAAGAGTCCAAACAGAGGTCTGGGTATCAGGAGACTCTCGGTTCAGTCCTTGTTTCTCTTACACACATAATTTACGAATCTAATCTTGATTTAAGATATGACCAATCTTTCAACACAAGGCAGCGTAAGGATAAACACTAGGTAAAAGCTTTCATGTCCCCCACAGAAAGGAAAAGTTATTTTACTTCTCTGAGATTAAATTTCTTTTTTCTATTAAACAGGAATAAGTTGTATTCATTGGATTCATTATCACCATTTCATCAATCATTTTTCATCTCTCCAGTTTTAGAGATGGAGAAAATTCAGTTGCTATCTGGAAGCATGTCATACTAAAAAGGGACTTCTACCTAAGTTTCTGATGAATCATCAGAGCAAAAATTAAATTGCACAGCAGCTCATCTCCAAGACCCAGCAGAACGCAAAATCTAACAAAGCACTCCCCCTCATGCAGATCTAATGACTCAATATCTCCTTTTACAGTAACCTATCCAGATAGATATATCATCTTGCTTGGCACAGAAATCAATAGGTTCTAGCTATATCAGATCCTATTTGAGAGGTGCAGGAACTACAGAAGTAGTACACCTAAATGCGCCGTGCTTCAGAATGTACAATATTCATCCTTACATGCTTAAATTTGCATATGGGAGAATACAGGTTTCAAATCAGCTCATTACAGTCCATTACAGCAAGTAATAACCTCTATAGGCAAACTTTTGGAGAGTTCTTGTGCCTTCCTACTGAAATTAGATTTTCATTGGCCTTGGAAGCTTTCTCTGGTTTGCCGACAAAGGTACAGGAACATTGAAACTGTCCAGCTGTCGTCATTCTAAAGCAGATTTTTCTTAATTCAACTAGTTATCTTAAAAAAGTGGCCTGGGTCTTGAAGCAATACAGCCATGATTTGTGTAGTACTAACTGCAAATGTAGGTATTTAGAAGGTCAGGTACCTCAGGAGCTCAGTGCTCAAGCAAGTTCAGCTACACCAGCTCAGTTCCAGCAGTACAATCTCATAGTCCAGCACTGCAGGATGCAGCTACCCTCACATGAAGCCCCTCAGGTACCTCCTGAACCAAGCTCCCCAGCTCTAATTTTTAGCTTTTGTACAGCACTGTATTAACACAGCAATTTTGCTTCCAAACCCAAACTGACTGACCTTATGTATACACGTGGCACCACACTCTAAAGCCAAAAAGTCATTCACACACTAGATGAAACAGTGCACAGTTGCATTGGCTGGTTCCTGAATTGCAGATAAAGTATTATTTGCAGTATCTAGGATCAAAAACGAGCTGTAGTGTAGTTTTGGTAGTCTGAGCGTGAATGCCAATGAGGGGAAGTGGTGGCCATTCCTCAACCTTTTCCAAGTACAATCAGATGTACAAAAAGTTCAGTTAGTCTAGTGCAAACAATGAAAACAAGTAGACTGTGAACCTTTAACCCGTTTAGTTCTGCTTGCCTCTCTTCTTTCAGTACGGCACCTGTTTGGCAGCTTTCTCTTAGATGCTTACTTCATTAAAATGCACGACAAGCACATTTTTCCATCTGTCAGGAATATCAGGCAACAAGCAAGCAGTTAATTAATGTTAAGATAAACCCCATGTGAGAGAAATACTTATTCTTTTGTTTTCATCACAGCTGCATCTGTATTTAATAGATTGCAAAATTTCATTGCTGTCTTGTTCATTTATCTGCCTTTCTCCCCCCTCTTCCTTCCAATAACTTCTTCACAGTTTTGACTACTCACTGAATGCATTTCACTCTCTGCTCTCACCTCCATCTTTTCTTATTCGTGAAATAAGGGTAGGACAAGGAAAAAGATCAATTAGGACGTGATTTCAACAGAGCCCAAATAGAGCTGACACAAGATGGCAAAAAAAGAAAATGTTATTCTTTAATGGTTCAACTGAATATCCATTTATGATTTCTACGACCGAAGAAAGTAACAGCTTTAGAAAATAAAGCACATCTACCCTGTGAATTTAGAATGATTATTTCAAACTCCAGAAAGACAGTATTTATATTAGCATACCTCTCTACACCCCAAACTAAGCTTTCTATCCATTTTGGGCACTTGTAGGCTGTCAGATTTGTACAGGCTTTTACACGATACAAATAGATTTGTAAAAAGCAAAAAAATATACACTGAAAGTTCAAAAAAAAATTGGAAACAATAGTATCTTTGCCTCTTTTGTCTTTGCAGTTCATCACACCTTACCCATCAGTAAAAATAAATACATTTCCAGAAAAACTTTCCAAACAACTTTACAACCCTGAAACCATACAGAAGTCTGAAGATTCAGAAGTTATATTTCATTAAGGAAGAATATGAGAAAAGCATTTTTGCCATTATTCTGTCTCACTCAGATTTTAGAAACCAGCAATAAAGTCAGAACTGCTTCAAGTCATTCACTGAGAGTTTAAAAGAGGGTAAAGTGAATTGTGCTATGAATCACCACATTTTACCTAGATCAATAAAGCTGATCTAGTTTAAATTTCAAACAATAATTACCTGTAGTTCAGTCTCCTCTTTTTCAGTGAAACCAAATGCATAGAAGATATTGACCATCTTTAGTTCGTAATGCACAGGGCTAGATAAGACAACGCGAATGACTTACAAGCTCAGACCACTCAGACCAATGGATGATCTGGTACCAATTTCTTCTTCTTCAAAAGCTGCAAAAGGAAATGCAATTTAGGGAACCAACACAAGCCTAGGTCACAATCTGCAGTCACTCCCCTCCTCCTTCAAAGAAATCCACAGCTCTTGTACCTGAGAAATTATTTCCCCTCATTCTTGAGACTGCAAATTTAATTTTGCAGCACAGTGGTTCTCTAAGTGCTGAGAATGAGGAAGCACCCCACTCCAGCAGTTGGAAGCCACAGCATTATTGCCGTTGTATCTAACTGCATCCTGCATTTGCCTCTGCACTTGCTTCTTTGTCACTTCTTCCATATGAGTTGGCACAGCTAGTCTTCATCATGACCTTCTGCCTCTCCTCTCCAGCTGCTAGGATTGCCCAATAGCTGCAGAGCTACCTTCCTCAACAGCACAGCAAGAGCTTGGTGGAGTGCAGGACAGAAAACACAAACAGCACGGCCAGGGCTAGTAGGGAGCATACTTGGTCTCCATGCTCTGAGGTATTTCATAAGAATATTGGCACACGAGCTGCTCTATGAACCACAGGGCAGAATACACAGCTATCTCTCAGTGGATTTTACTTGCCCTCCCTTGCTGTCATGAGTTTGCCACAATCCTGTCAAGTTGGAACTTCATGCCAAGGCATTCTTCACTTGTTCCTAAAGCCAGTCTTGCTAAAATTAGCAGGAATGGAAGGTAAGTGTTAAAAATTCTTCACAAAGCAAACTGCCTTAGTAATAGACATTTTGTCATTGCTAAATAGGATTACAAAACTAAATTGTTTTTAACAATCCTATTTGATTTTAATTTCAGACCAGATTTTCAAGGCATTTAGGTACATGAGGGATTCAAATGTGAGCCTAAGAGGATTATCAGAGACATCTAAATAGGGTTTGAAATAGTAGGAAAAAAGAATTAGATGCTTTTCTGAAAGCCTATTCTCATCCTTGATCTCATAAATATCTTTTTGCCCTACCTTTATCATTCAGTATTGTAGATTTCTATTATTATCTAAAGTCTCACTCACTCTGTGATCAATAACTTTTTCTAGTACTGAAATGAAAAGCAAGTTTCTTCCTATATTACAAATATACACAAATACGTGACACATTCTCACACCAACTACATACTTGTGACTGGTAACGCCAACAACTTTTCTTCACCAGTTGGAGATGAGGAAACAGATATACACACACACACATTTTATGAAAAAGTTCCTTTTAATCTAATCTGTCTTTGAACTTTCCCTTTTGTTTAGATTTTCCTTTCAAAATCAGTATGACAGCAAAGACTCTGTAGTTACTATTTTATTTTTTGAGACTGGAGTGTGCATATCAAGAGTCTCTGAGAAGGCATTTACAAAAAGCCAGGAGGAGTATCAGAAATGTCACTCTTAAGTGGTCACTAGTTGACCAACAATACTGAATTTTGAAACCACTACATAGTGAACTACAGATAATATCTACTGCACTCAGAGCAAGGGTTGAAGTATTTAGGAGTTAAGAGGGTAGTACTTGGCAGAGGCTAGGGAGTGTTAATAGTTTTTTTAATCGACATGACAATCCTGCAATGCAACTTTTCACCCTGTATGCTTTCTAGGAACTGGACAGAAAGAAGCACAGGTAAAGAGCAGCTCTTAAAAGGTGCTGCCTGCAGAATACTGACAGTATCACACACCTAAAGAAAAACCTTTAACATGAAATATCATTGAGAAATTTCCAACTAGAAAATCAACCCAGTTTGAGCGATCACTCAAACTGACGAGTGTTCTTCCATTCACCTTCCTGACAGTCAGCATTAGAAGTAGCTTTGCAAGTACACAAAGAATTGACAACCCTTCTTTTAAGGGTGGGGGGTGGACACCACAGGCGCTTACCTCTGTGACCTCAAAAATATAAAATGTGAAATCAAGGAAAGCTTGAAGAGAAGATCAAGACTTTGTTCAGGAGGGAAATTATATGAAATGTGAAAACCTGTTAATGATTCCACCAGGAAATTCTTCCTGGCACACACACAGAATAAGGTCAGTATTTTGTAAATTGATCAGCTAGCCCAGGTTTGCCTTTGGAGAGAGAGAAAAAAAGTCAGTAGCTGTAAATTTGGATCCTCAGATATACAACGCAAGGTTTCATTCTCTCCTTCACTGAGCAAAAGTCAGTGGATGCTGAAGACTGGAAGGATGGGATTAAAATAGATGCTGGCCTGGCACTCCTCACAACACAACATAAATGTAAATACGAATCACATTTTTCGCCTGTATCAGTGCAAAACAGCAGTGTCAGAGCTCAGTTCCATCTTGGTCGTGTCCTAGAATGTTTCTATGGCAGCAGCAAAAACATGGAATTCTGTTGTAGTACCTAGCTTAGTGCTCCTACTTCATGTCTAGCTACCCTGCACCTCTGATGAAGGTCATCGCCCATACAGATCTATTGGTGCAAATATGCAAGTCTGCTAACTGATCTATATTAGAAAAATCCTAGTATTCAAAATGCTTACGCTACTCACAAAGTTATGGCACTACATTGGAGGGACTAGTTACCTCCAGCTGGAGGGCAAATATATGCTGCTGAAATTGGGCTGGATGCAGCAAACTCTCCATGTGGCCAAGCTGCAGCCTGCACAGATCTGTGTGTAGCCTGAAGCATCTCTCTCCCTGCCCTGACCATATGTATTTTATGAGATGGGTGGGAGTGAATACCTCCCAGAAAAGGCTTTCATTACCTGCTATAAAAAGCCACTGATGACATCTACACACCAGCATATCTACTAGTGATATGGAAGGTCACTCACCTTTTAATGAATTTAATGCTGCATAAAAAGCTATTTGTGGGAAAGAAACAGCAAACGCTCCTCACAGAAATACTCATTTGCCAGGAGTTTCATGAATAAGCACTACAGAAGACTCAAGGAATACCAGATTTTTCACTTGATTTAACATCTATGTGCAGGTAGGCTTCTTCAACCCCATTCATCTTCAGGGCCTATCCCACATGTAGTCACAATAACAGATCTTAAAATTAGGAGATGCTGCCACTGGTGGGCAGGGATGCTGCATATTACAACACAGACCAGAATTATGTTCTGTTTAAAAAGAGATGCAGAAGAGGGACAGTGCACGTAACAGCTATTTCTAGTATAAGAATTAGGCAGCATGCAAAGTAGTTAAGATTTCTGTTAAATGCAAGTTCTCGTTACTGTACATTCAAATTTCTCAATGCTGGAAGGTTTGAGAGTCCAGCTCTTACGTCAAATTATGGACATAATCTGCTGCATTCTCCAAATAGCTGCAAATAACTGATCATGTAAAAGGAGACCACCTTTACAAGTCACAAAGAGCTAAATTAATCAAAGCATGAATGGAGTCCTTTTCCTGGGATTTCTGGATATCTGTCACCTCATAAACCTGAAAGACCATGACTTAAAGCAGAAGGGATAGATCAGAATGTGCAAAGAAGCTGGAACAGAGACTGCTGCTTTTAAAGGTACTCTACTGCCAAAATCAGTAGAATTATAAAGTATATTTAATATTTCTGACATAGTAAGAACAGCAAATGAATTAAGTCGCCAAAAGCAGCCAGCATGTGGCTGGGCCACAGCCACTGAGTTCTTGCGCAGAAAGAATTGATCTTCAAATTTGAGAGCATCTACACTAGCCCTTGAATTAACACAACCTTTTAAATAAACTGTTTTAGATTCACCAGTGAACACTTCCAACATTGAGACGAGACCTGCTTAGGCAGATGTAGGCTTTCTCACCTGCTTAGGCAGAACTTGCCCTCGCTCTCTAACAGAAGTACAAACAGGTTGACTCCCTACCATCTTACAGTCATAAGAACTACACACATACACACATTAGGAAAGATGTGCATGCCAACAATGAACCTGAAGGTATGCCTACAGCTGGTACAGACATACTGAAGATATTTTTAAACTGTCTAAATTTGGTACAGCTGGCAGAGAAGTGTAAACTGCAAGCTGCAGTCAAAGAAGTGAGTAAGGTTTGTGTGGACTGAAGTATAAACATCTCTTCCTTGATCATTAGATGCAAGGCAAGAACTGAATCCACTGCACATTAAAACAGCAATGAAACTAGTGGTTTCCTATGCAGCGAGTCTCACAGAGCTGGTCTTCATTCAACTCACACATCAGCAGACTTTTATTTTGGCAGAAAGATCATTCCAATGGTCTGATGTTAACAGTCTATTGCAAATGTTGAATCTATCAAGATAGCCATCAATAAGATCTGCAGAGACCCATTCTTTTTGCATGAAGACTGTTACAATTTTGTTCCTGTAATGTAATCTTTCAGATGCAAATCTGTTTTTCCAGTGGTACAAGGTCATTTCCTCTGAAAATGGATTGATTATGCTATACACAGAGTTTAGGAATTAGAAATACTTCGCAGAATTATGGAAACAGTATACTTCCTAATCATTTCGGTCTAGTTTCCTTATAGAAAAAGTAATTGGCAACTATTCCAAACTGGTAATTTGGTTCCATAGTGACTAATGATATATTTTTTTAAGACAGTTCTATGTGTTACAGCAGGTTTACTACACAGAAAAAAAAAGAGAGAAAAATTCCTCATTAAGAAATAAAATTCTATCACATTTACATATGTTGATCCGCTTGAACCAGAAAAATATTTATCTGCTCGAGACCAATACGTGTTCCTTTTCTCAAAAAAAAAAAAAAAAAAAAATTAAACTCTCAGCTGTGTCTTATTTCCAAAAAATATATTGATTTTACTCCCAAAGTTAACTCATGTTCTATTCAGAACCACTTTTATGGTTGAAAACCATTTACATTACAGGGACAAGTACTAGCTCCTGGAAGCATGAATCTTTAAATATGAGGTATGTCTGATGTTAATAGTATTTTGAAATAGTGAGATCTGTTGCCCAAACACAATAAATCATCATCATCATCAACTCTAGGAGCCTGGAAACATCACAAGCTAACTCACATACATCACATGGCAAATAAATAAATCTGGAAGTTTACTTTTGCACTACTGTAAAATTATATATATTGTTGTTTTGAATCAATATGCCTGAAAAATAAGAATATGAAGGCCCCATCCAGCCTGTCCTTGAACACTTCCAGGGATGGAGAAATCCACAGCTTCTCTTGAGCAACCTGTTCCAGTGCCTAACCACCCTCATTGTAAAAAATTTATTCCTTATATCTAATCTAAACCTACCCTCTTTCAGTTTAAAGCCACTACCCCTTGTCCTGTCACTACACTCCCTGATGAACAGTCCCTCCCCAGCTTTCCTGTAGCCCCCTTCAGGTACTGGAAGGCTGCTATAAGGCCTCCCCAGAGCCTTCTCTTCTCCAGGCTGAACATCCCCAGCTCTCTCAGCCTGTTTTCACAGGAGAGGTTCTCCAGCCCTCTGATCATCCTCGTGGCCTTCCTCTGGACTCACTCCAACAGCTCCATGTCTTTCTTATGCTGGGGGCCCCAGAGCTGAACGCAGCACTGCAGGTGGGGTCTCACGAGAGTGGAAAATCACCTCCCCTGACCTGCTCTCCACGCTTCTTTTGATACAGCCCAGGATATGATTGGCTTTCTGGGCTGCAAGTGCACACTGCTGGCTCATGTTGAGCTTTTCATCCAACAGTACCTCGAAGGCCTCCTCTGCAGGGCTGCTCTCCATCCATTCATCACCCACTCTATAGTGATGTTTGGGGTTGCCCCAACCCACGTGCAGGACTTTGCACTTGGTCTTCATGAGGTTCATGTGGGCCCACCTCTCTAACCTGTCAAGGTACCTCTGGATGGCATCCCTTCCCTCTAGAGTATCAATTGCACCATTCAGCTTGGTGTCACCTGCAAACTTGCTGAGGGTGCTCTCAATCCCACTGTCCACGCCACTCATGAAGACATTAAACAGTAGCGGTCCCAATACGAACCCCTGAGGTACACCACTCATCACTGGTCTCCACATGCACGTTGAGTCACTGAATGCAACTCTTCGGATATGGTGATCCAGCCTATTTTTTATCCACCAGTCTATCCATCATATCCACATCTCTCCAATTTAGAGACAAGGATGTTGTGTGGGACTGTATCACAGGCTGTGCACATGTCAAGGTAGATGACATCAGTCGCTCTTCTCTTGTCTACCAATGCTGTCACTCTGTTGTAGATTTTTAGGAGAAAGGAAGGAGAAACAAAACAAACACCGACAGAGAAACATCTGCGCAGTCTACCCACAAGAGGATGCTCCGCGTATATGGGTGAAGAAGGCAGAAACTAGATTATCACATTTAGGACAAGGATGAGCCATCACTGTTTCAGACAGATACAGAACAAATTTTTGAAAGGAAACCAAAGCGGGAAGTGAAGGGAGGGAATCCCCCCACTTAACTGCAATTGTCCTACTTGCAACATTACCCCTCCCTGAGAAACACTGCCGTTAACAGTGACAAGCCTCTATGACGCAGTGCCTAACTTATGTTTATGTACTTGAAATGCTCTCTGGAAAACAACGTTCATTTATTTCTCAGCAAACATATTTAGGCTCCATAACATATGCATACATTCCTTCTTTTTTTGGGTGGGGAGGATATTACATTTAGACCAATTTCGGAATGCATTGCTTTTCCTCCTTCCTTTCACCACAGCATAGCTAACAAAATAATCATTTCTTGCAGTGACCTTCTCAATAACTCTAAATAAAATCAAAAGCAAACCTACTCATAATACAAAACAAAATATAATGCACATGTCATGCACATCGCTAATCTTACGTAAGTAATGCTACTCTAATAAATATCAGCGGCCACACCACAGAAACACATTTCAAAGATACTGCCTAGTCTCACTACCACTTCCTCAGGCTTCTAAGTAAACAAGTATGCATCAAAAACGGGACTTTAAAAGGATCAGAAATTAAAGTAGTCAAAAATCCTACTGACTCAGTGGCTGACTGTCCCCATTGTTAGTGGAACAAGGATTTTACCTCAAAGCTTTACCCTCTGCAATATACGAAATCAATTTTTAAGATTAGCTTACTATTCTTAATTTCTTAGGCAACAAGCAAAACGCCAATACCATTACATTATTCTTGCCCACTGGAACTTACTGGTAGAAATAAAGACAAAAAATATACCACTCAGAAAATCTGCAATACTGGAATTTCAAGGAAGTATCTGTAGAACAAGATTCTATAAAACATGAGACACTTCTAGACCTCATGTTGCATAAACTCTAGATTGTAACAGCCTTTGAAAGAAAAAGAAGTGGATCTATGCCTATATTAAGTCTACCATCAAAATGCATCTCTTGAAAACAAACTCTACCTATTCTGCAAACACAAGTTTATTTAGGTGGGCCACATTTCTTTCATGAGTTGGCAATCTCAGAAATTGAACGTATGGGGTGAAATCCTGCCACTGCCTGCAAAGTTCCCGTCAATTCAAAAGGATCCAGAACCTGTTCCCCCTGTCCCCCCTCCCCTCCTCTGTTTGTCACATATACTTGCTGTTACGATTACTTTACAAGGTGGTAACTTGGAGTCATTTTTCATCTCTTAATCTGGTAAAATTCCCTTGGTCTCAGCAAATTCTATGGAAAGTTCAGATTCCTTACCTAAGGAATCCCCAGAATCTTGCCTTACATACCTTGGATGACTTACCAACACAAACGCTCAAATGCCTGTGAACATTCCGCAGACAGCCTGATTTCTTTCTGTACTTCATAAAAGCTTTGACGAAGCTGTGGAGCTGTAACGCTCATTTAGACTCAAGAGCTTGCGACTACACCAGAGTATACCAGGTCGCACATCCAGCCCACGCACATCAATTGTCTTCCTGTAGAAAAGAGGGTATGGGAAAAGGAAGAAAGAGGAAGGATTATGTAGACAGAGATCGGTCTCCTCCCAGCACGCTAACAGGACAGATTGTGTCACATAGGCAAGCTTCAAAAAGCACTAGTTATCAGAAGTAATTTTCAGAGGGACTAGAACTGTGAACTTGGGGAACTCCCGTTATTCCTGCCTGACACAGGTGGTATTTAGCCCCTCCTTTGTCCTGTACCACGTATAATGAAGACTTATTTATTAACCACAGTAAACACTTTGTCCATTTCTCCGTTGTAGCCATTTCTTGAGAAAATCGTGACAGCTGTATTAAGAAATATTGTAATAGAGTTTAAAATGCAGCGCAAACCCTGTGAGCAAGAGTCTCAGCTAGCATAAAGCAGATTGCTCAACTGCTAGTGCACCAATATGGCACTTAAGACTCACACCAAAGCCACTGTAATCAGAATAGTAGTCATATTGCTTCCCAGTGTGCAAACTGACAAGGATGTGGTGTAGTCTTTACTTTTGTAAATAAAACAGTGAAATCCCTAATGACTTCATCGTTCTTCCATGACTTTAGTCTGGTTTTAGCCCCAACGTTCTAAGGTGTTTATGGCAAAGAAGTTATTGGGTCTTTTTATATTTAATACCACTGTCCTGGTTTTGGCTGGGATAGAGTTAATTTTCTGCCTAGTAGCTGGTATGGTGCTGCGTTTTGGATTTAGGATGAGAATAACGCTGATAACACACCGATGTTTTAGTTGTTACAGAGCAGTGCTTACACAAGGCCAAGGTCTTTTCAGCTTCTCACGCTGCCCTGCCAGCGAGGAGGCTGGGGGTGCACAAGGAGCTGGGAGGGGACACAGCCAGGACAGCTGACCCACGCTGACCAAAGGGATGTCCCATGCCATACAGCATCGTGCTCAGCAATAAAACTGGGGGAGCTGGCTGGGGGAGGTGCTGTTGCCTGGTGACGGGCTGGGCATCGGTCAGCATGCAGTGAGCAATTGCATTGTGCATTGCTTGCTTTGTATATATATTTATATATATATATATTACTATTATTATTATTTTCCCTTCCTTTTCTGTCCTTAAGTGTCTTAATTTCAACACATGAGTTTTACCTCTTCTTTTTTGTCCTAATTCTCTCCCCCATCCCTCTGGGAGTTGGGGAGTGAACAAATGCCTGCGTGGTGCTTAGCTGCCTGCCAGGTTAAACCACAACAACCACAAATGAAACTGTCCAAAAATGGCAGTAGTATATACTCCTGACAAAACAACGATCCAAAAACATACGATGAAATATGGGATTGTTGCCTCACGCCAGTAACTTTTTTCACATCTATAAAAACACATATTTGTGTCATGGGGCAATTACAATTCCGTACAAATCGTTTTGATATCTTCCATTTAGCCCAAGGAATCCTATTTTTGTTATTTCCTCATTTTTATGCATCCTGCCTTCTTTAAGAAAAGCTTCCTCCATTTTCACGCTGTGCCTAATCACATTTTCTATTCTTTTGTTTATTTTTTAAGTCATTCAAACTTCATGTCCAGAAGCAAAAAGCTAGTGGAATGCATATGATCAATGTTATGCTAAGACACTAAAGCTAGTCTATAAAAATAAAACATAGCACCGATGCTGAAAATATTTAAACCATAAATAACAACTTTAAAAATGTGTAAAGTGAAAATGGAGCATCACTGAAATGAATTAGCAAAAAGGACCCATTACAGTTCTAACATTGCAAACCACAATTTGTTTAACATTAAATCAGCTGGATTTTATTTACAAGCTGTTTAAGTGTCCAATATCCTTCTTTGAAATCTGGTTTTATTAAAGCTAACCCTATGTGAAAAGTGAAAAAAAAAGGTAAAAAGAAGGGCAATAATTATTTGATGTATCTTTCCTGTCGTTGTTAAATGAATTTCCTCTGGCTAAGGAAAACACGGTGGAAATATCAATTCAGTCACACTTAATTTTGTTGAGAACAGTGAAATGCAAATGCAAAACAAACATTAAAAAAATCAAGCTACAAAGAAGGATTTGAGCATTTGAGGATAGTTGTTGATAATACCTTCTCTGCTACCTTTAACATTCACTTCTCTAACAGTTTTATTTGTAGTACCCCTCACACCATGACAGTACTGTTCTTTGCCTCCTCCTGCCTTCCCATATAAAACCTAAGATCCATGGAGCAATTAAAATAGGTTAAATTTTTTTCAAAGAAACTCTGACTGTTTTGTACATGGTTGGGCAACATTCCAAACCATGAACATTTTTTTCCGGACAGGTCAATTTCTATACATTCTTCACTTAGTCATTTTGATCTTTCTCTTAGTTTGACAGAAATTCGTATCTGTTTTTAAACCTTGATTAATCCTCCAACAAACAACTAAGAGCACTTGTCACTTCAAGGTCAAAAATATTATGACCATAAATCTCTGATACTTTGACCTTAAGTTAAAGTGGAGAAGGACAAGCACATAAAGATGTAGGAAAAAAAAAAAAAACAAAAACAGTTAAGGTATCTAAGCAACACACATTCATAATTTTACAGCAATGCTTTGGAATACTTCTACAATTAAATAAATTCACATAACTTATGTACATGAATATCATTTTACTATTGGGGAAAGTCTCACATTACCTCAAGCTCACTTTAAAAGCACATTTCTATTTTCTCCCTCATGATTTTTTTTCACAAAGTGACATATTCTTCAAACATCCATTTTCAGAAATACTTCTAATGACTGAATGATTTAGCAGATCTAGTTCAAAACTTCAAATATAACTCAGTAATCAAGAAAGAAATTATTTGGATTAAATTATTCTGTATACCTCTCACGTGATGTGAATACATTTCTACTAAAATACAAAATTCAACCAAACTTTAGTTCTAGTGCTGCTTTCTCCAGACATTCAGAGTGACTGAAAAAAATAACAACTGATCCAGATGGCAAAATGCATCTCATCCTGACTCTGGCACACTGCTTTGTATGTAAGAGAGCAGCCATACATACTCAGCTTCCAGCACTTAAGAGTTTTGAGATGGAATCACCTTCCACAACTAAGCAGACTTTCATCTTGGTCTTCATCACTTTGACAATCACACTAGAGACACAGATTTACTCGTATTCACAGACAGGCCGAATACAGACTCAAATACTGCTGCTGATTGCATATTGCCTAAGCAAAATGCCATGACAGCAAGCAACTGTCAGCAAGGTATAGACACAACAGAGGTCAATTTGTATCAGAATGAGAAGGAAAAGAACAGTAAAATGAAACTGCAAAAAGCCACTTCAGAATCCCTGTGTGGCACATGCAGCACAAAATTACGAATTCCTTGTGATTACGGTAGTCTATGATCACAAGTCAATATTCAAAGCAGCGTAAATGCAAGATTCTTTGCCAACAGAGCAGCTGAAGTATACAAACGGAAATAGTCTCCAGGCTTCCATTTTTCCTTAGAACAAGTAACCCTATTATTCAAGTGAAATTGAAGAAGCATCAAATTCCAACCATGTTATTATCAACTGCGTTTCAGTGGACATGTACTATCATCTAGTTGTTAAAGTACAATCCTGAACAGTATTGTCAAGTTCAGAATTTTTGATTCCAAAGAGAATTTTTACATATTTATCAGTACCTTCCTGTTAAAAATGTTACATGTAACAAAAACATTCCGTTTATTTTCTAACATGTTTTGGAATTGTTGCTTTGCAGCACAGAGCATACTTCTTGAATACTTGAAGGAAAAAATAGCTGAAGTATACAACTACGTGTATTATTCCCATGGCTAAAGTCAGATGATGAGAGGAATTTCATCACTTCTATGCTTACACTTCCATTATTACAGCTACATATTACATGCTTTATCATGTATGCCTGGTTGGCTTACTCCACACTTTTGTCTTGCACCTGTTTCCTTCCTTGGAATCAGGGTGAATTAATCTACTAGTTTTTATACTTATAATTCTCTACCTGAGGTTACAATGATAAAATGACATTTTGGATCAGGGAGGGCAGGAATCACATGATGTCCTGTTGGTCTTTTTTTTTTTTTTCAACTACTCTGTTTCAGCAAAGTCTAAAAAGGCTGTGTTAGAGAATTGCTGCTGTATCTTCTAAAAATAGCAATTCATTTAATTGTAAACTGCCAGCTTAAAAACCTGACAAGAAAGTTGTTTCCCTACTGAACTTTAATCAGCTACATTTACATATGGTATTATGTACATTCACGTAGTTTTGAGAGAACAATTTTTATTCTAGTACTGAATATTTATCAGTGACTCAACAGAAAATTACAAAATACAGACTTGTGCTGCTTTTCTTCCAGCTGATCATAAAAAAAAAAAAAAAAGAAGAATTATTACGAATTCAAGTCTTACACTGGTCAGTACTGGATCCCTAGATGAGATGAAAATCAAAGCAACATTTACAAAGTACTCTATGGTGTATGTATATATACCTGTATATGCAGATAGATACTTCTATGTGAAAGTTTAGTAAGAGAATATACACCATTGGGAGGGAAGAACACACACAAATTCTTTCCTTTAAACCCTCAAACAGAATTTCTAGCCAAATGTCAGTGATTAATAAATCCTGTTCCACTGATCAACAGATTTTGTAACTCGTTTCTCTCCAGCCAAGTTTCTACCTCTGAACTGTAATTCTCTGAACTCTCATTTGTTCTCTGCCTCCCCGTTAAAAAAAAAAAACAAAAATCCCTCTATAAATGTTACCTTCTGAAAAGGCTACAGATCAGATGTCCTGACGAACATACGGAAATAATCTTTAAAAAGCAAACTTATTTGTGAATATGCTTTTTTCACAAAGTTCCAGTTATTTAAAAGATTAATCTTTCTGTTTTACCATATATAAACTTAAGAGACCTAATTGCTTATTTGGATGTACTCTTCTTCATGACAGAGCAACTCCCTAACAACCCAACAAACATGAGAATGAAAGCATCTAGTTTCTTTCAAACTGATCTGTATTCAGAAATAAAGATAAGGAAACAACACACCATAATTTATTTTTATGAATGTCAGGAATGACAGTGCACCTTAATTTTGTATCCAGCTCAAATTATATCTGAGCCAAATATTTCATTTTAAGAGTCCTGTTAAATCTTTTCAAAGGCTTTGTTTTATGTGTACATGAAATAACTCACTATTTTTCAGCTTTCAGGAATGGTAATTGTTGTAAATCTTGTAAATTAGCATGAGTAGTAACAGCAAGACACTCTGTTAAAATTCATCTACATTGTTGTTGGAATATTTATTAGGTAGTAAAAAATTTAAAGGAAACCTACAACTACTACAATTCAAATTACATTTTGCCTAAGAAAGACATTTTTACAGCACTTAGTGTTATTGTTTTGTTGCTGTATAAAAAAGCATCTAATCCAACTCCTAATCTTCAGCAGAAAAATTTCTTTTCATTAGATGGCTGAATGAAATCATTGTATTAACTGAATATTCCCTGTTGTGTTTTATCAGTTTGCACAAGAAAATCACACTGCTCATTGTAGTAATTGACATTTTCAACATTTGCACATACAACAGAAATGTTAGCACCACTTACAAGCCAGTTAGCTCTTGAAAGATTAGTGACCTTCAGATGTCCTTCAGTATGTTTTTTTCCTAGCAACTGCTGTAGCAGCTAGAGACATAACCTCCCCCATTTTCTCATTACGATCACAAACCCTCTAGTGACCCTTCACGTCAGCATCTCCTAACTCATTCCAGTCCAACTGAGTTAGCAGACACCTATTATTTAAATTTTTAACATTCACCTCACTCATTCCTCTCCCCTCTCCTTTGCCTCCCTTAAAATTCATTTGTATTCTCTGCTCCAGCTGATGGTCTCAAGTGTCAAGGCTCTCTGTCTGTACTGCAGCATCAGCTGTGGCTCAGCATGATGTCAATGCATCTGCTTCTCAGGCTGAGTTCATATTTGGAGTATGTAAACTTGAGCTGCTTTGAACATTGCATCACACTTAGCATCTATTATAAGCTCCTCCCCTAAGTAATTCAGCACAATGGCATTCTGACAGCTGAGTATCTTGCAGGTTTCTCTGTAGAATAGACTGTATCCTAGTTTCATATATTAGAAGACATTACTACATAAAGATCAGCCTCACATGCTGGATTTTTCTTTCTCCATGAGAAACTGACCACAGAAAAGAGTTGCACCTATGGACTTGACCTCTTCTCTGCTTGCTTTCCAAATAAATACATAGCCTATGAAAAAGGAGGAAATAACAGAATTTGGTGTGCTGCAAATACAATCATTAACATAATACATTAAGCTCTGGCTCTTACCATGCTCATATTTGGGGCTGTTCTGGGAGCAAAAGCCACAGAAAACAGTGATGGTTGGCTAAAGATAACTCAAGTAACAACTGTTCATTTTTAATATGAGTTTCAAATTCAGCTCCACAGAGAGAGATGAAATGAACTCCTGGACATCTCTTCAGTGCTAAGAAGGTAAGATACAAGCACTTTGCAGATGGAAAACAATCACCATGCTGCCAATGTTACATTTGAGGCAGCAAAAAAAAAAAAGTTTTTTTGTTTCAGACATCACATACTGTGTATTTGTTTCTGAGTATCCTAACTCCACATCAAATATTAACACAAAAAATGGAAATATTGGAAAGTTCTGATTTTTTTCCCAGATTTCTCTTCCATCTCATGTCATTGGCAAAGGAACTTTCAAATACACATCAACTGATTCTCTCACTTATCAGTCATTTCTATCTACCTACAGTGAATGCAGGTCAGTTTCTTGTATCTGCTTTCCTTGGATAAAACTGTCAGAGTAAGATACAAGGCAGAAGACAGGCTTTTCATCTTGTAAGCTCTAGAAAACCTCTGAGTTTGCTATCAGGTATTCTATGAATTGTCATAGATCAATGTTTTACACTATTTTTCCTCCTATTCTGTATGAGAGGGGTCTGTATTTTTATCTTTCTTCAAACAATTCTTTTATTGAATTGAGGCCCAGAGTAACTTTTCTCTAATTTACATCTTTGCTAGATATTATACTTCCTCCACTTTTATCTAATATCCATAGAAATAGGAGGATAATGCACTGTCTTACTTTCAGAAATCAGCAATTGAGTGGATGGGGGTTTCTACACACATCTCTGTAGGGACTATAGCTCCAGGTGGAAGTCTTTTTTTCTTCTTCTTAACTGGAATCTAAGTGTAAAATACATCTTCTATATTCACAGTGCACAAGTGATTTGCTGAATGAATCTTTCAATATTGTCAGAAAAACTAAAAACTACAAATTACCATAAACATATTTTATCATAATCTCATGTATCACGAACCAAGGTATGCCCCCATACAACATCCTGGACATTGGCTTACTGATGAAATCCTTAACTAAAAGAGTGACATGTGAAAAAATATTTATGCTCTCAACAAATATATTATTCTCATCGGATCCCAAAAGAATAAACACCACACAAAGCACAATAAATAAAACCTGAAAGTGTTCATTATCTTGTCGCTTCTCATTCCAGGCATTTTAAGAGAGAAAACATTCACATGTCCTTTGGAGACTAATTGACAGAACTATGTATTACTGTCTTACTTTTATTTAGACACCAGTTCAGATACACCCATAACCATGGGCTCACCTACAAGGCCATTCTCAGTTTGGAAAGCACTTCAGAAAACGTTCGAATGCCATGCATTTGTACAGCAAAAAGCCTCGCTGAACCCAGGCTTGAATGGTAACACGAAACTCAAGCTGAAGCTGTTGATCTCATGGGTACACACTACCCAGTCCACCATAATTTATGTCCCTAGTCTCTTTCTCATCTATTTTTGCCCAAATATCCTTCCCTGATGTATTTGCTTCCAGCTGTTGTCCTCTGCCTCCTTCTTACCTCCCTGAAACCACTGTCCATGGATCAAGTATTCCCGAGCTAGAGCTGAATACTGTAGTTTAAGGCACTGCTCTAAACTTTTCCAGCTGTGAGTTCCTCTCTTAAAGGATCTGTACTCTGCACAAAAACTTCTAATTGACAAGGCATTTTTTACAGGTTAAAAAGTGCATGCTGCTTAGCACTTAGACCAAGCAGCAAGTCTCACTGCTAAGCAGGAGAGGATATTTCTCATATTTCTTATTTTGTCTGGTGGTTATAGTCTACCTATCCACACAAATAAACAGACCTTCTTATATTCCAACAGGAATACAGTATTTACCAATCAGGTTGATTTTTACAGAGAAATGATTTGAAGGAAGGGACGGCAATTTAGTGTTCTTTGCTTATTTATTTTTAAGAGAAAAAATCTTAGTTATGCTGTATATATGTATACATACATACATACATACAACTGTACAAGCATGGGTAAAGAAGCACACTGACTAGAAAATAAACTAGCAAATTGTTCCTCTTTGGAGTGTAAAGAAGGCAAAAACTTCTCAGTGGTATCCAATGACCTAATAAGGGGCAACAAGCACAGACCGAAATGCGCAGAATTCCACTTAAATGTGGAAAAAAGGAAAATACTCCTTTACTGTAAGGGTGACTGAACATTGGAATGGACTGCCCAGAGTGGCTGTGGAGTCTCCACTCATAGAAATATTCAGAATTGCACTGGACATGGCCCTGAGCAGCCTGCTCTAGAGAAGTGGGGCTGGAATATACAGTCTTCAGAGACACGCTTCAACTTCAGCTAGTATAAGGGTCTGTGAAAAGCAGGGGAGAAACAGTGACAGAACTCTATTAAAATTACACCTCACAGTCTTCTACAAGGTAATATCCGTTTACCACGTTTTTAAAGTAGTTTTCTAATGTTACATTTCAGTAAATCCTTAAAGAAATGAAAAAAGGTCATGAGATCTAGTACACACTACTGTCAAATTTAAAGCTGATTTTAAAAAGCTTAAGAAATGTTGCTGAGTCATCGGACTTAAAAACAGAATTTCATGTCTTCCTCTTAAAACATTTAAGACTGCTGTATTTTGTAAAATACACAGATTTTCAGTAGCTGGTAAAGTGATTTCTATAGCAGTAAAGAATCTGCAATAGTGGAAAACTGCAAACAGAACAAATAAAAAAAAATGGAAAAGCACTGGATAGTAGGTCACACGATCCAGACTGAGACACCTCCACAAACAGAAGAAAGTCTCACTATCCACAAAAGGAAGATACGGAGCTATCACGCAGACTGATACACAATATAAGTTTCTGCCATAGTAGAATCGCCAACTATTTCTTTTCAGTGACACTGTGACTGCGATCCCATGTGTTCCATTACTGAGTAACTCAAATATTGCACTGGAATGAAAGACTTCCCACTGGAATACAGCTGGGACGACATCAAGCCTTTGCCTTGTTTCTTGATACAAGTATGCTCAGATATGTCCTACAGCAAGAGCCCGAAGGTTATCTGTTTACTGATATTGGACAGATGTTTACGGACTTTGACAAACACCAAATAATGATATGGCCCCAAGGGGCTGCCACGACAGGACTAGAAGTAGACTTTGGATTTGGGGAAAAAAGATAAAACCCAGAACATAGTTTAACTCTAGTCATGTGACTTGCAAGTAGTTTTGGCGGAAGGGAGGAACACACTGTGGAGGCAAGAGCAGGCTTTGGCACGTACCCTCAATCTCAAGACACAGGAAATTCCTACTGCTTGCAATTTAGACATAATTTAATAGAAAGTGCTTCTGGTGACAAAAAGGTTTTGCACGAGAAGTTAAGGTGATGTATGACATCATGCACATCAGTAAAAAATGACTGTGGGAAATCTGAGCTTCTTCTGTACATCTCTGCCCCACATTCCTACAAGCAGACATAACCGTCCTTGAATTCTGACACACAGAAACGCAGCTTCAAGC
Organism: Chauna torquata; assembly: GCA_013399475.1. NCBI lineage: Eukaryota > Metazoa > Chordata > Aves > Anseriformes > Anhimidae > Chauna > Chauna torquata. The sequence continues at coordinate 85,043 of VXAL01009004.1, forward strand.
ATGTTTCCACCCATGCATTAAATCTATCTGAAAAGCTTAACAGCAGTATTCAGGCAAGATTCAAAAATAGCTACTCAGCCGCATACTTGCCCCTACCAAAGCAAATGTGAGCAAAATATCCACTGCAAAAATTCACAACTCAGGTCTCCTGGCCCTGCTCCCTGTTCTGAGGAACTGTAAAACAACCAGTTTAGATAGAATTAACTGTGGTAAGTGCTAGCAGAATAGTAGGAATGAGATGAGTATAAAGGACCTTCAGTCTGCTTGGGTTTATGTAGTTTTAAATAAGAACAAAACATTATTCATCTTATATTCTCATCAAGACAGGGCATAAACAATCTTTGATTCAATCTGAGTACCTATAGATAAGAAAAATGAGATTTTTCTGCTTCAGATTTCCTGGACTTCAGGTCTGGTTATTTTTGTAGACAAGAACTACTTGCTCAACAGCAATGTGACACTCCTGAGCTGGATTAAATGCACTATATTCTTGCAAAGTTAGCCATTTTTATACTAGAGTAGTCAAAGTGAAAATTGCAGGTATCGTACAACTCTGGTCAGGAGTCAAGTTTCCAGCTGTGAAATGAACTTCTGTGAAGCAACTGAGTATGTACAGCAGGAAAAAAAAAAAAAAAAAAAAAAAAACACTGGTATCCCTATGTCTAGTCTGTAATAATTCCCCAATATAAAATGTACTGAATTGTCACTTACAAAATGAACTATTTTAAAGGAAATAGCTAGACCCTACCAACAACCTGCTGAAACTGTCAAATTCTTCAGAGAAGCTTTACATAGATCTCTTCAAGACACAGAATAAAACAAAAATCAGACATGAAAAAAAAAAAATACCTTTCAAGCAACAGAAATTTTTCATAGTGTTTGATAAATATATCAAACGTGGTAAAATCTAGAGCCATATAGGATTAAAAATGACAGTAAATCCACCTAAAATGAATTCCAGGGTGTATTTCTTCAGACATTTAAGAGGATTTTTTTTAATCTTGGGAACNGCTCTGATAGGGATTTTGGAGTTCCAGGTTCTACACAGACTTCATGCAAGGTACTGGATGCATCCTCAGCGCTTAATACTCAAACATTAGTACTTCCATGTTGTCATGAGTGCTCAGGCTTCAATTTCCACTTGCACCCTGATTCACCTTTGTTTGTATGCTGGTTGATGAGCTTGACTGGGAAAACTGACTGGCTTCCAAACTGGGAAAAGAAAGGGAGAGAGACTCTGTCTAGAACAGTTAACACTGCTCCTTCTCACAATCAGGCCAGATCCGTCTCAGGAAACCAAAACACACACGTTGTGTCCTCATTACATTTCCTGCTGGACTCACACTCTGTCTCACTTTTAAGTTGTCCCATCCTTCCCAGATTTAGCACCCTATTACTAAACCCATACTCTGAGGAGTACAAGAAGTCTTTTCACTTCTGAAGAGTATTTCTGGGAACTCTGTCATGTGACTGATGAGGAGTCAAGTGGAGAGTACAGAGAGTTCAATTTAAGTATTCCGAGATTAGAATGGCACATTTGCATTTTCATAACTCAAGGTGGCTATTTCAGGACCCAAGGTAGTGCCATCCTTAACAGGAACCTGCATTAAGTTTAACCAGAGAGACTGCAATGGACTTTTAGCAATACATAACTTCATTACAAGGAAAACAGTTTAAGCAGAAGGGTCTAAGCTCTAAGGCTTTCTAAAGAACATTCTCTTTTGGACTCCTGCAACATTAGGTAAAAGATGTACTGACATCCAGCCAACACCAGGCTAGGTTCTAGCACAGGACTGATGCTCAAAAGGCTGTTTTTCAGAAGCCTTAAAGGGGAACCTTCCTGATTGCTCAGCCTTCTACAACAGACCAAGCATGGAACTAAGTTTTCATAACAATGTTTGTGCAAAGCTGCAAAAACAGCTCAAGAGCTAAGTAACTGATTTTTTTCCTAATGGGAGTCTTAAGCAAGTTATTTGCCACAACCTGTGGCAGCAGTTCTGTTTCTGTGATGTATTCAAATGATTTCCTGGAAGGTAAACTAGATTTTGATTGTGTAAACCCCTACTCTGGAATGCACTGTGCATGTTCTCCTTCCCCACAAAAATAAGTCTTCTTGAGATGTCTTTCTACTAGAAGGCAATGTTTACTTTGTTCAGTCTAAGGCACAATGCGAAAACTGCATCCTGTACTGAGTTTATATGGCAAGTTTTCAGTAGTGGAGGGCTGCCGGGTTGTGAGAGGTCAGGGGCCAGTTCCAGCTGACTCCAGCTGGGCTCCTGCACTGTGTTTGCAGCTTCGCACAAACTTTGATGTAGAGACTTAGGAAATTATGGTTAGGCAATACTTGAAAATGTTTTGAAAATATGATTGCACTAAATAAATTAAGCGCAGCATCTTCTGATTATTCCCATTATGAAAAGAGTATCATTGAAATACATTCTCCTATCCCCCTCTTATTCCTTTGACTGGTTAGTCTGACTGCAGACTTTCTAGCGCAATGATCCTGTCAGCGCTTGTAATGATATGGACCATCTTTTTTGTCACTTCATTTTAGTTTTGTATTTAATGAATCACTACTGCCTGAATTACACAGCAAATTCATAAGCAAGACCAAAATTCAACTCACTGTCCCTTCAGCATGCCTGACTGCTTACCAAACACAGCCAGTTTTTAAATAAATGAAAAAAAAATCTGTGCTTTGGCAGACATTAGCTCTTTTTGACCTCATAAGCAAAGGCGTAAAGTGAGCTAATGATGTCGACACAGTCAGCATAAAGTAGAAGCCATCAGTGTATTTTGCATTCAACATTTTGAACAGTTAAGATTTCATGATAATGGTTATATATAGATGACACATTCAATTTAGCCAGCATATTACAAAAACATTCTTAAAAACCTAAGTTTAGAAGAGAGATCAAAAGTGAACAGGTTAATGGAGGGACTGAATGGCTCACTAGTAAATAAAATAGCTTGACTGAACTGGGATGTTAGTAAGTGAATCAAAGTAAGATAAGAAATGCACATAGTTTAAGGTGCTATATTTACAGGAGGGAGAAATACTGCCTCTGGAAAACAACAAGGAGACTCCTGGGACTTCATATTAAATGGTGCAGTACAATTGTAAATGTTGCTTCTCTTTTCTTTAATATATACATCTGTATATATATATCTTGTACATACACACACAGCCGCGTGTATATATAGGGATACAGGCATATGCATATTTTAAAATATTAAAAAATAATATTTTTTAAATTTATTTATTTTTAAAATAAATAATACACTGTCAAGTAACAGAACCACATTAGCCTTGTCCTCTAAACAACTCTCCGTACAGAGGGTAACAATAAGCACACAGCCCAACCAATAACATCCCCACCACAGAATCAAAGAACGTTTCAATAAGTTGCCAGAAGAGCAAAGCTTGCCCCTTGGCAAAGCTACCAGTTCACTACTACTTCTTACAACAGTCAGTAGACGGACTAACCACCTTTCTCAAAAGAACGTTGCAGATCAAGAGAACATCTTTTAGATGAAGTAGGCTTTGACGGAAGCGCCACCTCTAAGCCCTGAGACCTAAGATATTAAATTATTTTTAAATCCTTATTGACATCAAAATTAAAAATACATAATTTCACCTCCTGTCAACACTGACATGTCTGCTTAAGGTATCTCAAAACTTATTTTAGAAACACCAGCTACTACTCTTTTATCAATATAAGTCAAAAGTAATTCCATTGGTAGCATCCTTGTTGTAAAACACACAGTTTAAAGCTGTTATGTATGGACTGTCACAAGTGAATTTATAGTCTGACAACACAGAAACAAGAAAAATGAGAGCAATGCTTGCTTAACAGATGAACAATCTACTGCTATTAAAGAGAGAAAGTTAATAATACAGAGAGCTATTGCTTATAACTAACTACAAGTTTCTGAACATGTCAGTTCAGAAAGTGTACACTGAACGTATTTAAAACAATAGCAAATAGAGATGTAATTGCATTGGTCCCATAAATCATTGACACATTCAGTTTGGCCTTTAGTAGCTAAAGATACTTTTTCATAGAGTGCCATCTTCTTCCTTCTTCCACCTTCACTTCCATGTATTTTAACTGTAGGGCTTTTTTTGTTTTTTTTTTGAAACCAAGTCTTCTAACAGAAATATTGACCAGCTGATCAATATAAATATCAAGGGACAACGAGCCTGTGATCAACTGAGGTTTTCCTAAGTCACATTCAAATTAATTGCAGCTCTCTTTTCCCTTATACCTCAAAGCATTGGTCTAAATTCAGAGGTGACCTGACGCTTAAGCAAATGGCATTTCGGTTGCCACGTCATTCCCTAGACATCCCACGTGTAGATTATGTCTACATTGCAGTCCCTGTACAACAACCAACTGCCTTAATGCCTCCTCTCTACACTATTATCTATCTTCGCATAACAACACCTGAGCTCTACCCGCCTGCCAGGACTCAGTCACAGGAGAAGCAGTACTTCGAATGCTATCACGAAGACCCTGGTCAGTCAGACTCCTGCCTAGCAGCACGAGTTTAGTCTCCCAGGCATTCATCTTCCATGAGTCATCACCACCAATACAGTGCATGACTGCTAAGTTCCCCCTCCATACACAGGCAAGCTACTCACCTCATTAAGTGTGCTCCCTTTACAACAGGCAAGTTTCCAGGCAGCCCTCCCAGCTATCTGCCTAACAGAGTGTCCAACTATGACCACCTGCTTCCTGTATCCTTAAGCAGTCCCAAGGTATTCTCAGTGCAAGAGCACACTGGCATCAGCTGGACGGTGCATAACATGTAAGGGACTGGATCACTTCTGAGCAGGCCATGCTCCCTCCACACGGCTTACATCCAGCTCACATTGTAAGGGTCTTCATAATGAGGGAGCTACTACAACATCCCTACCAACCTCACCCATAAACTTCTCCATTTCTTCACACTGTTTTAAATCCAGTTAGTTTCACTTCAGGTGAACAAACATATTCTTTTATTGCCAGAACCACTTTTCACCAGGTACACATAAAGAGCTTTTGCAGGTGATTATTTACATCTCATTCTGTGGAGTAAGCTCAACAGCCAGTAAGATTTTATTTTGACTAACAGTGAGAATACCACACACTTTTTCAAAGTTTCTAACAGTTTAGCCTCTCCTCTTTTCCTTCTCTATTAGACTAGTTAAAAATAGACCAAAATAAATAAATGAAGAACACGTGGCAAATAGGCCACGCTAACGATACTCTTCATACTTCTTCCAACATAAACTCTCACTGCAAACTACTCGACTTGTTTCAGCTATTGCTTTTGTACTCCCTCTAGACTGGGGAAACTCCATGCCCCTTGTTAGGCTCAAAGGGCTCATTTGCCCAATTAGCTCCCCTGGCAATCACGCAGAACATACAGCTACCATGACAAAAAAAAAAAAAAAACCATCATTGATCACCTTACACAAACGTTTCTCAATTTTTCTTTCCTATGCATGGTCACCTTTTTTCATGGAAATTACGGTAACTTTGTAGTATCTTTTGTCAAATACATTTCAAAGTGGCCAGAAAATTCAAATTTTATCAAAGGAGGCATACAAACATTCATACAGAGCATAGTAACATTAGCCTCACTCAGGTTGTAAGCCACAACAAAAACCTGTGTAACATGAAAAACTCAAAGAAGCTGGGCAAAGTTTTGGAGGTTATCCGTAAGACCAGCTTCCTCCTCGTACCATATTTCACCACCAAGTACTAAAGTAGCTACTTTTAAACTAGGATATCCAAATGTTTGGAGTTTAAGACGTATTTCTTTATGACCTGTTACTCAGATTTGCCAATACTTACTTTAGGCATAATAACTAAATAAGTATCACTAATTTGCTTAAAAGTGTGGGGTTTTTTGTTTGTGTGTTTTTAATTAAAGTATGTGCACGGTACATTTTTATGTATGGAACAAGTTGTAATCTGCACATACGTATACAAGCATAGAAGTGAAACAGACAGTTGACATAATTCAATATGCTAAACAGAAACACCCATACTGATGTAAGGCACCTCTTTCTATCAATAATATTTATATTCATGCTATGTCTGTGATACCGTTTTACCACATACACGGTACACTAACAAGCCTTTTTCAGTTCATTGTATATCAACCTCCTGATCTGGAAGTTTGAGTGTAATTTGGTCTTTTAACTATCCATAGGAAAAAAAAATCTTCCCAGATAGGTTAAAGACCTGCTTCAAAGCTCAACAGCATTTATAGATTACAACTGGCTTTTCAGTTAACCCAGGATATCACAAATGTTAGCCTACTATAAGGAATATATACTGCCTTAATACTGGAGAAACCAGAAAGATAACGTCAAACTCCTCTGATAAAAAAGAAATTTTATCCATAAACCCTTTGTTAAACTGTATAAAAAATGAGTACAAATAAGGCGGAAAATTTAATGGCATTTTTGGTTATTATTAGCTATATAAATTGAGCACTGTGTCTACAAATAAGTTTATGGTAAAGGTGATGATTCCAGGGCTCCCAAATACTCCTGTACACAGTAAAGCTCCTTCAAACACAAGTTTTTAGCAAGCAAGCAGATTGTTACAATGAGATAGTTCAAAATGCATGTAGTTACAATGGTTCTCACTGTAATTATAAACCATTTGTGTCTTGGTGTCTGTGATAATAAATAGGGAGTTTTACGTACTTTGTTTTACAGGAAGACCCCAAGACAAAATAAATACTATACAGTAGCTCTTACTCTTTGTCATATTCTTATGAAGCCTCTAAAATAGATTCCATATAACAAACATTCCAATACGCATTTTACATGGACTTTTGTGCAAAAAGAAACCCCCAATGACTTTATCCTCTTGCTTATATCATGATAAATTGAAATCTGCCTATAAAATCACAAAATATTGTAACACCACAGTAATGTCTTATCTTGAATATCATCAGTGATGATCCTGGGAACTAAAATTCATAACTGCACCAGACATTAAAAATCTGGAACTCCGTAAATAATTAATTTGTGCATGTAATAAAGTTCTTGTCTCCTAATCCCAAATAATCTCTCAATCCTCCTTAGGTGACTGACTGTATGTATTCAGCACTATAACTTTAGCTGGACAAACACTTTTTGCCAGACTAAACTGATACAGCTTCCAAGAAAAGCACAAATTCTATCCCCCCCTTTTCCAACTTTTAATTGCTACAACTCTTCCACACCTTTATATGGGCCAATGAAGGATTTTGTATAGCTACATAGTGAACTGGACCTGTGAAATGATCCACTTAGAAGACCTGGCGAAAAGCAACCAGTATCCTTTGAACTATGATTTACAGAAGTTATTTTCAGACTGCATATATCTTCAGAAGTTACTCCACCAGCTTCAGACCTGAAGGAAGGCTTGCACATCTGAAGCCTTAGCTGTTTTTAATAGCTATACCCATAAGAAAATAAAAGATCACACTCCTCCTGTGTGTGGACCTTCTCCCATAAGCATCCCTATACTACCCATTGTCTACAACATCACTGTAACTGTTTTCACAGGACAATTCCTCTTATTTCTCAATTTTACTTTCCAGTGATTTATGTGGGCTCTTTGGAAGCAAAGAAAATAACTTCATAAAGTAAAAATTCTTTTAAACTAACAGTCTCTTTCAAGTTTTTCAACCTTTCGTGTTAAATACAGACGCTTCACATGCTATCACTTCTTTTTTCAGTTGACGATTCTCATATTATTTTTAATACTATTCTCTATTTTAAATTTGTAATATAGTTTTTCAGAATATTCACTATGCTAAAAAATAGACCTGTCATATATAAGGTAAGCTAAACTTCTGTTATGAAAGAAACACTTCTACAATTGGAAAATCAGAGTGAGACACTGGCAAACTACATTATTCTATTACAAGTATTTCTGTCAACCTATACAAGGCTAACTGAATCTAGTAGATTCAGGTCTAGTAGAACATACTTCTACTAGAAATATGTAACTAATGTCCATTATATAACACCTTTTATAGCTTATTTTCAGCCTTTCCTTTTATTCCCATTATTTAGTATTTAATAATTGCTTAAGCTTGCAATTAATAGCTCAGTTATGGGTGATTCATCCTGACCTTATGACAAGAAGGAGGTAACTCCTAATTTTAACTGTTCCACAAAACAGTTTATCTTGCCAACAAATATATGGGATAATTTCTACAGAAAATCCATATTTTCATACGTCTTACATGACAGTTATTTTGTATCCTGAGACCTCTGCCTACGACACTGCTAAAAATTTGCTATGCATACGCTATTAAAATGTTTCATGAAGTGCATACACCTGAACTTAACCACATAGAAAGCCAGGACTGAAAAACAGCTGTTTCCTTCACTCGTAAAATAGGACTGAAAAAGTCATTATGGCCTGTACCTTGGTAGTACCATTTTATCTGTGACTGGCATGTTAAGCTTAGAAATGGACAGTCCTGCTAAGATGTCCTTAAGTCTTTTATACTTCTTTCATCAAGATCACACGAGTTAACAACATTCAGAATTGTCTACTTTTGTTACCTGTTTTTTTTTCTTAGTTGTATTTTTCCTTATAGTTCAAGAAAAGGAACATTTTTTTGTGTTGAAAAGCGACCAGCAGTAAGAAAGCAGTACCTGAAAGAATTTATCAGCAAGTCACATTCACAAGCAGAAAAATATAATGTATTATTGAAGATGAAGAAGATAACCTGGGAAATCTATGCAATTATAGTAATGGGTTTTTTAAAGAAGAAAGAATTGTAGATATAAAAAGCTGTATATAAATTGAAAGACTAGATTCAAAGATTTGTAGGTTTAAAAGCCAGAAGGTGCCATTGTAATCTGTTCTGACCCTTCGCATAGCACAGGACAGGGAATTACACCCAGTAATTCCTTTTGCAAGCCCCACAATTTATGTGTGAGTTACACAGTGTTTTTCCAAAGGCATCCATACAATGGAGCACTTACTATCACCTATAACAATCCGTTCTGCCACCTGATTATCCTCATTATAATTACTATACATCATACTTCTAATAATTTGGAGGGTACTATAATTCATTTCTTTGCCAAAAAGGGAATGGAGTTTGTTTCTCTAAACTCTGCCTGCATGATTTTCTCAAACCCTGGACTCTAGCCTGTTAATAGGCTGAGGTACTTCATTTCCCAGTTTATATTTTGAAGGCAAACAGATGTGAGTCACGGTACAAATTTCTTCACCAGTTGTGAAACAGATACTCCTCCTGAAAATTCACTTGTTTATTTTTACATAGAAAAGATCTGCAGACCACCAGCTATAGGAGTAAACTACTATTTCTAATAAAAGACTGCAGCTATATCACTGTAGGAGACATCTAGAGGATTCTGGATTATCTGGAAGTCAAGATACCAAATCTACTGCTTCTGTCCCTCCTAACATCAATCTGTATAGATATATGCAACATAGCCCTCACAGAAAACAATGACACCTCAACCTATCACAGACTTCTCAGAATGAAGTCAATCAGCAAAACACTGTAGTATCAGGATTCAACATGCAAAGGAAAGGCAGTGACTGAACTCTGCCACTGATGGAGTAATAATCTCTACTGCAGGCTGCTTAGCATCTGTCTTGCTAACCAATGGCCTTACTGAGTAAAACAACATCTGTTATGTATGGAAGGTCAAAGTCCAGTAACAGCAATATAGTATTGTGTCAGCACTCCTCCCACCAGAAGGGCAACACCAGCTGCAGTATGCAAAAAAAATCACAATAGCATTAGGACAACAACTGCAATTGAACCTAGTGACTAGAAATATCCTTGAGCAGACAGAGCACAAATTACCCTGTGATGTTAAACAGAGAAGAAATTTTTAAACCATGTCAATGATTGCTTTGTGCATCTGCTGCCTAGGAGACCACAACTAAAAAAGGAGCTGTTTACCTGGTCCTGAGTAATACGAAACATCTTGGCCTGGTTGAAAATCTCACTGTTGAAGTGCCACTGAGTAACACTGATCTTTAGATGTATACTCAACATATCTTCAGCAGCAACAAACACCTTAAAATCTACTACAGGAAGACAGCTACCTAAAAATAAGAACATTTGTTAAAAAGAAGATGAAACAGGAGAATTCCAGGAATTATAACTTTGCAGGTGGTATGGTGGCCACTGAAGGTAAGGAGACTACCACATAAGAACCAGAGCACCACTGTATTATTAGTTACAATTAGGAAAGGCTTGAGAATTAGTACAAACAGGCCTAGCTGGGCTGAACAGCAAGGGAAGCTAGCAGAAACAGGGAAGTATCCCTCCAAAACACTCAGGAGTTAACAAGTGAAGAAAAAGAATCGTAAACTCAGGACATAAAATTAAAAACGTAACTAGAGAGAGGAAATAATCTGAAACACAACCAGCTAAATCACAACTAAATCTACTAACGGGAAAATGGTGTGCTAGAGTTCTGTACTGCCTATTGGTCAAGGACTAAAGAAGCACTCACAAAAGACAAGCCCATTGAAGACAAGCTTAAATGCATCCTTTGCACTGGTACTCACTGAAGAAGAAACCTGGTTAGGCTGCATGTCGTTGTGGTTTAACCTGGGCACAGCCAACAAGCCCAGGCAAGCACCACAGAGCGGTTTTCTCACTTCCTCCCCAATGGGATGCGGGAGAGAATCAAAAAATAAAGGGTAAAAACTCACAGCTTGAGATAAAGACAGTTTAATAGGACAGAAAAGGAAAGGAAAATAATAATGATGAGAAAAGAATACACAAAGCAAGAAGTGCACAATGCAACTGCTCACCACCTGCTGACTCCAAGCACTACCCCCACCCCCAACCCTGTTTTACCGGTGAACATCACTCCACATGGTATGGGACATCCCTTTGGCCAGTGTGGGTCAGCTGTCTTGGCCCTGTCCCCTCCCAGCTTCCTATGCACCCCCAGCCTCCTCGCTGGCAGGGCAGCATGAGAAGCTGAAAAGTCCTTGGCTCTGTGTAAGCACTGCTCTGCAACAACTAGAACATTAGTGTTATCAGCCTTATTCTCATTCTAAATCCAAAACACAGCACCATACCAGCTGCTAGGCAGAAAATTAACTCTATCCCAGCTGAAACCTGGACACACGTCACAGTCTGCTTTTGTGAAGGATGCAGCACAGCATCTGTATGAAAAGCCTATGATAGACCTGTGGGCAAAATAAGCACTAACAAATAAACAGGACCAAAGGATATTCACATATAACCTCTAACAGAAATCTATGAAAAACAGCTGAATTACTAACAATTAGGGTAAGATCCCACTTAAAATTTCCTTGAGTGGTAAGTACAATACCCATTTATTCCAAAAGTTTCTAAGGGGAACTACAGGATTGTGGGGCTGTAATCTGTACGGGACATTTCAGTAGATATACAACAATTGTTAACGCAAGCAGGTATCTGATTAAATATGATCAGGGCTAGGGTGAGGGGAGGTGACTGGTGATAACGCTTCCATAATGAGAAGCCTTGCATTACAAACCTCTAGAAGCTCTGTGAGGACATCAGTATGTGTATAGATGAGGATGATTACGCTTAAAATTCTATTAGGCTTAAAATTCCAATTTCCAAATGGATTTCCACAAAGTCCCTGTACAGGCAACAGAATAACATAGCAAAAAGAATTTTGGGTCAAAAAATGTGGTGATAATCCCTCTTTTTGCAAAGCATTCAATTAGAACTATACAGCTAAATTGTTATTATGAAAAACTGAAGAGTTACACCTAAGCAACTCAGAGATACCTTTTGATACACTTCAAGTATTCAAAAACCTCTTCATATTGCTCATCTTCTGCTTGAATACTTTGCTTCTCAATACAGCCTGTATAACAACTCCTCACTGTTCCTTACTCTATTTTCCAAAACAGATTTTCTAAATAAGAACTAACGTAATTATGTCTCACTGCTCAAATTTGCAGTTCAATTAACCCACCTTTACAAATGTGTCATGTTAATGGGCATAAAAATCCTGTTTTTCTATTTTTCCTTAGATACTATATAATTATGTAGAAAAGCTTTACCAAAAAATGGTTGTTTCCCTGTAACAAGCCTAGAAATCGCAGCATCAAACTCTACCGGGAAAAAAAAAAAAAAAATCGAGTTTGTCTTTAAAATAATGCATGTAAAGAAAAGACGGCTACAATCGTTTTAGAAATTACTTTGCAGGGTTCCTTACTATTCCTTTTCCAAACATGATGTTTTTTCTGTATTGTCAGATGCCAGAATATACTCATGGAAGTTGGCAATACTAAATCTATTTTTACTATCTACCTCGCCTATATTCACTGGCCTCTTACCAGTTCCAAACCTGTGGCCATCACTTAAATCGATGCTCTGTGACCTATGTTTGTGGCAGGACAGAGATTAAGCGGGGATTTTGAGTCACGTCTTCGCCGTTTTGCCACCGCAAGCAAAAGGACAAGCGAAAGGACTTAAGATCTATTCTTTAAAAGATGACCCCTCCTATTTGCAAGATTAACCTGAGGTAATACTGGCTATTAATTGTTTTTTCACGCCTACTGCTGTAAGTGCGCTCAGTTCCTTTCCTGACTCGTGAACGCTTCCCGCGCCTCTGGAACTCGTTTCCATTTCCCTCCCCGCACCTGAGGGAACCGCTCCGCTTTCCGCACAGGCACGGCAACGCAGAGCTGGCTACAAAATGGCGGCCGGCCGCGGACACGGCCGGGACACCCCCCGCCTCTGAGGCGCGCAGCGCGCCCAACGGCAGGCCGCCGCTCGGAACCACGTGATCACTGCGGCGCGAGACTACAATTCCCATCACGCCCGGCGCTGCTCCCGTTTCCTCCCCCCGCCGGCACTTCCGCCAGCTCCCAGAAGGCTCTGGGCGTGCTGCGGGAAGGTCGCGCAGGGGAGAGGCCGCCGCCGCGCTCCGAGTGGTACAATGCTGGCTGCCGGTGTCCGCAGGTTTGCCACCTCTGCCCTCCGCAGGAGCCACTACGAGGAGGGGCCTGGGAAGGTACCGTGCGGGGAGGAGGCCCCGGCCCGCTGCGGCGCGGCCCGAAGGTCGCGGGGAGGAAGGGGCCTGCGGCCGGGCCCGGCGGAGGCCGCGGCGCAGGGAGNCGCTGAAGGACGCTGCGCTGGCGGCAGCCTGGGCAGGCCCAGCCGCGGGCACCGCCGCAGCTCCTCCCTGAGGGGCCGGGGGGAGTTCGTGGCTTCGCCGCAGACAGGTCGTAAGGATGTCGCTGAAGGCATGCTGTGGGCCTGCCCTGGCGAGCTGTAGGTGCAGGAGTGAGGCATAGGTCTGTCCTGCCTCGCGTTTGCTCAAGGTGAGCTCGTCCCTCGATCATCCCCTTGAAGGCTTTTGCATATAATTGGGTTTTAAGGTCCCAGAGAGCTGGATGCCCCTGTGAGGAGCAGAGTAATGACTACCCCATTGCCAGATCTCTGGCTGTTGTTGAATGGTCTGTAAGGTCTTGTGGTACTGCTATTATGGCCACAGCAAAGCAAACTGATGCAAACGACTTTGATGTCCTTCCCCGCAACCTTCTGCTTCTGTGGTACAGATGATGAGCTTTGCAGTATGAGGAGAAACAATGATACTGTAAACGCTTTCTGATGTACTTTTGTGCTCAACATGTTGTTGAAAATTGTACATCTAAAATCTAATTTCATATGCTTAATGAATGTGAGAAAAATGTCCATTGCAATAAAAGTAATTAAGTATTGGAAAAACTTGCCTGTAGGCTGTGGGGTCTGTATCCTCAGGAGCATTGAGACATTTACAGCTGGCTGGACAAGGACTTGAGCAAACTGGGTTCCTTTGGCTCTTATATGAATTCGGGGTGGGAGGGGCATCGGACAAAATGACTTCCAGAGGTCACATCCAAACTGCTGTAATGATTGGGTCCTTTGGTTTGAAAGGATTGGAAAATGTTCTGATAATTAATATTTATTGTCAGTTTTAATCTGTCGGTGCTCTGGGCCTCTCACTATTGTCAAGCAAATGAGGAAGTAATTAAAACGTGCTATATTGATTGCAGAACTAAAATTCATTTTTCTTTTCTAGAACCTTCCATTTTCTGTGGACAACAAATGGCGATTACTTGCAGTAATGTGCGCATTCTTTGGAAGCGGATTTGTTGCCCCTTTCTTTATAGTCAGACACCAGCTTCTTAAGAAATGAAGGGGACAAACTGTAATCTCACTAACTGGGTAACTGATTTTGTTTGATATTCTAGCGTAGTGGAATCTGTGATCAAAGCTGAGCTTGAAAGAGTCTAACCTCATTTACAAGCATTATTACAACTTTCAGCATCTCCCAGACCAGTTGCTTACAGTTTGTGGTTGCTGTTCCTTCTAAACTCAGATGATTAATAGGCTTAAGTTTGCTTTACTGGGCTGCTGAACTCATTGATTTGTGAACTTTGACTGCCCAAAGGCCACACCTCTCTGACTGGAGGTAGTCTTGATAGTCTACAGCTGGGCTAACTGGCAGTGGACTGGTACTAATTTGAATAATAACTGTAAAAGAAATAACTACCTTTCAGGAAACAAAGCTATACCTCACATTATCGGTAGGGATATCTGGCATATGTGATGTGAACAAAATAGTATGAGAATCTGTGATACTGTAAACGCTTTCTGATATGCCAGTTAAAACTCAGTAGAAAACAAAATCTCTTCAGTTTCAGTTCAACAATGTCAAAACAATCACAATATCAATGTAACGACATTCCTATCTCTTTGCAGTGTAAAGTGCGCTTAAAATAAGATTAACAGCAGATGCTATGGTAACTGATGCTAGCTGATGATCTTAATAGAAAAAAACATTGTCCATGCTCTGGAAGCATGCCACTTTCAACCGGAGAGCCACTTCTGTTTGTCTTAAACTGATTCCACTTTGGAAATACCTTGTGCTGTTAATTCTGTAATCTAAGAAACAGTGTTTTTGAGGAGCTGGGATGACCCATGTAGTTTTTGGAAGAAAATACAGTGATCACTGAAATCTCATAGTTGGAACAAACTGTAAAGTCACCTGTAGAATTCTTTTGCCAATCTGATGGTTTTGTCTCATTAAACTAGTTAGTAAATAAAAAGGGGATCTGTACAGTAATTGAGCATTTAGGACTCTGCAAGTTCATAAAGTAAAAGCCTTTTACTATAAAAGCTTGTGGTGGATGACACAAAGGCCAACAAAATTAAATTATATCAAATTTAAATTATATTTCTCTAGCTTCTTCTAGATGCAAAGATAATACAGCGTCCTTAAACTTGTTAATTCTTCATTTTCTTGCAGAGTTGAAGTCTTCTATACAGCAACTTTAAATGGAAAAAGGATACCTGCAATTGTGTACCATGCTGGATGTGTCTAAATAAATATTAAATCTGAAGGTCTTGGACTGTGTATTTTGTGAAACTCATGAAGTGCTTTTTACAACTGGTGTGTACTGGGAAGCCCTTCAAATTGCGTTGTATTGATGTTAAGTTAAATACTAATTATCTTTAGTTCCTAAATTAGGGGATGGAAAAATCCAGTCTCAAAATGGAAGTTATGCTTAAATTTTAGCTGGCTGGATGTTTAAGTAGCTTTACTAAGCTACGTGATCTTCTCTGATGGTCTTTGGACTAGTCAGAATAATGATTTGGGATAGATTATAGTGAATAAGCCTAACACTGGTTATGCTGTCACTGTAATCCATGCTGCAGAACTTGTATTTTCACTATTTCACGCCGATTATTTGAGAAAGTTTTATTTGGCTTTATTTGTACTCAGCCTTTCTGAATTGTTTGTGTTACTGTATCTCCTTAGTGTGCAGCATTACTGTTGCTGTGAGCAGGAACCTGAGCATTGCCCTTCAGATTTCATTAGTCTTCAGGCTAAGATGATGGCCTCAAAAACAAGTACAGCAGCAGTAACCACAACATTGACTGGAAAATGTATTGATAATAAAGATTCTGTGGCTTATCAAAACTTCAATATTAGTTCAAGTAAGTAGCAGTTTGGAAGAATTGATAGCTTTGATTAAAAAAAAAAAAAGGCAGTGGAAAAGTGACTGTGAAGAAAAGATTCAGAGGAAAGATCCCAATCGATGAAAGATTTGTTTAGTAAGAATGCTCTGTGGCCATAGCTGAAGTATAGTGAGGTATAGTTGTGTGGTATAAGTTGTTTCTTGCTGAATGTGCCTCTGCATCTCAAAGAGCAAACCAACCAGTGTGTTTGACTGCAGTGGGATGTGAATGATGTGACAGTCTGGGTATCTGGAATAGATGACAATTCCTTGCTTTAGATGTTGGGACTTCTTGCAAGAACTTAGCTGCTATTTAAAAAAAAAAAAAAAATCAGAATGGGAGTTCCTAGATGACAGTCTCCGTTGCCTCCTATTGCACATGAGCAAGCTGAATGTGCAAGTCCTAATGGAAGCCTATTATAGAATCACACTTCTCTTCATGAAAGTACAACTTCTAGTGTGTACTTATTTATATCTATCTCATTGAGTTTATTCTTAAGTTAGCTAACTTTTTTTGTCTTAATTTACCCCTTAACTCCCAAGTCCTTGATGTATTTGAAAAAAGCAATCTTCTTCTCTGACAGAAGGGCTAGGCAAACCAGTGCCTTTAGTCTGTTAAAATAAGGTCTCTTTTCTTCACCTTCTCTATACTCTTTCTATTTAAATAATACTTTTGATCTGGGTCATTAAACAGTTATTTCAGATGAAATTTTAGTCTCCTTCCATGATGTATTCTAAGACTAATCTTTTTTCATAGTGGTGTTACATTGATGGATCATAGTCATTTAGGAGCAAAAATGTCCTGGGGGCTACAAGTTAATAAGTTTTCAAATTAGGACCCTGTTTCCACCCCTGCTACCAACTTGCAAAAATTACCAATATGAATCTCTGTAGCCATAACCTTACATCTCCTGCTGTTTTACTTAATTTATATCAGGCATACTCTGGGGGAATGCTCCGAGCTTCAACTGTGCTGATGGTTGTCTTCCACTCTAACCTACTTTTACCCCTCTTTGTATGCTGGTAAGAATGATACAAACACTAAACCACATCATCCCTGCTTTGAATAAGCTGACTAAATGTATCATGTTAGTCATAAGCTATCACTTGATAAACTATCATTTGATAAACACATGTTCATGTCTCATTATTAATTGATCTTTCATTTAAGCAGGAAGTTTTACTAAACTTTGTAGTCTTTTTAATCTGCTCTGTTAATTTTCTCAAGCTTTCTTGAATGTTAAGTGCACTTGCTGATTTTGATCTGTGCAGTTCTCCAGTTTTTAGCTTGTATAGAAACAGAAACCTGCCCATTCTAAGTTTAAAAATGAGTAGCCATTTTCTCCATTTGTTGTGAGCTCTGTTTATTGTTACATGCTTTCAAAGCTGAAATTACTCTCTTTATATTTGGTCTCTTTCTCTGTGTGAATTGCTTGGGCAGTTTTCAGTAATTTTCAAGTCCCATCAATTATCAAATCCAGAAGTTCTGTGTCTGACTTGGTAATTGGTTCCGTTAGGTTTTCAAACCTTTCTCTTCTGTAATAGAAACATATTAACAGATCTGGTTTGATCTAAACATTAACACAAACTGAAGCATCCTGCCTTTTACTGAAAGACATTTTTTACTGCCAGATTGTGTATAGTCTCATCACTGTTCAGTAAAGCAAAGTCTAAAATACTTCATTTCTTTGCTTTTGTGGAAAATACTGTTTTTCATCCAGAGATACATGGCTCCTATTGTTAATATCAGATATGTGACTTTAATTTCACAGAGCCAGAATTCCACATTGCATTTGTTTTTCTGCTGTTATGAGGATATCTTTATATTCTAGCTTGATTTTAGGAGCATATCTCAGTGCCCAGAGCATCCCCCTTGAACTTTTTTTTTCCCTGCTACTCGTAAAATGATTCTGGCCTTAATCTTCCCATTCTGTTGCATCCATTTTATGTCTTCATACTCTTTTATTTGCTTACTGACTACTAAATGGCTAAGCTAGAGAAACTCGGGTGGATTTTTGAAATATACATACTACTAACCACTCTTTGCTGCATCTTTCCATTCCTAGCCTCACGCGGTGGAAAACCCCTCTGTTGCAGCAAAATGCTAGGGCAGACCACATGATATCTGGTGGAAAAGCTGCCTGTGCTGGGATCAGGGAGTAATGCTGTGGGGGAAAAAAAAAAAAATTTCCGAAAATATTGTCCAATTTGAAATAGTAATGCGTGACTTCCAGAGGTGCTGAGCAGCCAGGTCCTCTGTTTACTTCACATAAATGGGGCTAGCCCAGGTCTGCAGCCTGGCAGCCTCTACCTCATCCCATTGCAGAAGTTAGGGGATATGTGGTGTGAATTTTTGACCCTGTTAATTACTATTTTTTTGTTGACTGCAAAGGAGCCAGAATGACTTCTCTAAACAAATTCTCGCCACAGATACTAACGTGGATATAACTAGCCCTGAGTGCTTCTGGAAATGGGAGTGCCAACATACGTAGGTGCTAAACAAAGAAACTGGTATTTAGTAGCAATAAGTGTGATCAGATTCATTAAAAAATGGGAGCAGTAGGATTAAGTTTTTCAAGACATAGGAGTATGTTCCATCATATTTAGCTATGTAATAGTTTGCGTATGCACCTAATGAAATCCTTATTCTGAAAATAGCCCTTTGGGTTCCCCTTAGGTCACCTTGACTTGGTAGAAAATAATTGAAAAAATGAGGTAGAAAAATAAAACACACATAGTCTTGATGTTGCAGGCAAAAGGCAGTATGTAAATAGTGCTTTTCTATCATTAAAACTGTACAAAGGAAACAAGACAGTGGTTAAAGGACATATCTCTGACTGATAACATTTTTTGCTTGTTAGGTCTCAGTCGAAAGAAAAATCTTTTATGGTCCATGATTTTTTCAGTTTTCTTGTCATTTTCCATTTCACAAAGTGTGTTTTGGCTCAAAGTCAAGAGTTTCACTTTGTTTCTAGAGAGGTTCACACTTCAGCATTTTAATGGTGTTAGTTACCAGTAGTCTTCAAGCAGTTTTTAAGTTAAATCTAAGAAGACACAATTTAGAAGATGTCCTTATGTTTTAATGTTTGGAGTGTTTCCCGTCTGAGGATCTTTCTGGCTTACTTTGGAATGTTACCTTGTCTAATTCCCATAAACACAGCTGAATGTTCAGAGTCTTTACAAACAGTGCTCTGAAGCTGCCAATCAAGCATCGAAATAAAATAGCAAAGCAATGCTCCAAATATGTTTGTCTGAGGAGTTTATATAACTGAGCTGTATAGAGATAGATGAAATTCAGTTTTGACAGCAGGCAGGTGATAATGGGGCAATTTAAAGTTCTTGTGGAGGTGACGTATTGTGAATGAATCATGATTACTCTAGAATAAAAACATCTGCTCTATTACAGTGGTAATCAAAAAGGCAAGGAGAATGTTAAGCTCTTAAGGGATGGAAAACATAATTGCAAATATCCCAGTAACATTGTACACAAGTGGCATGCCCTTCCTCTAACACCGTGTGGAACTTTCTTATTCTACCCAGGTAGTGTACTGATGGAATAAAAAGAAAAAGAATCGAATAGTTTCAGGTATGGAAAGTTCCAGCAAGAGGGAGGAGAAAACCGTTAGAGCTCTTTAGTTTAGAAAAGAGTGAGAGGAAAAAGATATCCCCCCAACTCATCCACATCTAAAAAATATTACAAGTTCCAGTAACAAGAATTCACAGTTCACAGCTCCAAGCTGTGATTTCCGCAGCGGGTAAGGGAGATAGAAAGATTTTGTTTATTTTTAAAGGGGGAGGGAAATGGAGCATCACTTACTGCTACATCAGTAAGCAATATACTTACCTACAGGAATGAAATTTGGTATTGAATGGGAGGGAGGAATGAAGTACTTGTGTTCAGTTACATAAAATAGGGTAAATACTGGAGAAAAAAAGAAATATTGGTTGTCCAGATCAAATCTTCCTGGATTTCCTATTCAGCAATTAACTTTACAGTGCATCCTTTTCAGATCCAATTTCCAGAGAAGAATGAGCAAGAGATAACAGATTAGATAAAGAACAGAAATTCCAAGTTTTGTTCAGCTGTGCCTGAAAGCACCTGGTATTAGCCCATGTTGGTGATAGGATGCTGACTTTGATGAACCATGCTCTTCAACCATTGTGGGCAACCCTTACGTTGCAGGTGTGCTTGTTAGTATGAAGGAAACCTAGGCTAAGGCTACTTTTTCTCACTTTAAATTTAGAATTTGAACTTTCAAGTTATTGATAACCATTTGAAGTGATACATTGCCCTATACAATAATTGGGAAGATAAATTACAAAAAAAAAAATTTTTTTGCTACTAGTTGGTTAGTTCAGTAAAAATTCTTTTCTAATATAAGTTGCTGCTCCTTTCCATTCCCTCCCCCCCCCCCCCCGGCCAGATATGTTTATTTCTTTTTTTTTTGAGGCTTCATAGGAACCTGAAACAGAAACAGTTTTGAGGTTTATAAACAAATTGGGCTTGAGGAAGAAAATATGGAAGTAGAGATGTGGTTGTCATGACAACCAAATTAGCAGCCGTTCTTGTTGAACATGAACAGTGGATGAGCCTGGATAGCATTGTACAGGCCAACACATGAAAATTATTTTTATTCTTCAAAGGCAAAGATCATGTATACAATGTATTTCATTATCTTGGATGACTTCCAGAGTCTCAGGGTAGTAATACCAGTGGGTATTTAAAAAAAGAAAAAGAAAAAGAAAAAAAAACTGTTAAGAAAAAAATAAAAAGAGCAAGGTCACTAACTTTGTTGCCACCATCTTTAGATGTGTTTTAAGACAATGGTTTTTTTTCAATTCTTTTTTTTTTTCAATTTCGTGAACAAGAAAGTACAGTTATAGAAGGGTCAAATGATTTACCCATTAAGTCATGGCAGAGCTGGGATAAAATGCAACCTGTCTAGAGCTGTAGAGATATTTCTGCTTGTTCCCACCTCAGGGGTATATGTGACATAGCCATAAGTACTATGTGTAATCATGATTTTCATGAGTCAAAATATCTACAGTGGGGCAAAACAGCTTAATTCTCTACGTTGTTTAACTTGAAATTGCAATGGTTATCAGAGGAACATCGTAACACATTAATTTATTATTATAGATACTCCAATTACATCTCCAATTATCACAAAATGGTATAGGTAGAAAAACTTGACTGCAGGTTCAGTGGCATATGGTTTTGGAAACAGAGTCTTCAGGGTAGCATTGGCTAGTTTATGGCAGATCCAGAACATGTTTCTGAAGTGGCAGTGACCATAAGATGCTCTGTGCAGGTGGGAATGCATGCAATTAATCACTGTTCCAATTAAACACAGAGGCAGAATTTCCCCTCCTCTGTGGTATCCATAGGTTTTATCAGAGGCAGCTGTGCTAATGGCCTGTTGCTGCAAACTGAATGTCAGCCTCTGACCAATTCCCTAACCCGCGACTGTTTGCTCTGATTACAGCAAGAAGATAAATGTTAGTTGCTCTATAGGATGATATGCTCAGTAAGTTTGACTTGCATTTAAATGAGTTTAAAATAATAGTATTTGCTGGAATTAATGTGATCCGCTGCTCCATTTTCTCTTTCAATATCCCATGAATAATATTAAGTTCTTTTCTGTGGTTGTGCCACCTTTTTCATTAGCTATGTAGAGCATGCAGCTCTTTGAAAAATGTCAGTGTATAAATAGCGTTGCTGGGAACCTAATTAAAACTCTAAGAGCAAGCAACAAAATGTGGAAATGTACCTTGCTAGTGAAAAAAATGCAGGTAAAAATTGTGATGGGGAGGGGGGGAGAAGAGTGTGATTTCAGGTTTTTTTTTTTTTTCCCCACAATTTTGACTGCAATCAGAATTGCTCAAGGGTTCTTTAGACTAACCGTAGGTGAAAAAGTGCTCCATAATTCTGGACTAAATGTACTTTTGTAACTACAAAACGAAAGATCCCTTCCTTGGGGAAGGAAAACCCAGTAGCCGCTAGCCTGCTGCATAATTCAGCACTGATATTTGCCTAAATTGGGTTTTGCAGCTAACCAAAACTATTACATCTTGCCCGAAGCAGTGGCATGATAGGAAAAAAAAAAAAAAAAAGCAAACATATATGTACAGGTCATTAATATGAATGAGCAATTCTTTTTGCATGCGTTCATGAGCCATCCAGATAATTGAAAGTGAAAGCTAAAGATCTGTCTCGCTAAAGAAGATCCATCTCTTTAAGTCCCTGTCTGATGGAGCTTTTTTCTGACAGCCTGAAGCACTGCCGCTTCAGATTTAGGGACAGCTAATTGGAAGCTTTTTTCTGGAGACACGCATGTCCCCACAATCCAGCACCGTGTGGGCAGTGCACCTGCTCCCTCACACTGCGGCCGTCCCTTTTTCTCCTGTTTGTATTTCCAGACATGATGCTGTCCTCTGAATCCAATATTGCAGAAAACTGTTTCCAGCCAAACAGCAGCAGTTATGCTGTTAACTCACTGTTATCTCAACCTGCTGTCAGGAGCTCTAAATGCCTCTCCAGAGCCTGGCTGGGAGCATTTTAGTGCGAGCTTTCTGAAGATGTGGGGTGCTGCTTTTTTTTTATTTTTTGGAGAGGATGGGGGGAAGTTTGGCAACCCCTGCATAGTCTCTTCCCTTTCGTACTCTGAAGTGGCAGCACAAAGGGAGAGGTGTTCTGCGAAAGGATTTAAATACGGCATCATTTGACTGGTCATCAGACTGTCACTCCCTGTTTAAGCACCTCTGCCCAGTATGTAATGGAAAAGAGCAATACAGGCACATGAGAGCTTATCTACAGGCTAATTAACAAACTGAAGGTGCATCTTCAAAATTACTTAAACTTTATTTAATTCTTGCTTTGACACTGATTTCAACTTAAAGCAGCCCTGTGTCAGTTCAATTTAAGTTTACCTATGAAATCAATTTACGTAAACTGATTTGCCAGTTACTCTTAGTTCTAAGTACGTCAGCAAAAAAATGTAGCTAAGTAACACTTTATCTAGTTTGGTTTTGAGAAGGTAATTCAAGTTAATTTTCCAGATATTTGCAATGGATAAGAATAACCCTAAGAATGCAATGTGCAAAACCCAGAAGTCCAAGTAGAGCACCAGCGCTGTATCAAGCACAAGGATGGGGCTCAGGTCCTCCCGCTTCTCTACCATGCCTCACTCGTATCGAGGTAGGAGCCATGCCCGGGGCAGGGGCCGTGTCCAACTGCTTTTACTGGTTCAGTTTTCATTTCACTATAGAAAGCCCATAACTTGATAATCAATCTAGTATTATCTGCAAGAACTTGACATTCAGCGCTCACTCCACTCAATGTTTAGGTACAGTTGTATACAATTAATATTTTATATTTATTGGAACATAAGCTCAGGTCTCTTCTCTCCTAGTAAAATGCCCAAACCATCCCTCCTATGCAGCAGATACTAAATAACCCTTGGAAAGTTGAGTTGCTCCAGCAGGTGGTACTGAGAGAACAGTCACATCAGTAAACCTGAGCAAAGCATGCTCTCAGGAAGCTACAGGAGATCGCTAGAAACGGTTCAGACAGGTCTATTTTTTTTTTTTTTTTTTTTCCCAGAAAAAGCCTACCAATCCACTTTGGGAACACCAGACCTATGTAGAGAGTGTGAAGATATACTCCCCAAAATTAGAAGTCATGAAACTGAAAATTGTTTATAAAAAAACTGGCCTGTGTATTTAAAAAGCTATTTTGCTGCTTAACCTTAACTCCAGGTTTTTTCTTTCACACAAATTCCTGTCATCTCAGTAGCCATTTTGATCATGCTTGAAAACTAATGTTTCTCCAATTACAGCAATACATACGAACCTCTGACACTCTTCCCATTTGGTGCTGTTGATTGGCTCTCTATTTGACTGGCTGAGTGGCTCCCATTCAACTGCTGATACTTAAAATGTTTCCAGTCTTCCTGTAGAACTCAAAAGTCAACAGCACTTTAGAAGGCAATGTGCCATCTGGCCTTGTAGTGTCTCTGCTACTCATACAGGATATCAAAATTCACCACTCCCTCCCCATCCATCATAATCTTCTGCAGGCTCTTCTGTAACATTGTGCTTCTTTTTATCTTAGATAATAAATTTAGAAAGCAAGGAAGCAATGTCTGGCTTCAAAGGGAGAGTGCAGAGCTGCAGTTAGCATCCGCAGGGAGAAACGGAGAAAAGCCAAAACCCAGCTTGAGTTGATGCTGGCCACTGTGGTGTCAGACAACCAAAAAAGTCTTCTTCAAGTGTATCAACAGCAAGAGGAGGTGAAAGGAAAGCGTCGGACTGATACGTGGAGTGGTCGGTCACCTAACAAGCAAGGATAAGGAAAACTCAGAGGCATTGAATGCCTTTTTTGCCTCATTATTTAACAGTAACAACAGATCTTGGGCTATCCATACCTCAGCGTTGGAGTACTATGGCTGAGGGAGCACTGGCTTTCCACCTGAGGTCACCAAAATTGTAAGGGAACGGCTGTATCAGCTCAGTATTTATATGTCCATGGGGCCTGATGAGATTTACCCCAGAGTGGAGTAGGAATTAGTGAACGTTATAGCTGGACCCATCTGAAAAGGTTACTGAAGGCTCTGGGAATCTGGGGAGGTCGCTGCTGACTGGAAGCTAGCCAGTGTAATACCCATCTGCAAAAAGGGCATGAGAGAAGACCCGGTACACTACAGACCTGTTAGTCTAACCTCAGTCCTCGGAAAAGTTACGGAGAAGATTGTCCTGGGGGATATTGAAAGGCAGTTAAAGATGAAAGCAATTATCAGGCATAGTCAACAGGGGTTCATCAAGTCCTGCCTTGGTAATGTGGTCTTCTTCTACGATAAGGTCATCTGCTTGGTAGATGAAGGGAAGGTGACGGACATAATCTTTCTGGATTTTAGTAAGGCCTTTGATACCGTCCCTCACAGTACCCTTCTGGACAAATTGTCCAGCTGTGAGATGAACACATACACTCTACACTGGGTGAAGAACTGACTCAATGGCAGAGCCCAAAGGGTCATAGCGAGTGGGGCCACATCTGGCTGGTGGCTGATTACCAGCAGTGTTCCCCAGGGCTCAACTCGAAGGCCAGTTCTGTACTATTAACATATTTATCAATGATCTGGATGCAGGAGTGAACTGCATCCTCAGCAAGTTTGCTGATGACTCTAAGCTGGGAGGTGCTGTTGACTCTAGAGGGATGAGAGGCCTTGCAGAGGGATCTAGATAGATGTGAGCACTGGACAATCAAAGATGGCATGAAGTTCAACAAAGGTAAATGCCAGGTGCTGCACCTGGGACGGAGCAATGCCAGACACAGGCACAGACTGGAAGACGAGTGGCTGGAGAGCAGCTCAGCAGAAAGGGATCTGGGGATGCTGGTGACAGCAGGCTCAGTGTGAGCCGGCAGTGTGCCCTGACAGCCAAGAGGGCAAACCCCATTCTGGGGTGCACTAAGCACAGCATGGCCAGATGGTCAAAAGAGGCGGTTCTCCTGCTACATTTAGTGTTGGTGCGGCCTCACCTTGAATATCGGGTGCATTCTGGGCTCCACGATACAAAAATGATGCTAAGGTCCTCGAAAGCGTCCAGAGGAGGGCACCAAAGCTGGTCAAAGGGCAGGAAGGCACGTCCTGCGAGGAGAGGCTGAGGACACCTGGGCTGTCTGGGCTGGAGAAGAGGAGGCCAAGAGGCGACCTCGCCGCTCTCCGCAGCCCCCCAGGAGGGGAAGCGCAGAGGCAGGTGCCGGTCTCTGCTCCCCGGTGCCTGATGGCAGGGCGCGTGGGAACGGCACAGAGCTGCGCCAGGGGAGGGTCAGCCTGGGCACTGGGAGCAATGTCTTCACCGCGAGGGTGGTCAGGCCCTGGCACAGGCTTCCCAGCGAGGTGGTGGGTGCCCCGTGCCTGTCAGTGTTCAGGAGGCTTTTAGATGATGCCCTCAGTAATGTGCTTTATCTTTTGGTTAGCCCTGAAGTGGTCTGGCAGCTGGACTAGATGATCTCAGAAGGTCTCTGCCAACTGAACTATTCTATTCTAAATCATTCAAAACCCAAAAAAAGGGCTAAAGGCCAAACCTCTTTGTTTTTGTTGTATAGTTATGCTGCAAAGTACATGTAGCAAGGATTACACTACTGAAGTCACGTAAAGCAGAGTTTTATAACAGAAGTAGTCAAGTAACTTTGGAAAGTTCATGCTTTTCTTACCACTTCTTTTCAGACCTTGGAGAAAATAACTGCATTTCTTGAAATATGTGCTATACTGGGTTTGGCTGGGATAGAGGTAACTTCTCAGGAAGTGGCTGGACATCACCTGCTGATATGAAATAGAGAATTAATCTTTTTTTTTTTTCCTTTGCTTCAACACATGGCCTTTGCTTTTTTCATTAAACAACCTTTATCTTGATCCATGAGGTTTTTTTCGTCATATTTTCTCCCTCTGTCTTGCTGAGAAGATGGAGTGAGGGAGTGGCTGTGTGGGTACCTGGTGGTCAGCCAAAGTCAACCCCACCACATATGCATATTTAAAGAAAAAAAATCAGACTTTCTATAAAAAGTGCAGTAGGTTTCGTTTTACCAGTGAATCTGTAAAATAGGAGTTAGATGTATTCAAAGGCTAGCTAATTAAGTCCTCTGAATTTCTAATGGACTGCAAAACAAATGTACAAAAAGCAAAAAAAAGCTTAGGTTTATGCTGCCATTTTATTTATCTCTGTTTGATGCATCTAGTAATTGATTTTCTTCCTATTTTTGTATGTGTATGTTGTTGTAAGGATAATAATTTACAGAACTGCCTGAAGTGCATAGGGTTACTCTCTGTTACTGACAAATAGTATTTGTAATGTGGGAATGAATATGCTCAGAATGGAAAAATTATTTGTAAAACTTTTTCAGCTATTCTGTATTGGTTACCCATAAAACCTAACTTTCCTGTAACTTAATTCTCTGCACAGAATGATCACTTACATCACACCGCAATATCCATATAAATGGTGTCTAATTATTACTTAATTTCTTTGCTCAGTTCAAGTGGTCATGTGTTAAAGTCCAAAGGACTGCAATCATCCTCATACCTCATTTTATCAACAGGCAGTGTTTTTACATTGCTGTGTTGCTAAAATAAGAATTATAAGTAGAAGAAAATTGAAATACATGCACAAAAGTTTGGCAAAAAAAAAAAAAAAAAAGAGGTTTTCTAGAGAGGTACCAAAGAAAAAGGAAAGAATTTCTAGCAAACTATCCAGCAGATACTACTCATCCATTCAAAAAGCAGTCAAAAGAGCAGAGTACTCCTTCATTTGGTGAGGCTCAGAATTAGATGCCTTTTCATGTAGGTTTGCACAATTGCTTAATTCCTCTGTTGTGTCTAGAAAATAATTTGTTAAATGTCTGAGGCTTCCCTAATACACTGTTAGTGTCTAAAACATCACCTGTCAGAAAGAAATAACCTTTCCATGAAGAATACAATTGCTGCTTATGTCTTTTTGGATGCTGATAAACTTACACGAGACCAACAAGAATAGCATGGTTTGTTGTACTGTATGTATATAAATGTATATATGCACCATCAGGTAACTTCACATCCCCTAATGAATAAACAATTGAAGTCATAATCATTTGTGCATTCCTGTAAATGTCAACCAAATCAAACATCTGTCATGCCAGATAAGGAAAGGTGACTCATTTAATATACTTAGCGCTCTACTCAGACTTGAAAAGATCACTCAGATTTTAACAAGCAGTGCTGAGTTTCCTGGCTTCTAGTAAATGACCATGTAGCGACAGTAAAGCAATGACCATATTTAGTTCCCCTTCAAATGACATATTTGATTAAGATAGCACATTGTATTTATCACAGTATATTTCAGATTTTGTTTTTTTTTTATATGCTCTAACCCTTTCAGTTATGACCAACTTTAAAATAAAAACATTTTTACCAAAGCTCATAACCACCAGTCCCATCCCGCTGAAATATGCAGAGCAATCTAGAATGACTGCCTTAAAAGCTACCAATTTACGACAACAGGCAACATACAAAGGCAGCATTTATTCTTCTGCCATCTGCAGTGGCAATAAACAAAATCCATACACAGCTCAACCATAGCTTCAAGCCGTCAGCTACAAGCAGGTATTGCTCATTTGCCAAGAGCACAAAGAATAAACACCCTTTTGATCATATTTTGGCTTACTGCTTCAGGCTCCTTGATCCAGTCCTGAATCCTGTCAGAAATGACTCATGTTAAGTGCTGCTTGTTATCCTCACTGACCTACACCAAAAGCTCAGGAATGTCTCCTTTTGCACAGAGCTATTTAGCTGAAAACTGATCTTTAGAAACTGTTCTCAATAACCTTGCTGTTGGCCTCTATGCAAAATAATTGCTAATTTCAGTGAGACAGAGACATATAGGGGTGAACACAGACACCGTATGGAAGAGAGGATCATGCCTGCTTCACCAGATGATACCAGGGCATGGACTACGACCCCTTGATCATTCAGTCAATTTTTTGTTTGATGAGTACTGTAACCTAATGCAAGAACGTGGTACATTGGGTCTATTTGACCATAAAATCCCCATCAAAGTGTTAATATTCCTAGTACTGATGAGTTGGTTCTCTTCCTCCTTAAAACAAGAAAACTCATCCTGAAAGATACTGTTGTATAGGAGATCAAAATAATCGACATATTTCACAGACTGGCTGGCAGGTTAGAGTTAGCACAGATGCACAAATTAGTTGATCATGTCTCTGGACAGCTGGTGGGAGCTCACCCAACTCTCATTCCTCTGTTCTTCTCCCAAGTATCTGACTCCTGAGCCAATTCTGGGAGCTGGCTCCATAAATTCATTTATATTCTATGGGGGTAATTTGGGAGGGTAAAACAATATTCTGAGAAGGTATGCTCATTGTGTAAAGGTGAATTTGAGGTGCTTTAGATGACTAAATTATGGAAGAACTTTTACAAGTTTTGTCATGGGCTGTTTTTCCTTTCCATTCATTTCTGGTACACAGAAAAGTCACTCCCCCACTGAGCCTGATAGCGTTTATAGAATAATTTTGCATCCCAAAAGGATTACAAAACACTTCATTAAGTCTCAGTTTATTTCACACTTGCCAGAAATGGGAAAGTACACTGCAACCCTTTGTGCCAAGGTTGATCACTGTCCCCTCTTGAGGACAAGCAGGTCTGTGTATCTAGTTCATTCCTGAAGGATGCCCTTGGAGAACTAAGGTTGAATTTTGTCTGATACTCAGCTAATTGAATAGCCTGGGTTTGCACTGGGTTATTAACAGCTTCTCTCACTGCCTATTCCTCCTGTTTTAGGGTTTGAGCTGTCATGATCTTTTCTACTCTTAGTACATGGTAGGTACTGACATGCAAGGAGAAGTCAAGCCTGAGGTAAACATCACATCACTGTGAGGTGCTGGCCTACAGTGTCTAGAACTGCTCATTCACATCATTTGCTCATATATGTATACTTGTTTTGTATGGCATCCTTCATGCTGAACCATCCTTTAGTATTCTGCACAGTTACAAATATAAATGGCAGCACAAGTGATCAAGATGTTCAGAATTACACATCAGGAAAAAATCATGCACACAGATTATACCCCTCTTTCCTGATATCTAAATAATTGACCAAGTGGAATCTAAAATAAATTCAATAGAAGAGTAAAGAAGAATATCTGCAGAATAGATCAGATTACATCTACAGTCTTTCCTCAGAATCCATGTAATTGCAATTACGTGTGCAGAACAGCACCACCCCTGGATCTTGGATGGTGGTCCTTAGGCATGGGGAAAATGTAGCTGGTGGAGAAGAGTGTGGGTGACTGAGGCAGCACTGATGACTTAAACTAAGACCAATGGTTAAACTACAGATAAGTAGTAGGAAAAAAAAAAATGCTAAAATCAGTGAAAGTGAGATTCCAGTTAGCAGCAAGACAAATAACTTTTACTAGGAAACTGGAGAATCAGAAGAGGTATAGAAGAGAGAGGTGACACACAAGGACAGTGTAGCCAGCAACTTATGTCTCATGGTAAACAGTCATTCAGAAACATTCCATTTCAGTACTGCCAGGCAAATTCTGTTGAACAGAAAGTAAATAGTCAGCATTAGAAGGACTTTTTCTTGTTTTTGAAAGAGTGTGTAATTCCACCACAGAAGACATTGCTCCAAGGGAACAGAAAGTGTGAAAGAATTAGCAAAACATTTAGACAAATTCAAAGAGGGCAAGTCCATCAATACAAGATGAACGTGATGGCCCAAGTTCAATGTGAACTTTTGATCATAAACCAGAAAGTTGTGGAGAAGTATCCCCAGAAAGAACCTCTATATAATTCTGTAATTAGGACTACCACATAGTTCTGTAATAGTCTTATTTCTTATGTTCAGCTGCTGGCTGACCCCAGAGAGAGGACACTGAATTAAGATGACCCTAGGTCTGAGCCAGTAAAGATGTTCTTATGCAAGCAGGTTTGAATATTAAATCTTAAAAAAACAGTCCTTTTAGGTGCACCTTTAAAAATCTAAATGTGTTTCAGACCTGGCAAGTGCATGATTAATCTTGATCAGGAAGATATATCTCTCTTTGTTTTATACTTTTAATCATAATTAAGGCCATTTTTCTACTCTGGACCATATTGCTATTTCATTTACTTAAACTGTAATGATTAAATCTAATTTGCTACTCTGTGAAATCTTAATCCTACTGAAGACTAATGGGTATAATACACAGTTCAGTTAAGAAGCAGATTCACCACATAACCTCCATTAAGTAATTCCATTTATTTCAATGAAACTAGCTCGCACATGAAAGAAAGCACCTATGGTGGTCTTTAGTCTCCAGAAAATCATAAAAATTTTAATACAAGCACTGAAAAGACGTTTTGCCCTCTTCCTGAACACATGATTTCTCACAGCCAGAAGTCATGAGAAAAATTTCAAAACAAATCCAACTCATAAAATCTATACCAAAAAAAAAAAAAAAAAAGGCACCTACATAATGTGCTTGATCTCGTTTTACAACTACGGTATTATCCCTTTCGAATATATGAAATGTCATCTTGAAAATACAGGGAAAATTGTTTCTATATCCACAGTGAACATGATTTCTTGAAAAAAAAAAAAAGAAAGAAAGAAAAGCTTATTACTAATAAAGTATTCTCACTTTAATCACATTTCCTTCATTACCTCCATATTTTAGGTGATGTAAAAGGAGGAACAATTATTGCCTTGTTCACTTTGATTTATTTGGCTCAGTGCCTCCTTACCTAGGTAATGTAAAATAAACTGTGCTACATGGGTCATTTATGATGTGATTTAATAAGATGCTTTTTATTTCTAGCCCTCAGGGAAACATATTTGTTTGCAAGCACCTGGCAAAAAAACATTTATTTGTTGACTTTCTATTTTCATTCAGTAGACTTCAGCCTACAAAGTAATTTAAGGCTACAATACACAGGTTGTCATAATGGCAATCTACTAAAACAAGACTTCAGAACCCACAGAAGGAAATGGTGCCTGGATGTCAAAATAAGGAAGGTCATTACTGCAAGCTTGACCACTTCCCAAATTCCTGTAGGTATTTCTGTGTAAATTAAGACTTGTTACCTGAAATAGGTAATGTTTTTCATTAATAGTACATGTTATTTACAAACAAAATTATATATATGTTATAGGCACTTGAGAAAGACCTGGAGGTAAAAGCAAAGCTGGGAAATTGCTTTTCTACAGACAATCTGAAAAATATGGGCAAGTTTACTGGGCTCAGACTTACAAAGCCATTTACAGGCATGTGGGTCCTGATTCTACAGTTTTTAGTTTTTTTAAAGGCTCATTTTTATCCATACTGTGGGAATAACATCTAACTAAACTTCCTTGATGGCAGAAGATGAAATGAGCTGGTATTTCAATATCCTACGCAGGGATATGCCATATATCGTCAGTGGAAGAGCTGATGCTGATTGCAAAGTGCCACAGCTAAGACCTGGTGGTGCTGACGTGCTGGTGGCACTTACACCTGCTGGGAAGGTACTTCAGAAATACCCTGTAAACATGTCCCTAAATGCTACAGCCAGATCAAGCAGGCAGATTGGCCTGCTGCAATCCTCTGAAATGACAGGAAAACTGCATTTGCACACTCAAGACAATGTTTTTTCTGGTTACTCTGATGTATGTTAGTCTAACCCAGGCCAATTTCTAAATAATCATTTCTCTTAATATATTCCTATAATCTGAAAGGTATAAGGGCATGTCAGTTGGGGCTTTTTCTTTTCCCTTCCCTTCCCTTCCCTTCCCTTCCCTTCCCTTCCCTTCCCTTTCNCTCTTTCTCTTTCCCTTATTTTTCTTCGCCACTTCTTTCCTAACTATTGGCTTTAAGTATTGGAGTGAGCTGCCAAAGATGGTATAGGACTTGTCACAAACCTGAAAAAAAGCACCCCTGCACGCATATCTTATTTGCTAGGCTACAGTGCCCTTCAGAGGAAAAAACAGCTTGGAAATCTTTGACCATTGCTCAAAAGTGTCCCAGCCAACAAAGCAGAAAGCCCCTTGAAGTGCTTACTTAAAGTTAAAGTCCTAAAATCCAGCCTATGTAATCACCTGAGTTTTAGAAGTGTGGTACCCCAACCACATGAAGGAGTCGGGGAGTCTGAAGAAGTGGTCTTTGCAGGGCTTTTGGGGATTTAACCAACAGTGCAAACCTCCAAGAACAGCACTGTTGCTTACTCCTCATCCCCCCATACAGATTACATGAGGATGTCAGGAGTAGACATCCTTTTAGCTGTAGTTTAAGAGGTACCCTTGGCTGTCCTAATATATAATGAGACAAAGAAGTAAGATGTTAGAATTTGTAAGATGTTAGAAGTTACAGACGGCTTCAAACCATATTTATCCTCTCCGTATGTCAGAAGCCCTGTTATAGTTGCACAAACAGTTCATGTTTGGGAAGTCATGATTTGGCAGGGCTTACATACATCAGTACAGCTGGTGGAGATAGCATGTCTAGTATCACGCGGTTGTACAGCCCCATCTCTCACAAAACAAGCTGTGCAGACCTCTGCTGCTCTTTACAGTCCTGATGAGATATATTCCCCTTTCATTGTGCACTGTCTCTTCTGACAAAACAATTCCAGACATGTCGTCACCATCCTAGAAACTGAGAGCCATAACCTCCTGATTAAACACACTTTATGTACATTTGAGGAACCAGGCATTTTTATTTATGGACATGGGAAGAATCCTACAACAGGCAAGAGGAAGCCTACTGTTTTCCTGATGAGAAATTAAAATTCCAGGTTTCCAATGGCGTTCTTCAATTTTTTTGAGGACAAAAATCTCCAAGCCTCAGACTCATACAGACATGCTTTTAAGTTTACAGGTAAAGTATTTACTGATTTGCAGCTAAATTTGTTTCCTCAGGAGGCAAGGCTATTGAGGCATTTTTTGTTTCTTCTACTGCATTGGTAACATCTAATGCTATATCTTTCAGCAGTGTTTATGCATATGAAGTAAGAACACAGTGAAGCACTTACCTAATGGTACTAGTGTGTTAGTACATCAATATAGTCACATAATCTATAAACATTTCTCTTTCATAAGCTGTTATCACATTATCACTGATTATTTAGAGAAATCATTAGTGTTATATGACATTCTTACCTATATTATTTTTAGCCTTAAGTGCAGTTAAAATATGCTGAGGAACAGGGATATGTGATGGGGATCAATTTGAGGCAAGAGTGGAAATGGAATAATTTGACCCACTTCAAAGCTCTTACAAGTTGCAGCTCCGTTTTGCATACTCCAGCCCGCACACATCTGGCCCAGGGTTGGGTGGGAAGGAACCATTACAGTGCACCAAGAGCTGGGTTTGCCAATCCAACCAATTTGCCATGCTGAATAGCTAAAGCAGCATGGTTCACTACTTGAAGGTCAGGGTGCACAAGACCGAGCTAAAGAAGTATTTGCTAGGACACTCTTTTCAACTGCAAAAGCAGAGACACTGAATGTGCACATACGACTCAAAAGATTCCATAAAGAAAATCTATGTATTGATGCAAGACACGAAAAACATCTGATACAATTCACCAGGAGTCACACTGATTCCTCTGTAAGATCATGCTCAACCAACCACTGAAATTAGCAAAAAGAATTCTCTTAACTCCATGGGGAAATCAACTCAGGACTTAGTGAATGTGTTGATGCTGCTCTTATGCAACATCTCTTATGCAGCTGTTGTGGTTTAGCCCCGGCAGGCAGCTAAGTGCCACACAGCCGCTCGCTCACTCTCCCCACGTGGGATGGGGGAGAGAATCAGAAAGGTAAGAGTGCGAGAACTCATGGGTTGAGATACAGACAGGTTACTAGGTAAAGCAAAAGCCGCGTGGGCAATCAAAGCGAACCAAGGAATTCTTTCGCTACTTCCCATGGGCAGGCGGTGTTCAGCCACTGCCAGGACAGCAGGGCTCATCACGCATAATGGTTTCTTGGGAAGACAAACGCCATCACTCGCAACGTCCCCCCTTTTCCTCCTTCTTTACCCCAGCTTTTATGGCTGAGCATGACGCCATATGGTGTGGAACATCCCTTTGGTCAGTGTGGGTCACCTGCCCTGGCTATATCTCCTCCCAGCTCCTTGTGCACCCCCAGCCTCCCCGCTGGCAGGGCAGCATAAGAAGCAAAAAAGTCCTTGGCTCTATGTAAATACTGCTCTGCAACAACCAAAAACATCACCACTATTTCATCAAAAATCCAAAACACAGCATTGTGTGAGCCTCTATGAAGAAAATTAACTCTGTCCCAGCCAAAACCATGACAGCAACATATATGCAACAAAAGATTATGTCTTGTTATTTTACTATAGCAAACCTGATTGCAATAGCAGATCTAAGGGAGACAAGATGAATAACTGTAAGTAGTTATTTATGGCTAGCTTTTTTTTTTCATTTCTCTTGAGCCTGCTACTGTAGTTAGGTTTACTTTAATAACATAATGGGAAACAATCTTAGTATCTGTCTCAAAGGTTAGTATTGTACTTTCAGAGAAACTAGTCTTATCCTGGGCTCCCAGCTGAGATGTATTAACTGCTAACATTTCCTTCTGCACCTTTTTAAAGACATTGTCATGCTATGTGCATTTCACTGAATCAGTGAGTTTTCCTCTTTGTTTTTTCCTGGGTTATAAACTTCTCAGCAGTCTTGGCCTTCCGTTTTACATAGAGCAGGGGTTTGCTCTTAAAGCTTGTAGAAGTACACATTGCATGGAAAACACACACCCCAATGAAGAGAGGATGAAGATTCACTGGTTTTAACCATAATATTACAAGAGAACAAGGAGATTGGTCTCACAAACAACAGTGTCCAGTGGAGTGTGTCCATATTAGGACAGCCATTAACAAATGCACCTTTTAAAAGTGAAGGGAGCCATGCTGGTAAAAGATCAAGCACAATGTATGTAATTCAGAATGAGTCAAAGATACCACTGTCCAACTTGATCTATTGCCATCGTATATAGAATTTATCCATAGAGTTTCTCCTCAAGGCAATCCATAGCCTGCAGGAAATGCTGGGAGCATGTCCAATCCCCCTTTGGGAATGAGAAAGGGAAACAGCCCACATGTCAGCCTTCACAAAGTCAGGGACCCCTGGGGTTCTCACTGCTAAGCTAGAGCCGTGTTAGCTTGTTCTTCTATGCATTAGAGAAAGGAAGGGAGATGCAATGTCATCACTGGCTCTGATTGTACCACTGATCTCGCTGCTGCACTGAAAGATTATCAAAATTAGAAGATATATGTCGTCATACGATCTTTTTTCCAAAGATTACAAAAAACAAGCTGGTGATGCAGAGCCATCTCACATTCAACAAGTAAGACTGTTCAATCTCTGCAAAGATTTCCCTGACTAACTCAGCGTGAGGCTTCAAGGCAGCTAATCTTTGCAAGTCACTGGTCAGTAACCAGCAGTGCTGCTGTCGTCATCGTTAACTGCTGTGTTAACCAAATTCTTCCACCTGTGGGTACATCCAATGCATTTACAGCTAGCCTAGTCAATCCTGGCTTAGTGGCAACGGTGAGATGGCTTCTGAAGGCTCCCTTCACTTTCCTGATCTGTGCTGTCACAGTGGTTTAGTTCTGCAGTTCAAAGTAGGTTTCGTTTCCTCATGAAGAAGTAATGTATCTACAATTTCTGTTCTAAATCTGTGACCAAGCTATTTCAGCTGCTTACAGCAGACGAGGGAGATGTAAAAAGATCTTGTAGATATTGCTGACAGCTTAGACTGTGGTTATGCAGGAGCCAATGAAAACTTGCTATGCTCAAAATCAGTCTATTGTTGCAGAAAGTCAGATTTTAAAGCAGAAATAGAAGAGAGACATTAGCACTATATTACTAAAACTAAAGCTGAATTCTGACAAACAAAAACCTTGCAAGCCTTATTCTGTCTTTCCTTCTCCCTTTGTCCTCTATTCTTGGCAGAACAAGACACATAAATGACATGAAAGGTTTCATCTTGGAGGAAACTGCAAAGCAGATATTTCTCCAAAGCAGAACAAAAATATTTTTCAAACAGGCATGAACACATTTACCACTGCTATACATTTAAGGTCTTTTATTCCACTGCTTAAAAATGAATTAGATTACTCTTGTATCATTTCAATATTTATACCATTGTTAGTGTTAAGATGATCTTATATCTTCTGAAAACATTCTAAAATGTAGACATGCTTGAATCTGACAAGTCAGTACATCAGAGTTTTTTGTTGCGTTTTATAACACTCAAAAAGCAAACCATTTCCACCTCAGAGGCATATCACCTTATTTCACTTATAAAGACCAACACATTTCCCAGCCAGTCTGACCTTTTTTTAAGTGTGACTAAAATCATCAGAAATCTTCATATGAAGAGGAGCATATAATACTTCATTATCTTCATATGACACATAGCAGGAAAAAAAAATTGGTGAATGTGTGTAGTAGACACCTGTGGTTGATGGAGAAGAGTTGAAGTGCTAGTGCATTTTAGGAAGCAGAGTGAATCTATATTCTCCTCCAATAATACACTTGTACGACTTTTTGCTGGCTTCTTTCCCTCAGCTGCAGAATTACTATTAACAGCATAAAACACATTATATGAATTATGTAGGTGGCACCTCTCACTGCACTGCTTGAAGAAAGGAGAATTTTCAGCTCCATCCAGAGCTGAGGACTGCCAGGTAAAGGTAGTTCACCCAGTCCCTTTGCACCCTCTACACTTCAGAGACTAAAGCAAGTGCCATGGTGTCTTGTGAAGCCAGGACATCTCATTGCATGTTGATTTTTGGCTGCTTTACAGGATGCACAGCAAGCTAGAAAATTGGTTGAAGTTCTGTCTTGTGACTGGATCAAGATTCAGATTTTCCTAATTAATATAATGGAACAGAGAGTCTGGTTCAGTCTCTAGGCTAAGTTCAAATCTCAGAGTTTATTAGCAACAGCTAAAGATCTGAGTGAAGTAACCTAATTTGGAGACAACAGTTCCTTTCAAACTAA
Organism: Chauna torquata; assembly: GCA_013399475.1. Taxonomy (NCBI): domain Eukaryota; kingdom Metazoa; phylum Chordata; class Aves; order Anseriformes; family Anhimidae; genus Chauna; species Chauna torquata. The sequence goes on from VXAL01009004.1 coordinate 122,592, forward strand.
CGCTCGTAAAATTGATCGGATTGCATGTTTCCCCATCCTTATTTCAGTCGAGTAAAAACCCACCAAAAGGCTTCTGGGAACAAATTCCACTGACAGAAAGGCGTAGCTTGCGTTGCTGCTGTGTATCTGTGGAGCTGCAAGAGAAAACTGTTTCCCAGCCCTGTGAAAGTGCACGGGTACGAGTGCTGAACCACTAATGTCTGACGTTGGTTGCTACCACATTTGTGCTGCTTTCCTCAGAAAGAAAACATGAGAAGATTTTTCCTAAACTCGCTACAGACTAGTGAGAATTTAGCGTAAGTATATACTGAGCAGAAGTGATTTGTCCTTTCTTTGGTACACTAAGTGTTCTGCAAGCCTCATAAATAATTTTTAAAGCTACCTACTGTGATAAAATATGCAGTCAGATTCTGACTAGAATATTGTGATATACTGATATTGAGAGCTCCACATCTTAGAACACATTTTCATTCTCTTACCCAATATTTTCCCACCTCCCTTTTAATTCCCATGAAAATTTTGAATTTGTTTATTGTGCACCATCCATCAGGGAGTTTACAATATGTAGATTATTACCAGCAGGATGGCTGCATTTAAATTAGCTTACAAAATACCTTGTGTACAGAGGACAGTGATATGCTCATCCTCTCTGAGAACATTAAAATGGTGAACTTGACTATCTTATCTTGTTCAGTCATTTTATTAGTGCATTTTTTTTTTGGAGGAGGAGGGGAAACTACAGTATAATGTTAGTCTCTATGAGATTATATCTTGATGTTACTTCATTTTCCAGTGAGTTATTAGATACAAGAATACATTCAGAGTATAAAAACAGCCTGTCTCAGATATAACATTTTGTCAGATAATATCATCTCAGTAAATATTGTTTTTTTGCTTAAAAGAAAAAAAAAAAAGGAATATACATTATCCTGAGAAAATTGAGAGTGCAGACATTTCCAGATCTATGAACCTGGGGAAAAAATAAAAAATAAAATTGAATTGAATCCATACTTCATAACTGATTAAAATGAGTAAGAAAATAGATGGATCAAAACACCCTGTGTGTTTTTTAAGCATTGTTCACCCCCTAAACCCTATGACTATTTTAATTTTCTTGGTAAATAGTGCCCTCTGCAGCACACAGTCAATTTCTGCCAGGTTCTAAGTACAATGCACTCTTTCACTGACCCTTAATGCATCACAGGCGAGGGATGTTGTGCCAAAAATATATAATTCCAGCAAACCTACATAGCTCTCATGTTGCTTTGTATTGTATGCTGGCGGTCTGAATGTTTCCCAAGCTTCAGTCTGCACCAAGAAAAGGATTTTTGGATGTGAGAGAAAGATGAAGATTGTAAGGAAGGCAAAAGCTAGATACACATACAGGAAAAACAAAATAAAACAGAAAAAACCCTGCTTATTAAGGCAGTTAAAAGTACATAATTTGGAAAAATGCTGTACAGAATTCTTTCTAATAATAATAGCATGCATTTGTATGGTGTCTTTCAGCCACAAATTTAATTCAGTGAGCATTAACCGCTTATTCATATGAGATTTCTATGTGTTATGATAAACATTATTAACACCTTTTAAAGTATAATTGACTTTTTTCATTGTGCTTTTATTTCATTAGGTATTTTTTTAAAATCTCAGTGTATGCTGTAATGTTTATTTTTTTATTAAATCCTAAATTACTTTAAAGAAGACAATTTAGTCATGATAGCAGTATCTAGGTCAGATACTTTTCTTTTCTGAAATTATCCCTTGTCTGCTGTACATATTTTTTCTTACAATATACAGCCTGTTATTCAAAGAGAACTTTTAATCTTTCATGGAGACTTGATAGTGCCTGATTCATAACAGAATAAGTTCAGCCAAAGAATAAAGACATACTGGGATGAGAAAAATAAGAGCTAGATAAACATGTCAGGAATGGTTTAGCTATAACTGGGGCTATAACACTGACTAGGTGACCTCATAAGGTCATCTTTGTTTTCCAGTCCCGTTTTTTGTTATTCTACAAAAACGTTTTCTTGGCAAGACCTATTTTCTACTGTGTCATTCTGCTACAGAAAAGATCAACATGAGTGTCCACACTGAAGAATTGTCATTATACCTCCATGGAAAGTGATTACAAGTGGATTGTTGTACAGGCCTAAGACATGGACTTCATCTACAAAGCAGCCTAAATTAGATGACATTGAACTGCATGCTGTAATATCTTGACTGCTTCCCAATACCTTATTAAAGTCCAGCTTGGGTATCTGTACATTTAAAGTCTTAGCCGCGTGTAGCTAAGAGATTAAATCTAGAGGTTGGCCTTCAATTCTAGGTAAGCTTCTGCTCCAACTACAATGAGTTCATAAGTTCCTGGGGGTTGTCTTTCCCGTGAGTGCATCTGAATATGTCAGAGGAGGTACAGCTCTCTGTTTAACCTGTATTTTATATTTTGGGGATGTTTCATCCAACCCCTAGCTTCAAATGCGTCACAGCACCTTGATATTTCTGTGCTTCATGCACAGATAAGTCTGTTCAGTCTGTGACCTTTCCACAAGTATGTAGAAAAGCAGTAGTAATGGATCTGCCATGGAAGGAATTCTCAGATGAATGCAATACTCTACAGAAGAAAAGCAATCTGATTTTCCTCTTCTGACTCAGCAGAGGAAGGATCACAGTGTGAGTCAGACCAAGGAAGGGTCCTCTGTACAGGACCTCTCCTGGACTGGATTTGGAGGCCAGATCTGGGCAAACTTTGGGCTGAACCAAGAGCTGAGGCAGGAGATAGGCTGCTGACATGGAGGAGAAGCTGAAGGCAGTCGTGTTCAGCACAGTGAGTTCATCTGAGCACCAGCGTGTGTAAAATCTGGGGGGAGAAAAGCAGAGACTGACTGAGCCCTGCAACCAAAAACCAGCACTGAACATCATTAAGGACAAAGCAATGAGCTTAAAAACAGTAGAATCCAGAGTTTTGTAGGAGACAGCCAGGAGTCTCATGGCAGCTCTGCACAGAGTGTTCTCCAGGCATGTCACTCGTACCTGAAATGACAAATGATGCAATAAGAACATTTTTAGACATCCCTGCAGGTATTTCAGCCGCATGCCACAGCTGTGGTGTGCTTGCATAGCTGGGTATATTAGGGTCTTTTTAGGGTCCTTCAAAAGAAGGGAGCTTGAAGAACAGGTAGAGAAAGGGTGAATATGCTTCAAATAAATGTAATACTTGAAGAAGGGTTACTAGTCCTGTAAGAGGACAATTGTCCTCAGCTGCAAAGTGGAAACGATAATGGCTGAGGAGAAACATGGGGGAAGGGAGTTATCAACTGCCTGCCAAAACAGGTATCAGTAGCAGTGTGGGAAATGGAGTCATCCTCCAGGTGGGCCCAGACTTTAAGTCACAGAAATCCGCTGGCTGCCTGCAGTGGCCCTTGGGTGCCCCTTCTGCTCTGATGTCCTGGTCCTGTTATCACTTCCAGGGCCCAGTCAGCTGTATCTCACCTTGAAATGCAGCTATGGGGCATTGCTGTTTGTAACCTTTCCTGTTCTATCTCTTCCAGTAAAATAAGCACACGTGGTTCACTGCTGGCTGCTCCACGACATTTAGCGTATCACCACAGGGAATTACTGTGGGACTTCTAATAGTGATGAAGATTAACGTCTCTAAAAGTCCTGACAGTGGTATTACCATGTGTTTTGCAGCCACAACTCAGTTACTTGCATTTCTTCCTGCAGCATGGGAAGGTACTACCATATTTCAAAGCAAAGTAACCCTGTTCACGTCCTTGCAAGATGTGGCTGCAGATGCTGTTTGACCATCATGGAAGAGTCTGATCTCAGTGGAGACAGGTAAATGCTGAACTAATGGGCAGTCGCAGAACAGAAAGCCTCCCTCACAGCACTGACCTGATATGTTAATGCACCATTTATAATGTATCAGCTCAGGAACCGATACTGGTTCCCATGCAGTATCCAGTCTGGAGGAATTTGAGATGGGCTCTTTTCCCTGACTGTCTCTCTGATGAATGCCAAAAGTCCAAGCAACTATAAATCCCTATAGCTATGGAAGTCTCTCCTGTCCAGAAAACCTACAGTTATTTTAAGTTATAGGATGGGAACAGATATTTTCTGTTCAGTTTGACAATTCATTCACATTTTCCATCTACTGGCAATTTATAGTAGGAAAAGTCACTGCAGTAAGACAGTCCAAAGCCGATGATGTTTCAGAGTGTTTGGCCCTCTAATTCAAGAGAAGATATTTTCGTCTTGAACTTTCAGCCATGAATATACATGTGTACAAATACATATTGTAGAAAAACAAAGCCTCCTCCTTTATGTCCTGAAAATTGAATTAGCACGGGTAGTGCAGTAGCTATGCTGTAGCACATAATGCCAGGTGAAGGGCATGAGAAAGAGGGACAAGAGTAGCATTGAATGAACCATTGCTGTTCAGATTGCTCCTACTTTATCCTTCTGTCCTCAGGTTAGACTGTGGACTAGAAATAGATACAGGAATCATAGTGGAGCTGAATAAATACATTTTCAGATTATATATACATATTTCCAAAACACTTACCTTTTTGAGAAGTTTTGATGGATACAAAGTGTATTCATTTTATTTTTTTTTTTAAGAATGCCTTTATTTATCAGATAACTGAGCTATATTTTTTCCAACACAACCATGCTACCACATTCTTGTTCAGACTTTCATCTTTCCAGTTCAGTCTGAATGTACTTACGTTAAGCAGGGAACCAAAAAATAAAACCCTGCTTGTCTGCTAATAGACAGACAAGATAATGGTCTCCCCCAACATGTGCAACATTCGAGCCTAATCTGTGTCATGCTTTGTGTGTTTTTTTTTTGTTTGTTATCAAAGATGCAGTCTTAGAAGCACACATCTGACCTTGACATATTCATCGGGGATCAACGAATTCCCCTTGAGGCAAACATGTGCTCCAGGAGGAAGACATTACCACCAAGAGCTGCACATAATCCTGCTGTGGGCAGCACAGCAAGCCTGGGTCAGGCAGGTTGTGGGGAGAGCAGGCACCGCCGCAGGGCTTCAGACTTCAGGTACTCAGTCCGGTGCCACCACGCCAAAGGTGCTCCAGATGGGCTGCTGCTATCTCAGTTAGTTATGCAAGGCTCTTTTAAAATTGTTTGGAGCAGGTATATGAAGCTAGGAGAAAGCTAAGAACTCACAGCATGCAAAGCTGTCAGAAATTCAATTTACCCATGATATTTGCTTTTCATATTTTTAGAGGTTTTAGGAGAAAATTTGCTCTTAACCTTTAGTTTTAATCAATCTAAAATATTCTTATAAAAAGGTGTAAGAGGGAAAAAATAATGAAAGAAATGTTAAGCATGTAGCATATTTGATATCAGACCTTTCTTTTTTTTTTGTCCTGAGGGGTAAATATATTTTGTGCAGTTGCTGCCTGAGAAGTCGTAGATTCACTGAACCTTCTCAATTCGTACAAATCTAATTGCTGGAAATACATTGCAAGCCTGAATTACCATCGTTCCCAGATGAGTTCCTTGCTACCCATAATTAATGGCAACTGACAAAAATAAACTAAGAAAACTGATTGATTTCATGCGTGTTTTTCTCAATTAGCCCACGGAACTCTTTAAGGCTCCCAACCTTTAGATGAATTATGTCTTCCTACTGTATGCCCAGGCATGCTCAGCTGGATCATTTGGCCTTCTATGGCAAAGAGTCCAAGACCTCAAAGACAAGTATGTTCCTTGTACGTCTGTTCAGTCTTCTTCAGGCCTATTGAAGAAGATTTTTTTAAAAAATCACATCATATTGGGTCAAATTTGTAGGGAAAATTTAGGGATGTGCCCACACATATCACGTTACTGGAAAGTGTACTTCACTGGAACAGCACTGAATTTGTTTTTGTCACAAGAGGGACTGTGAGCACAGAGAAGCTCAGGAGGAGGGTCCAAGGTCAGGCCCTCAGCTGGAGGGTATGCCTCTACGCTCAGGCCTGCCCAGTGGAGAAGAATAAGAAGCACAGAGGCAGCAATGGAAAAGCAGGGCTTCCTAGGTGGAAGTTCACCCTCAGCGGTGACAATCCATCATTGCCTGCATCTGCATCCCTTACTTTCTGCATCTCTTTGAAAAAAGGAAATTCCACCACTAAGCAGTGGTGAACCGGTAACTGTATTTCAGACCTCTTTGCACTAAGAGTAGTGAATGAATCAAGGGTGAAAATGGGACAGGGTAAAGAAAGAACAAATTCATGCTGTGCAGGACATATTTTGAGTTTTACAGAATTGATCTGAGGAGGATAAAAAGAAAGCTAAAATGCAAAAATTTGTGTCACGTGTTACATATTGACCAAAAATATGTTTTAATGACATCATTTGATTACGACCTTTCCCCCCCACCACCATAACTCTTGCATTAGCAACTTTGGAGACAGAACAAATTGGATGAATTCTGTAGTTCTCTCAGTTTATTATAACAATATAACCATTATATTAATACCTTTAATAAGCCCATACCTCGGTGATCTTCACAAATGCTTAATATTTGAAGATTTAATAAAAGTGTTCCACTTAATGGTTCAACCTTACTCAAGCAGGATTTTATGTGGAGAGTATATGGTTTCATCTATCAATCTCTTCTTGTGGACATATGGGTAATAAAAGTATATGTATTAGAATTCATCTTTAATAAGAGCCATATATTTAACCAAGGCAGAATTCTAAGAGTGGACAAGTTCATTTACAGATTTCAAAGGAACCTATAAAAAACCCTATTCATGTGCCTTAATTATGTCAGTGCTGGGACTAGAATTTACACCATCTTCGTAAATACTACTTAAAATTTAATTTCAGGTGTTCTGCATGGAGTACACTTAAAAATTAGGGTTCACAGAACTTACAACTTCAAATCAGACCAGTCTTCCAGCGTCCTGCATTAAAAACTTCTGAAGTCCTGCTAAAGAGGTTGATTCTTTTTGTTTTAAAGCATCATGAGAACAATAATGAGTAAGGGAGTGTGAAGAGTTCTAAGTCCTTTGGAGAGTGTCATAGGTATGTCTGTAACACCGAAGATTATTCTAGCAGCAGACAGGTGTTATAAACTCTGCTCAGCTTTGTACCAACTCATTTTTTTTTCCTTTCTTTTATTTCTAAAACGCACTTACATATTCAACTTACTCAGTCACCAGAAAAAAAAAAATATGCAGGGGTGTCAGAAAACAAGAGACACCTCAGAGATAATGAAGTTGTTATCAAGACTGAAGATGGACTCTGCCTCTTCAGTGTCTTTGGCACAGGTGTAGACTAAAAGTACTTTTCCAGGATCACATCAAAATGTCTGAGACGTGGGGCTGGGAAAAGGTGGAAGAGGGTAAAATTGAGTTTCTCTGAAAATAGGTGTGGCCTGCCTCCATCCACATAACGGCAGCAAACCTACAGTATGCTGTTTTCGAGCAAGTTATCTATTAGACTTTAGTCAAAACTAAGTGACTAGTCTGATCTATGGTTTGTCCTGGTCCTACATGGAATAGTCTGCCAAGCTGACTTACTGCTGTCTAGAGAATGTTCTGCTCCTCTGTGTATTTCCTCTTTTCCCCTTGTTTCATGCAGACCTTTGATCGGGCTGCTATGTGTCCGGGTGAGGAAAGGTAAGAGAGGGAGATGATGCAAGTCCTCCTTACATTTAGGTCCCTCCTTGGAGCCAAGACAGAAGTCCCTTTAGTTCACACTGGGGTATTATGACCACCACAGAGAATGCTTTCGAAACAAAGATCAAGCACAAATCACCACACACAGGTCTGGGGGTCTTCCTGGCCTGGGCAGTGGCACAAGTGCCACTGGCTGGACCTGAGCACTCCTCTTCCAGTGGCATGGGACTCTTCGCTATCTCCTTACAGTAAAATAGGTCTGGGAGGAGGACCGTCTCGTCCTACCCAGCTGTGAAGATATGGACTCAACTATAACAGCATAGGGACAATTGCTGGAAAAACTGAAGAGAAAATACCTTTTGCCCACCTATTCTGGGCCCTTTTTAGTTTTGTGGCTGAGCAGCAACTTCTGCTCCTTATTTAGAGATGTCAGACAGAAATAGTACCTATAACACTGCTTGTCCAGCTGGTTTTTGTCATAAAAAGGCAGAGTATGCTGAGTATCCTGAGAACTTTCCATATTAATGACTTGTTTTTGTGCTATAGTTTTGTAGGGTTACAAACAAGATTTAATCTTCACTTCCTAACAGACATCAATTTACTCATTCAGTAGTTGCCATTTAAGTTGGCTAAGCTAGACAAAAACTGCAGTTCTTAGGAAGATGCTAAAGAAACAAAAAATAAAAGATCTTCCAAGGAGAAAATAAGAGCAGGCATACTGACTTATTAATGGCCATTTTTAATGTTGTTTATTATTACAATTATTATTACTACTACTACTACTATTCTTTGTTAATTTTGTTTATTTACAAACATCACAAACATATTTAGCTGTTTATTTACAACACTAACTTTGCTTAGAAGATTTTTTCTTAGATTAGAATCCACAAATCACTAACTGAATTTACCAACACATAAACTCCACTCTCTTCGTTTTGAAGAATACAAAATTAATGCAAAATAGAGAAAAAAAGAATTGGATATTAAGAACACAGCAAAAAAGCAACTCCTGGTAGCACTCACATGTTGTGAAAAGTACTGCATTTAATCAGTTGAAGGTTTATCACTGTACTTGTCTTGCTGTGGTAGGCCACTAAGCCTGCTTTAAAATGCATCACAGTAAGAACATTTCACACAAGAAGCTTCTCATTGACACTAATTTCATGTTTTATGAAGCTAGTCACTAAGCTTCAAAGAAACTAGTTTTTCATTTAACCACTTCCTGAAATTAACTCACTTCTCCCACTTTTGAATATAGGTAAACAACATATTTTAAAATGGAAAAGTTGTTGGTCATGAAGCCACAGAACTAATATTTTGGAAGGACAGCCAGAAATAATAATAATAAAGAAAATAAAGGAATATACACAGACAATTGGGTTCACCAGAAGATGAAAGAATACATCTTCAAAGATGCTATTTTTCCCTCCTCATCACCTACCTAATTTTTAAATAGCTAGCCAGAAGACTGATAACTGGAGAGTGAATAAAATAGAGAGAGATTCCCACAGAGGTAGCAAAGAATGAAAGAGAAATCTATGCAAACATTTAAAACTGTAAGTGTTACCGCATTTGTGGTTATCAGCACCTTTTGGCACGACTTCCATTCCCTTCAGTTGACATGCCAAAAAACAATATGTGTCACTGGGACTTTCCAATCTTTCCCTAGGACAGCAGTGCCTGCACAGCAGCAAGGCACGTGTCTGCAGCTGGTACCTGCTCCATCCGCTCCACGAACCCTCCACTGCACACCTGCCTTTTTAAGACTAGCCTGAAAGTATTTAAAACAAAGAAAGCACTCACACAGGGAGATGTAGAGCTTATGCTTGCAGCCGTGTAACTTTCTTCAAGGCTTGACAAGCTGGAAGATATCTCTCTGGGATGCAGGACCCCTGAGTTTTAAGGGGCTGCTATTTCGTGTAACGTTTTTTTCAGCTGAGTTGTGTCCAGCTGTTTCCATCATACCCCAGGCTGAAACTGCAGCTACTGCAGATCAGACAGCAAATAGAGCTCAACGTTCAATTTACAATCCCCCTAAAAAAAAAAAAAAGTGTAATGTATTCGTATCTCGGTATATATGAAGAAAAGTCGTGGCTCATGTTCTTGAACAGTATGATTTCTTAAGTTAGTAGTCAACTCATCAAAATGTGATCAAAAATCAACAGCTATGAAAATGCAGTTGCAGGGTTCAGATTTGAGTCAGTTTTGCTCAAGAGTTCATCCCTTTCAGAAGTTTCAAATCATACAGGTCCAGCAGATGGTTAGGTACATCTTCCTGTGTACACTTTGTGTTAAGTTCTCCTTAAGCTCCAGCTTTTGGCTTCCTTATAAGGCACTATCAATCTTTCTTCACTGTCTTTTGGAGACCTAATACTATGGCTGCACTTTTTTTTTTTTTTTTTTTCTGGAGGGCTCTATAGATCTAAACTGAGGTAAAGCAACACTGCAGTGCAGACCCTTTTACCGTGCTTGTAGTTCCCAGCTAGAGTTTTGCAGAGAAGTGGTATTGCTAAGACTCATCCTCTTTGCATAATTGGTGGGGAGGTGGCTATTGTCCTAAAACAAAACGGTTGTGCACTTTGCAGTGCCGCAGGAGTGTTTATCAGAGTATCATCACTGTTCTTGCTGGAAACTACCGGCCTTCAAGGATAAAATTAATGAATTTAAAAGGTCTACCCAGGCAGTACAAAAGAAAGAAATGAGCATACTGTGTTTATGAAACTGATACACAACAGCATGACTCAATATAAAATAGCTATTCAGACTGTGAACCACGTTTGCCTAACAAATGAGCGCTACTTATCCCTCAGAATTAGCCTACATTTTCCTTTAAAACTCATTAGTTTAAGAACAGATTGTACCAGTAGGCAACAAATTAAACAGAAGAACAGTAAGACGATTAAATTGCAATAGATTTCACTGTAGATTGTGCTCTTAAGCATGCACTAATGGCCTTCCTCTAATTTCTTTAATGCTTGTTGAGAAATCACTCACAGACCAGTCATACATGGAAACCAAGGCATGTTCATGACAACAGTAATGACATAATTGTGTGAGACTGAATAATATACACCCTTTTATTCACAGTTAAAAGTTACGCATATTTCTGATGAGTATGCTAGAATTTATGTTAGCACACCTACACTAAACATGCTGTTTAATTTGATATTAAGGATTTGTGTTAAGCCACAGGTTCTTGAGTCATCTCTAATAACGTTTGATGTTGAAACATATTATAAGCATGTCTCTGTATGCTCTGTTCAATTACAAGCACATTTGAAATAAAGACGACGGAATATATGCTCATGTTTAAAGCAACAAGAAACAGCAGGAACAGCAGACACAAATATCAGGGGAGGGACCCCATTTCTTTATCCTCTTTTAGATAACAGCAGCTCCCATATCTTGTAGGTCTTTATTTTGCAGAATAGAGAGATCTGCTGATGAAGAATGGTAAGCACAGCATATGTCATGGAGCTGCATCGTCTAACGACCTCTAGCTCAAACACCTCTGTGCTAATTCACTATACCCATTTGTGTTAATTGCTTCCATATTCAGCAGTTGATTTTCAATAACAAGGCTTTGCAGCCATCATTACAACCAGTGAACACTGTCACTTAATATATAACACGGCATATACGAGGTGAGGATGAGAAAATGTTAACAGCTAACTTGATACTCTGACCCACCACAAGCACTTTTGTGCCAGACTGCCAAAGGCAGTGAATCTTTAATTAAGTACCTAAATAAAGTTTCCTGGTTTCCAAGGAACTTAAGCTTCTGCAAAATTTTGAAAATCAAGCTGTGGATTTGAAATAATGGCAAATCATGAAAAATTATCTGTTTTGGTTATTTACTAAATTAAAGCACATCAAGATTTAGGCCATCATTTTATTTCTTCTGTCATCCTCCCTACTTTTGTAAGCAAAGACACAGCCTTTCCTTTCCTGGAAGGCAGCACTTCATTTGCTAAAGACAAAGATCTGGTATTAAAACAAATGATGATGTTAGTGCAGTTTGAAAAAAAGGCAGTGTTTAAATAGTCTTCAATATTTCAAAATGAAACTTAAAAACTGCCTCTCAATCTTGACTCCAATCATTTCAAGGGAAAATGGAGACTTTTGTGATCAAGAAGTTCCACTTCTACCGAACTTCTGTTATTGCATTGCACCACACTGGCTTACTAATCTGACATTTTGAAAATTGAGAGATTTCCACTAATAGTTTCACTCACAAAAGTAGTACAAAGTCTACAACATTATTAGCAGTAAGTTTGCACTTTTCCACACCACTTCTGTCTGTCTGTATTATTTGGGGGAAATCAAACCTTACCTTTAAGCCTTAAATGAGTCTGAGTGAGAAGATACCTATTTCAGTTACAGGACCATAAACAATGCCCACATTTCTGCTGCTTCTGTAGTCAGTTGCAATGGGAAAATCAAATTCACTGGTGCTTAATGTTTCAAAATTAGACCATAGAAGTCTAATTCTAGGGTTGTCTGGAGCCTCTTCCATTGACTCTAATAAAATTAAGAACGTGTTCTGATAGTTGCTAAGAAACAGCCACATTATGCTTAGGGAGCTGGTTCATCTGGACAGAGGACAGAACAATGCCAAAATCTCAAGGATGAAATCTGTTGGAAGTATAGCCAACAGGAGAAAATGTTAATGGGCAGACTGCTGTTTTACTCCAAAAAAAAATGTATTCTTTTTTTACAGAAACCCATTAGAGGCCAGTTAAGATGAACACTGCCAGAATATTAGGACAGACACAGCAATGAAAAAACTACTCAGGACATTCAAAGCTGGGTCTAATATCAGGCTTTTTTTCTTCACAATGCAATGCATTAAGCTATACATACAATACTGCAGCCAAAGGTTCTAAAATAGCTAGATGATTTTTTAGGAACAGATGTTTTCAGTTTGCATCTTTACTACTGCTTGCACTTACTTTAACATACCACCATTTTTTTTTAAGAAGGCCCTCAAAATACTGTTGCCTTAGGCTGAGAAATGACTTCCCAATGTTCAAAAAATGTAATCCATGTTCATAAAGAAATTTATAGCGATATCCAAATATGGTATGCACGGTTTCTTGAAAGCTGGAAAACATGGATTTGTGAATTGGTAGGAAGCATCACTCCCAAAGAAAGTCTGCAAAATAAATATTTTCTTAATAAAATCTTGCTCTGGATGTCCTCTCTCTGCAGATAGGGATTATTCTAGAATACAGAATATTAGGACGTATCTAGGATATATAGATATCTTTTCACATTTCAGTAAAAATGAAGATCAAGATGCCTTGAAAATATTCAAGAGATGGGAGGTGGAAGAAGGAGGCAGGGGTAACACAGACACCATAATTCTTATTTAGCTCTAATGAAGAAGATTTCCAAAAGACCAACTACAGCAGCAACAACAGAAAATCTGGCTATCTGGTGCTGTTAGTTTTGGCATATATTCATTGCTCTTAAATTCATTTCAGCATTGTCAGAGTCCAGTGCTCTCTGAACAGGCTTCTTTTTAGATATTCCAAGCATGGAAGGTGTAATGTTTAATAACAAAATTTACTAATTTGAAGACACTTGAGGTTACACAGGATTTATGGTTTAGCAGAATGGTACAAAAATATACTAAAAAAAAAAAAAAAAAATCAGCACAGATATAAGTTATATGTAGCAAAATATAGCAACTGCAGTAGACAGTTCAACCACAATACAAATGTGATTCCCATCGTTGGTCTCTGCAACATGCTCACCACCACAACACTGGGCATCCCCAGTTGCCAGGAAGAAATACACAGTTTGAAGCCAGCTCAAGGCTGTTGCTCTCTGCAAAATTCTTTTGCTAGTTTAGCTCCTATACTCTACATTGGGCTGAGCCACGTATTCACTCCCCCCACGCTGGTCCCTCTAAGTCATGGAGAATCATTTACACCACCATTTGATCAACTCAACTGACATAGCCGTCTTTTCAAAACAAAGGCCACCCTCTGGATACCTCTATATTGAGACAAGGTCATTGTTTGCAGCTGCTGTGGTCAGTTGCACCCTGAGTTATCCTCTGATCTTCGTGGGCATATAGCCCAACACCAACCTATTAGACCAGGTTCAGAGGAGAGCCATGGGGGTGATCAGGGGGCTGGAGCACCTCTCCTATAAAGACAGGCTGAGAGAGCTGGGGTAGTGCAGCCTGAAGAGAAGGCTCTGGGGGGGATGTTATTACAGCCTTTCAGTATATAAAGGGGGCTTATAAGAAAGATGGAGAAAGACTTTTTACCAGAGGCTATACTGACAGGACAAGCGACAATGGTTTTAAACTGAAAGAGGGTAGATTAAGGTCAGATATAAAAAAGAAAGTTTTCACATGAGGGTGGTGAGGCACTCTAATAAGTTGCCCAAAGAAGCTCTGGATGGTTCATCATTGGAAATGTTTAAGGTCAAGTTGGACAGGCTTAGAGCAACCTGATCTAGTGAAAGATATGCCAGCCCATGGCAGGTGGGTTGGAACTAGATGATCCTTAGAGGTGCCTTCCAACTCAAACCTTTCTATGGCTCTATAGCCTCCACTGAGCCTTCTTCCATTGTAGGGGTTTGTTGGTTAGTCACAGTTGTCCTACCTCAGCATACTACACGACCATAAGAACTGGAAAACTACCTTATTTTGATAGTCTTTTTTTTTTTTTTTTTCCCTGGGAAGCATGCAAGGGATGCTATTTCATATACAACTACTTTAGCTTGAGGGTATGTGTTTCAACACCTGTTAGTCCACTACACTTTGAAAAACAAATTTACATGGAACAGTCCCTAAAATAATCAAAATGGAAAAATCTAGGCATAGCATTACGTAAGGGAATTCCTCACAAAACGTTTTAAAGACAGGCTAAATTCCTAGCCAGAAAAGCCAATTCTTTTTATCAATTTCTTTTTACCAACTGTAAAGAAGCCTCTGGCAATGAATTTAGGACTTAGATATCTCACTTTCTGATTAATCAGAAGTGGAAGGTTAAGTGCAATGAATACTACCCTGAAAATATTGTCTTCTCACATTAAAGGAAAGATTTATCAAGAAATTAATTTATATCACCGATTTGAAACAACAACATATGAAAACTTTAGTAGTTATTTCAGCTTGGAAGAAAAAAATTATTTCACTCGTTTTTGGTATGTGACTAGGAGCTTCTTCAAAATTAATGGTTTATGGAGTCACTTCAGAGGGCAAGGCAGTATAATCATACATTAGAATGGAGTGAAAGTCCAGACTGATGCAAAACCTGATTATAGCCATTATGCTTTGCACATGTAGGAAATTATTTTTATTTTTGTGCACCTCTGTTTAAAATCTAGAGTTTTCAGAAGAACCAGAAGATAGAAAATCACCAAGAAACACACAACTTCCACTCTTCATGAAACTGCAGAGAAAAAGCTGATGGTATCAAAATGAATTTCACCATCCATTAGCTCTCAAACTAACTGAAGCATCTTCAAATTATAGGATCAGTACCAATCAGTCAGACAATTAGATTGGGTAGGAAGCTCTAAGTCTCTCTGTTCTAGAGGCTCCCAAAGTAAGGATTCATGAGCTCCTACCAGAACACTCAACAGAATGTGTTTATTTTTAGCTGAACTGTGTAGTAACCACAGGTATGTGATAAGGTACAGCAAGCATTCTATTTCACAAACATTTATTATATTTATGTCAAAACTATTATGTCATAAATTCAATTGTGTCTTAAATGACGAGCAGGTATCTTCTAGAAACATATATATGAAAGAAATCGTGTTTGTGGCAAAGGTAAATGCCGGCTGCTGCACATGGGACAGAGCAATGCCGGACACAGGCACAGACTGGGAGACGAGTGGCTGGAGAGCAGCTCAGCAGAAAGGGATCTGGGGATGCTGGTGACAGCAGGCTCAGTGTGAGCCAGCAGTGTGCCCTGACAGCCAAGAGGGCAAACCCCATTCTGGGGTGCACTAAGCACAGCACTGCCAGATGGTCAAAAGAGGCGGTTCTCCTGCTACGTTTAGTGTTGGTGTGGCCTCACCTTGAATATCGGGTGCATTCTGGGCTCCAGGATACAAAAAGGATGCTAAGGTCCTTGAACGCGTCCAGAGGAGGGCACCAAAGCTGGTCAAAGGGCAGGAAGGCACATCCTGCGAGGAGAGGCTGAGGACACCTGGGCTGTCTGGGCTGGAGAAGAGGAGGCCAAGAGGCGACCTCGCCGCTCTCCGCAGCCCCCCAGGAGGGGAAGCGCAGAGGCAGGTGCCGGTCTCTGCTCCCCGGTGCCTGATGGCAGGGCGCGTGGGAACGGCACAGAGCTGCGCCAGGGGAGGGTCAGCCTGGGCACTGGGAGCAATGTCTTCACCGCGAGGGTGGTCAGGCCCTGGCTCAGGCTTCCCAGCGAGGTGGTGGATGCCCCGTGCCTGTCAGTGTTCAGGAGGCTTTTGGATGATGCCCTCGTTAATGTGCTTTATCTTTTGGTTAGCCCCGAAGTGGTCTGGCAGCTGGACTAGATGATCTCGGAAGGTCTCTGCCAACAGAACTATTCTATTCTATTCTATTCTATTCTATTCTATTCTATTCTATTCTATTCTATTCTATTCTATTCTATTCTATTCTATTCTATTCTATTCTATTCTATTCTATTCTATTCTATTCTATTCTATTCTATTCTATTCTATTCTATTCTATTCTATTCTATTCTATTCTATTCTATTCTATTCTATTCTATTCTATTCTATTCTATTCTATTCTATTCTATTCTATTCTATTCTATTCTATTCTATTCTATTCTATTCTATTCTATTCTATTCTATTCTATTCTATTCTATTCTATTCTATTCTATTCTATTCTATTCTATTCTATTCTATTCTATTCTATTCTATTCTATTCTATTCTATTCTATTCTATTCTATTCTATTCTATTCTATTCTATTCTATTCTATTCTATTCTATTCTATTCTATTCTATTCTATTCTATTCTATTCTATTCTATTCTATTCTATTCTATTCTATTCTATTCTATTCTATTCTATTCTATTCTATTCTATTCTATTCTATTCTATTCTATTCTATTCTATTCTATTCTATTCTATTCTATTCTATTCTATTCTATTCTATTCTAGGCTAACTGTTCAACTATCTGTCTCTGTGCTTACTCAGCTACCAATGATCAAGTTTCAGCTCAGCAAGTTGCCTTATGCTCCCAGCTCCCCAGTCAGCTTCAGAATTAAAATAAAACATGGAGTGGGACTCTTGGCTACTCAAGCCAAAACACTCTTTGGTGAAGTCCACAGCAAAAGCTCCATCGCCTTCAAGAGTGTCTGGATTGGATCCTTTAATATCACCTAACTGAAAAAGAACTTAGATCAAACCCCTCAAATTAAACTAAATACTTAGGAGTAAATGAATTGCAAGCTATAATTGATGCAAAGTAGTGGGGAAAAAAATGGCTTAGATAGAAGCATGCTAAGAAAAAAATCTTTAAATGCTTAAGTACATCAGAACCTCCTAAAAATAAAATATGTTTGGATCAATATTCCCAGATAACAACTTGTAATATATGCTAGGAGAAGCTATTGAACTGCTGTGAAAACACACAAATCAAACCCTTGTAAATTCCTTCAGTGACAATGTTCTGAATGTGTAGTTAGTTTCAGTACATGTGTAATTTTTATCACAAGTCTGAAGAGGGAGATATCTTTTTCCTTATATCTCCTAGACCGTGAATACTGTCCATCAGCCTATAAAATATCTTAGTATTGATCATTGAAACAAAATTGTGTTAAGCAATTTGTGCTTTACATTACTGCATATCATGGTTTGAATCATTAAAAATGATCGTTCATGTGAATGATTTAATTTTTTACTTACGATGTCATTAAGATCCATGCAGTCAATCCAGCATGCATTAAAGTCCTCAGAAGAGCTTTCATTGGGATCAATGAGCTTTGAATTAAGTCTTTTAATATCTCATCAGATAAAGGCTCAGAGAAGTTCCCTGAACCTTTATGAACCTTTATGAAAGTAGTTTTTCAGACTGCTGCATGTTTCCTCCAAAGAAAGATATCTATCTTTAAAGATAGTTGCACATAAACTATGCAGTCTAATTTCTCACTCCACTGGCCTCAACAGAAAGATGTGACATTTGCTCTAGAAGAACAAAGGGATATGTAGATCTGAATCGGAAACTTTCTCATTATCTGTGTAAGGTAATGATATAAGATATATGCACCTGGTGTCATATGTTTTATTAAAACATTTAGACTTGAAGACAAGGAAGCCATCACATCTGATTAAATTTTGTAACTTTTCACATGGAGGTTTTCTTTTGAATGTGTCTCAGAGCTACGTAAGCTTTCAGAAATTAAGTTTATGTGGCCTGCTAAGATAGAGGAGAGATCACCCAGCAATCACCAGCCTCGGTTTGTGCTAGCACAGAGGGCACCATTACAGGACATATGTCTACACTACACAAGTGATATACAAAACCCATAAGCACCAGATCATTAGCTCCTTTACTTCTGGTGAACAGCTGGATCATTCCAGCCATGTTACGTGACAAGAAAAGAAAGGAGGATTAGGTCATTTCTATAGAAGAGATTATGGGAAAGTTAGCGTAAACCCAACAAAGCCACAAGAGAGATTGAGTTATATGGATCTAACACCACATGAGTCTTTACTGAGGCCTATCACATAGGGATTTAATATGCTGTAATTTAACACACTGGCTGTACGTAGTTGAGTTCAGGGCCTGTAGAGACACCTAAATCTCTCCTATTTCAGTTCTTGTGAAGAAACATGAAATCCATGGAGTAAAACAGAATTGTAAGATATATATATTTTTTTCCCTGTGCAGGAAAATACTTGACATGGCAGTCTAACACTCAGTAATTAGCAGGCATAAAAAGGTGAGATTTACTTTTAAAATTGAAAGATTCTTACCTGCATTTTGAACCTCTGTGGCTTGAACCTGGTTTGTAGGGTTTTCCAAACAATGATCTTACCACCCTTCTGACTCATGAAGTTACTTTATCTTTAACTTCATCTTCTTATGAAGCTCTTTTGAAAAAAAAAAAAAAATAGGCCTGCCAATAACACATATTCATCACAAGACTTCTCACTATAGCCTGCAAATATGTTGAATTATTGCACTTCATTAACTGATGCAGCATAACAACTTCAATCTCTTTTATCTAGATGTTCTCTACTCTTACAAAGGTTGAGATTAAGCAAGAAGGAAGCCTTGCAACTATTTTTAGCCTATGTGGCAGCTGTTTACCAGAATCAATTTAACCTTTTAATTATTCTTTTCTCAGTTATGAAAACTGAAATAAATTTGCTAACCAAAATTTACATCCAAAAAAAAAAAAAAAAAGAAAGAAAAAAGAGGAGAAAAAAAGAGCTACAGACAATAGTAATGGTGCAGTGTTAAAATGATAGGTATCAAATCCTAAAATCATAAGACATTTACCTAAGTAGAAAATAACAGCAAGAACTGGGCTCTATAGAGCTCTTCCCTCTTTGAAATGCATAAAGTATTCTTCTAAACAAGAAATTAGCTGAAGAGGTTCAAACACAGGCTCAAAGGTATTCTGAATCTCCCTTGTGGCTTATTATCACGTTTTTGGTGCAAAAGGAGTGCAGAAAAGTGATTTTTCTTTGCCAAACCAACAATCAACAGCAGCAGGGTCCTGGTAGCCAGACGGTTACCACACAGAGGCTAGATTGCATGAGATTGGATGAAAAATGTGGTTATCTCCTTGTGTGTCTTTGCTTAGCTTTCAAGTTTTTCCCATACAGATTTGAAGAATTTTCGCATGTTTTACCAGGTCCATAGCAGACTTCAAATGTTTCTTCTGGACTAGTCTATGTCACCTGTGGATGCCCTTGTGCAAGTCAGTGAAACAGTTTAGTCTGAGTAAAGAGGCCCATTTATTTAGAGAGGGCTGTTATAAAGAAACTGAAGTGGTTTCTTTTCTAGTACCTAAACAATAGTGAGGCTACGGTGAATTCCGTGCATTTTCCTTTTAATATGCGCTGCAAAAATGTCTTAGAATAATTTAACTCCCTTGATAATTGTCCTTTCCCAGTTAATTCGTCTTTGTTAGAAATTATCAGCTAGTGATATTTTCCCATGCTTTAGAAATTGCAAGGAGAGCAGAATTTCACCAGTTCAGAAACGGATTTGTTGAATGCAGTTTGTACATTGCTTTGCATTCTGTATTCACATATAAACCCAATGAAGTTATAAATGTTGAACGTATCTTTGGATGTTTACTGAAACAAGAAATTGTAAGTTCAGCAAAAAATATGAAGACCATACAACTGGCTCATGGCTATGTAGTTTCACTTTTGCGGATTTTACTACTTGCCACATTTATTTAAAAAAACTAGAGTGCTTGCTTGCTTATTAAATGACTGCCTTATCCCAGGTATAAAGATTACATTGAACAGGTTCAATTCCTAATGCCTTTGATACAATCAAAGGGAATATACTCTTTAAGAGGAAAGCAACACTTTGGCTGCACTTTGGCTGCAAAAACATGGGCAAATTAAACTTGTGCTCTTGAGTTCCAGTGCTGGGGTTTGAATTGAACCTGTTCCTAAAATTATGACCGCCCTCCTTTGAATGGCTTGTTCTAATCTCCTTCACGTCACCCCTAAAATAAGGAAGATGATTTACAGTGTTTCACTTGGTGCTAAGGAGTTTCCATTGCGTTAATAATTTGCAATGGAAATACTTGAAAAACCAGCTGACATATCAGAGGATGTGAATACAACCCTAGGCTTTACTTTGCTGCTTTGGTGGTGGACCCAGAATGAGTTCCCAACCTGTCTGGACTTGGGACCAGAAATGTGCACTACTTCCATGGTCATTCTGGGCCCATTTTCAGGTTAGGCCATGCTGGTAAAAATGTACAATGCTATGACAGAAAGAAGAAATAGATTCTTTACCTTAGACGTGGATCATAAATTGCCTGTATTTCTTGATTTAAAGAGTATGGTGGGGGGCAGGGGAAGCAAACCAAACAATCTTTTTCATACTTGGCAGTCAGCCATAACACTGACTTGGCAAGACTACCACAGATTAAACTCTAATGAGAGTGAAGTAGGTAGAGTCATTTGAGAAGTTGTGCTTTCAGAAAAAAACAATATATGCCCTGTAAGGAACCAAAGTGGCCTGACTCGTTGAATAGGATACAGACGCACAATTCAAATACAAAAAATATATAGACTCTTAATTCTGTAGCTATGCTTTGTTTACAGTGTATAGCAGTATATCACATGGATAGAGCCTATGTGAACTTTGGAGTTCGTATCAGCAATGAAGTTTATTTGGTATCTAACAGAAATATTCCAGCATGTACTCCTTGACTTCATTCCCAGCTCACTGCCTAGGTTTCTCTTAGCACCTCAAAAAAGGTAAACACGGAACAAACTATCATGAACTGATTTCTCTAGCACTGCACATCAACTTGTAAACAAGAGGACATAATGAAGAATTTGAAGAAATCAGAACATAACAATGCAAGTGGCTTAGAAGATGTGGGAACCTTGTGATGCAAGAGGTGGAGACAACAGGATGGCACTGGAATTATTTGAACCACAGCAGTAAAGACGTGCAGTGAGTGACTAAAGGCCCTTAACTTAGATTTTGTCTCATTACTCACCCCAGAGTCACCACTCCTAATGGAAATGTAGCCTAGAATACTAGCCTTTTCTGCCATTCCAAAAATTTCTGTGAAGAGGAAGGCAATAAAAAGTCTTGAAGACAGTAACATATCTAATATGGATATCTCATAGGAAGAAAAGAAAAAAAAAAAAGGAGAAGAACGGAAGAACCAACTGTGTTTATCTGGTCCCTTCTGTATCTTGTAACACATAGCAATAGAATAGATTGTGTGCACTGTATTTCACAAAGCATCTTCAGTGTCTGAAAACCAGCACCCTTCACACAGCCAAACACGTGCAAACAAGCACAGCAAAACAAAGAAGGCTCTCAGGGTCCTGAATGATGACTTTGATGTGTTTTGAATTTTGAAAGAAGTGTTTGTCCAGAGAAAGATGAAGGTTGGACAGACGTAATGCAGATGTGAATTTCCAGGGAGGCTTGATGCCTTTGCAGTTGCAGACTGGAGAGGAGAACAACGTGCTGCCACAGAAATCAAGATTAAAGGTCTTAGAGTTGTTTAGTTTGGCTGGGTTTCATTGCCAACATGAATGAATACTGCTATTTATTTTAACAGTTCTGGCTGTGCTCTGTTTATGGCTGTAACATTTCACTAGCATTATTTCCTCCCTTCCTTTCAATTCTCCTTCCTGTGCTCTTCCTTTACCTACTTCAGTTCCTTTTAACAGCTCACAGTATTTTCTCCGTTTATCCTCATTTCCCAAGTGTTACCTTTGACTTTTTCTGTCACAGCAGAGTCTCTAAGTCAATAAAGTGATCTCGTGCGTGAGGTCAAATTATAGCAGCCAGTGTAAAAAGTGTTCAAGCCAGGGGTTAGTGAATGAAACCCTTTCTCAACTCATGAATAAAATATTCTGGCAATTTGGTGGGGTTTTTTTCATAGTTTAGTGAGATATCATTTAAAAGGCACTTGAGAAAGAAATTCAGTACAGATAGCAATATCCTCCTGGAGCTTGCTTACTCTGGAGTTGAAAGTTCAGCATCAGAGTCAGTTTCCACTTTACTGTATTTTGGCAACATCATCAAAATCAGTGTAATTTGATGCATAATTGTAAAAGGTTAGTTGGGTTACCAAGAAGGCAACCCTTTATTAAATATGGATTATTGCTCACATCTTCAAGTTATATACCCAAAAGATGAAATGTTAGAGAGAGATAGCAGGTAGCTATGGCAACAGCTAATTTTGGTGACCAGTAACACAAACCAAACAACAAATGAAAAGAAAATTATCAAAGATTCAGTGAAAGCTAATAATTAAGAAAACTCCCAGATGGAAACACATTTACATGAACTTTTAGTTGAACTTGTGTACAATGCTCTTTTTAACATATTTTGTTCATGTAAAATTTAGTAAGGAAAGAACAGTAATGCATTTCCGTATTAAATATTACTTCTGTCTATCCAACCGAATTTTTGAAAAACTGTCCTGCCTTTTTGTCTTCAATTGTCCCCATAACAGGGACTGACTTTACCTAGGTCTAAACAACTTCTTGCACAGGGTTGTAATGTGTATAGGTGATATCTTTAGCAACAGCATGGAGTAGGTTTATTATGTAGAAACTGCACAGTAGGTGAATAAAGCATAGTTAGCTCAATTTGTGTAGTTTTTTATGTGTGCAGAAAGATTTAAAAGACTTGAAAAGCAAGAAAATTAATTTCTAATTCATTATTATTTTTTCTCTGCCTGTAATGACGTACTCCTCTATATAAATAATTGGATTTGTCCAACACTGAAAAACTATTCTTAATTTCAATTATAGTATTGTTAATTTTAATGATGGTACAACAATGCAATAATGTACTAACGATATTGACTAATGTTAATAATGTACTAACAATACAGTACATTAGTAGCAACATAGTACCTTGCTAGCATTAATTTTATGTACAACAGTGTAATAACAAAGTACTGATGCAGCTTTAACCTTTTGACCACCGTGGCCATTAAATGGTGATAGGAGACCTGTCTCTTTTCTGCCTAGCCCTGTGCTGCTGCTCCCAGTGCACTTGGCACGGCTCTTTACCATCTTCACAGTCTCACCCCGGAACTGTTCAGTGTCTGGCTCCTTGTCCTAATTGTCAGAGAAGGACAGACTCTCTGGTGACTTAATTGTTCAAGTGGAATGGAGAAAGCGCCAGCTTACAGCTAGTACCCATCTGAACCTCACCCTATTTGTGCTTCTTCCTTAAGACAGAAGATAGACCAGAGAAGGCACAGAGTTTGCTTGGAGAGATATATACCACCTGCCTTTGCTGGCCCTTTCAGAATTGTCTTTTCTAGGGAAGTTAGAGATGTTTACCTGCTATGTGCATCAGAGCCAAGGTTTCAAGAGTAGCAGGTCCTGCCTCAGAGCACCGTTGGGAGTGCTGTATTGACCCAATTTCCACACTTCTGTGGCTGGCTCAGAGAATTCAGAGCCCTCCCTCCTCCTCATATGGAGCACTGGCAGGGAATCAAATTTCCCTAAACTGTTTATGAATTATTATTGTGAACTTTTTCACTTAGTGACTACAATCATTGTAACACAGGGTCATCAGTTGGTGCAGTTAATTATTCAAACTGAATTTGCACATGCGTACATGCGTATGGGGTTATGTAGTTTAGCTTCAGTCAAATTTATAGAGAACAGCTGTAGACTGAAAATATATTTGCACTAAAAAGCTCCTCTTCATTTGGAATTAAACAATCTCTTGCCCCATGATAGAATAACACTCCTTCAATTAAGGACAGATAACAGAATTCAATGCAATTTTTTCCATGTATAATGCATGATCTGTCCACATCTACTGCATGACTTTTTACTGTAGTTTTATTTTGCAGAATTGTCACACATAGAACTCAGAAAGAAGCCTAAGAGAGACAAGGACAAAGGTTTTTCAGTAAAATAATCTGATAATAAATTGAATTTTACAAAGGTGATTATTAAATTAACTTGGCCTGGATGACCTTTGGACAATGCTGGAAGGCTTTATTTTTTTAGTAAAACTTTGCGCCATGACCAAAGCAGTGCTCATAAGACAAAGGAATTCCTACTGGTACAACTTTCTTTTACTTGAAATAAAGATAAGGCAATATTTTCCATCAGGTCCTCTGAGGACTTCACCACTGTTAAGCTGCTTCACTTAGATTTTTCTTGGACTTGGTGGTGAGAAACCCTTATGAAACAGAGAGTAGATGGGAGCTTGCCAGCTGGACCAGAGCACAAAGAACAACAAGAAAAAGCATGATGAGGACACCCAAGAAATAACAGTTTGAAGGAAACCATTAGGTTTTTCAAACTGATACAGGATTCACCATTGAAACATAGTCCTGAGACCAACTCTGCTCTGAGCAGAGAAGACATATGATTGAGTGGGTTTCAGGAAGACCCAACAAGTGCATGTAGTTCACATTAATGGAAGGAGAAGATATATTTTGTGCAGATTAAACTTTTTTAGATTTTTTATTCTTTTATAATATTTTATTTTTTTCTGGTTTTATTTATTATATTTTCTGTATGGGAAAATTTGCTTTCCCATCTTATAAATTTCACACAGGTACCACCATCCTGCTAACTGAGAGGTCTTTACACTACTAGTCGTTCCCTCCAAATAAAGCAAAATATCGTTAAAGACACATTTTTTGTTTCATTATTGGACTAGAAATTTGTGACTGACTGTTGTAACATGTGGCTGGTGCCCTTTGTTGATGGCTAGCTGATTGTTGGGGGCATTATATTCTTGTAAACTGCTCTCAGTTCCCTGTCCTGTGAACCAACTGCCTTACCCTGATGATTAATTGAGCCATTATTCCTGCTAAGTGTTGCTGCAGTTTTGTCATTCCTGAATAAGATGTGTTCTCTGTTCTCCTGTTTGCAGTGGTTTTGGTTGTGTGCCAACTTTTTGAAGAGGGTTTGATCTGCGATTTGAAATACTTGACGTTTCCTAAGTAATTGGAAGATTTTTGAGACACAGGCAGTGCAGAGCTCTCAGTTTTCAGAAAATCTGGTATTTTCCAAGGATTATATTACAGACTACACTGCTGACATGTTTTCAGCAGCAAACAAGGCAAGTGAAGTAGGTAAGAAAGTATGTTTATGGGAAAGTGGATAGGCAGAAGGAAAAAATAGTAAAACTGCACTCTTTGGGTATTGCTCTTAGTTTGTTTGCAATTGTTGACAAGTCCAAAGTGCAAATATTTCCCAAATTCTGTTAAATATAAGCATTCTCCATGCTTAAAATTTTGTAAAGGAAGAGCATAAGAGACTTGTACTTCGTGTCATCCTCCACTCGGCTTCAGTGCAACAAAGCAAGGCCAGGGGAAGTTTTTGTCATCTTTGTTGAGGGCTGTTTTGTTTTGTTCCATGGGTCTTTACGGGTATTTCTATTTTAAAAGTGTTTTCTATTATTTCTATATTATTTCTCTATCCTCTATTATTTCTATATTTTCTACTATTTCTGCTTTAAAAGTGTATTTCTATTTTAAAAGCGTATTTCTATTTTAAAAGCTCCTTGATGCTTTTTGCAGTTGAGCAAGTTGAAAATAAGTTACTTTCTCCACTGAGCTGTAGTCATTTCTTCCAGGTCAGAAAAGGTCCTTGAAGAGCTTTTTGTCTTTGCCAAGGACAACTGGAAATCAACACAACCGTGTCGTATGTAATGCATAGACAGGAACAAACTCAGACTATTCTCCTCGTTAAGTTTAAAGGGAAGCAAGGTCCTGTTTACTGACTGGAATGGCTGGCGGGACAGGGTTAGTGAATTATCACTTCTTCCAGGCCTTATCTTTCTGCCTGCACTCACTCAAACTTCTGCTGAACCGAACAAAAGTCATGCCACTATATTTCCCCTGCTAAGCCTGCAAATTTGACACCACATAGATGCTGTGCTGGCCTCGATATGAACAGTGCTGTCTTCCCCAGAAGGTGAGCCCAATGTGCAAAGATTATGATATTACACTTTCAAGCACTTGCAAAAATTTCTTATCTCCCACATTTTATCCAGCTTCAGAGAAAATAAACTCTAAAACCTT
This sequence comes from Chauna torquata, assembly GCA_013399475.1. NCBI lineage: Eukaryota > Metazoa > Chordata > Aves > Anseriformes > Anhimidae > Chauna > Chauna torquata. The sequence goes on from VXAL01009004.1 coordinate 148,939, forward strand.
TGTGCTAAGGTGAAATGCACAGGTTTTCCAAGAGAGAGTTTAATTTCTCCATTAATTTATAGCTGAATAACGTATAACTCCATGTCTTAGTGTGTAGAAAAATAGAAAGCAAACAGCAGAATTTCATCATTTACAGCTTGACTAAAATTCCTGGTTGAAATAACACCTTGTGTGGATTTTACCGCTTTTTCCCAAGGGATATGGTGAGTCCAGGGACCCATCTTCACAGAGCCAACTGAAGGATCAGGGCTTATCTGGCAGGGAAGCTGGTGGTCACAAAACCATTTCAATAGTTTCACTCACCTACTCATCAAAAGTTAGGTATCAAAGTCAAAGACATAACCAGAAATGAAGGGAGAAGGGGAGATCAGCTGGTCAGAGAGGACATCACTACTACATTTAAATCAGGGCATACAGCAATTTTCTGATAACTCACAGGGTAGCATTCTTCCATGAAATATTCTTTTCAAAGCAGAGTCGAAACTTAGTGCCTAAGTGCATTTGCAATACACAGAAGTTGGTTTATGCAAGGGAACCAGGTATTACTTCATTATTTTGACAGAATTACTGCAATTTGTGTGAATGTTGTTTTGATAAGTACAGAAGACACTCATCTTAGGCAGACTACCATAGGAGCACTTCATGATGTAGCAAAATGACTTTAAATAAACACGGAAAAATGGTCATACGTCATCTTAGGAGCCAGTTAATGTACTGTCATTAACAACACTGCAGAAAAGTAGCATGCTTAAAACCTCAATGCCTCACATTAATTCGTGTAATAATTTGGTGGGGTTATACAATTCAAAATTCATTCAGGTGCCATTTAGACTGGAGGGAAAAAAATAAACTTTTACTTATAACTAGAAATTTGTGACCTGGCTATAAACCCGACACTTAAACTAAGCATTTATGGAAAGACTTTTCGCATACAGTTTGATCCAAAACTGGTTGGAATTGATGCTCACCTCTCCATCTTCTGTGAGAAGTGGCCATCTGTTTGTCTCAAAAAAAAAAGCGTGAGAGAGGGAAGATTTCCACATTATTATCAAGCACACTGAAAACTGGAAGAGACGAACCCTGAAAGGCAGTAAGATACCTTACAGAAGACTGGCAGGAAGATACAGTGAAAATAATGCAGAAAAAGAAAATCACATTATAAGAGAAATAATAATTGAAAGAGGCAGGAGGCACAACACAAAGTCCTGGCAGGTCTAGGTCTCTTGCTAGCAGAAAGGTGTCAGCAGACAAAACCGACGCAGAGATATCGCAAGGTTGTTCTCCAAGAGCACGGGCAATGAAGTGGCTATTGCCAATCAGCTCATATAAATGGTTTCCTTCCAGCAAGCAGCTAAACTACAAATATTCCTGGGGATATAAAGCTGTTGAAAGAAACAAAATCAAAACTCTGCAGGTATGGGCTCTTCATGGTGAGTACCTAAATTATTCAAAACAATAAGGAAAACAACGAAGACACAAACAAAATGTCTGAGCAGAGATTAAGGACTTTAAATTTATTTCCTTCAGAAACAAAGTACAGCCATGTGAGATACATGATCACAGGCTAGAAATACTGTCAAGTTAATAATGAAAGGGGGAATTATTTACCGTCACTGTTACCAGAAAAGCTCTTCATCTTGCAGTGAGGAAAAAGCCTGAAGTTACAGACTTGTTGTTAGTTTGAGAAGCATGTTTCTGCCTGAAAACCTAGCCATTACTGTTGACAACGTTCTCCTTCTCTGAAATAATGTTTGTTGCAGACCTGTAGCCTAGGAAATGCAGCATGGCTATTGCTAGCAACATAATAATAAATTATTGACTTTATGTCTCTGGTGTGTTCCTGTTTTGCCCATAACAAGTATCATAAACACTGATAGCAGGGTAAAAAAAAGGCATTTACTTACTTGAATTCTTTTCACAGTATCAGGACATACTAGTGATTACTGTATGAGAAAGAGGAAGTTCTTAAACTACTTTCAAGTAAAAAATTGCATCACTTCAATCGAACATCAGAGATTAGGGGAAATCAGCAGCAACTGAGCCAAGGAGTTGAATACATGCACTCAGCATCTCATCTGGACTTAGACTTAGAAATCAATTAGATAACACACTAGAGGCAATGTTGCCTCTCAGCCCAAGTGGTGCTATGAAATGCAGAGGGAAACTGATTCAGGAAAGCAGGCTCTGAGCTGGGATAAATCAGCCGCAGCTGTGACAGGATGTGGCAGCGGGAGCTCGGTCTCGTCACACCACCATGGGACCGGGGCTCCGCGACGCCTGGATCTCATCTGCGAGCTTCAACATGTTTCTGCTTCCATGTTCCTGCATGAAGCTGACACTTGTTTACAAATCCTGCAAATCCTTAGAGAGGGTGGGAAGTTTGGGCAGTCAGGCAGTGGGCAGCCTGGGTGTAGTCACGGGTTCGCTGCAGATTTGCTGATTCGATCAATGAACTCTTTCTGCTCTGCCACCTGCTTTCCTAATCCAATTTCCTCAGACCTAACCTGCTTGCTCCCAGTACAGAGAACACATTTGTTTCAATGTGAGAAAGCAGACACTTCTAAATCTGGAGCCGATTGCACTGAAGCCGATCCTACAGCGTGTTTCAGGCAGCACATATTAACAAAACAGCGCACTGATTCACGTCCTTGCAGGTGAGGGTGCTTGCTGCCCCTCTGTGCACAGCCAGACGTGCTGCTGCAGGAAAAGCCAGCCCCTGCTCCCAGGACCATCTCAGAGCAGGAGATCAGACCCCAGACAGGGTTTACACCCTGTTGACACTGCTGCATTTGACAGTAGATTTCCACTTTCTGCCTGTCACTGGATACCGCCACTCTGTTTTGGGTGGGGGGCACCTGCCTGGGATCCCAGGGTGCAGCATAAACGGCTGACTTGAAAAATTTCAATCCAGAAGTGGCCAAGTGGGCTGTTGTGGGTTGTTGCATCCATTCAGCTTTGCAATGTTGCTGCTTCGTTCGGCGTCCCTCACACTGTGTCACCTCTTCGAATGAGGTGCTATCAGGGCAGGACAAGCATATGGTAGAAGTGGATGCAAGTCGGAAAGCAGATTCCCAGAAGACGCTCTGTCTGTTCACATCCTCACCCTTATTTGTTCTGTATTATTGCTAGATTTGAAGTCGGCCGCCTTCTGGTGCTGCACAGCTTTTCTGGTCTCACAGTGAGCAATGTTCACCTTCCTGTGGCCTGATGCTGGCTGTCACGCAGCCTGTTGCATCCCTGCCTCTCTGAATTTCTTCTGACATCTTTGCTCTACCACAATGCCTTCTAATAAGCAGGTCGTATAGTGGGAAATGACCGGATAGAAGAACATGCTCAGGTGAAAGATAGGCTTGAGTGAGGATCTCTGACGGATTGAGGACTCCATTTCATGCAGCACTGCCTGAGTTGCTCTCTGGCAGAGACAAGTGATTCATCCTGAGTAGATGATTGCTGCTTTCCTATGAGTTTTGAGAATCAAGGGAGAAACAAGATATTGACTTTCCAGATACTTTTATCTACATGTGAGGTTAATTTTCATAGTTCAGTGAAAATTTGAAGTTGCCAGAGAAAAAATATTGAGCTCTAGGTCACAGTATCATGATTACAAGGACTTTAGAATCCAGGTTTTGATTTTTGATGGAAGCAAGAGGAATTTAACATGAGTTAAAACATATAGAGAGCAGAAATGAAATGAATTTAGCAAATACACACTGAAAGAGGTCCAGAGCTAAAAGAAGACTTTGCAATGAATATCAGCATCATATCATGCCTATCTCATTCTCTTTTGCTTGCACTCTTCCTAGCCTGAATGTCTCTTGCATTCCTGAATTGGCAGTGGCCAAACTTCCAAAGGAAGCTGTGCACAGCCTGTCTTGGTACTTGATGGTTAAGGCTGTCTCCATTGAAGTGGGCTTCCACTGCCTCTAGAAAAGAAAGGCCCAAGCCCACATCTCCTAATTCCTGGGCAAATGTTCTAAACAATGGCAGTTGTACGAAAGACCTTCAGCATCATGAGCTCCGTGATCTGTCAACATGCTACAAGCAGACTTGCCCCCGTGAATTTAGGCACCTGTCACCAAAAATGGTGTTCTGTTCTGTTCTGGATTCTGGATATACGGTGACCGTGAAGTCAGAGGTTTTCAGTTCAGATACATTCCCACACTTGTGGCTTTCTATTGGCTACTCCTAGGCAGTCCCCAGCTGAACACATTTGCATGGATCTATATTGCCTATTCAGTCCTTAGACACACTCAGGATGAATTGTTCTTCGTACTACCTAAGGGTACCTGTTCAGTTGGTCTTTGTGCTCAACTCGTTCATGGATTAACCCTGCTGGGCTACATGCTAGATTTTTTTACGTACTGTGAAACCTATGTGAAGCTGCCCAGTGTGCCCATTTCACTTCGGCACAAAAGTCTACTTTCCTTTTAAAATCTGATCCTTAGGACTTCCAGTGTTCAACATATCCCAACATAAATCACATTAAAAATATTTGTTCCTTTGCCCGTAGGTGTTGTCCTCTGTAGCTAGCATGAAATTCTTCTGTCAGTTCTCTCATTTATTTCAGCAAACTCTTTGTCTCTCTTCTGAATAGTTTTGTCATTTTGGCCTTATCTTTGGCTAGAGGTTAAGAAAACTCTTCTGTCTGATGTTGATCAGCCAGCAGGGAATGTTTACAACATCGGCTAGCCAGCCTCTACTTTACCTCCCAAGAAACAAAACAAGTAATTCTCCAAGCCAGCTTCCCACAGCCTGGAGGGCCTGGGATTTACAGCTTGTTTGAACTCTCCCAGATGGTAACACACCAGGCTGCTGCAACACCACCCTCGGTGGCTAGTCCAAAGATGGTTTTCATACTGATTTATCTCTCCTCTCAACTTCAACAAGATATTCGTCTGTCTCTCTGTCTCTCTCTGCTCTCTGGCATCTTCCCTCAGTTTCCAAAGACTAGACAAATTATGCTGTGTACTGTTCTTGTCCACTTACCAAAACACATAAATCTGGAAAAAAAAAATCCCAAGGGATCAAATGGATCAGATCTATTTGATATTTCACATCAACGAGTTTTGAATGGCCTTATGAAGTTTAACCAGATCCAGTAATCACTTTCTCAGAGCTCTCTGTGCTATTTTATCCCGTGTGCTCTAGTTTGGAAGGAAGAAGGAGAAGGAAAGCATGTGCAGAAAGCTTGTTCAAGGGAGGTGGACTACCAGGTATGCCCTGTGGACCAGTGAATAGCAAGATGACTGTCAACAGTTAAAGGCATATAAGTCTATGCCTGGGAACTTGACTTTGCAGTCCTTGCTTTTGTGGGTTTTATTTATATGTGATGTATGTAGTGGTCATAACAGCTTTGGAACAAAACCATTTGTGTCTTAATCATGTGAAACATTATGTTCAGAAAGAATGCAGCTGGTAGAGTTTGGAAAGCACTTCAGATGTGCTTTGAGCTCATTGGATCAATCTGGCATTAAAAACAAAGGAGGCAGTGTGTGTGTGTGTATTTATATAAAAAAAAAGAAATTATCATGCAGCTCTTTCCTGCACAGTTCCTGATAATTCCCTCAGTTTTAATGGATTAACAAAGAAAATGAGGGAGTGACTATCACAGGGTGAAAGGATAAATGGCAATCCTTTCATCTCTATGAGGAGTCAGGAAACCCCATCATCTGCACAGTGTAGTTCTGCTTTGACAGTCTTCTGGGAGGCTCTTGAAGACACTGTTAGGTTGATCACACTGAACCAGGACAATAGTTTGGAAGAACAGAAGCAAAGCCAGAACATATTCATGAAGGAGGAAAATGAAATGAAAGGAAGCAAAAACCTAAAAACACTTTCAAAGGAGCCTTTTCAGTTAAAGAAAAAAATAAAAAGATCTATTTCTCAAAGGTATAAATGTCTCAAGGAGACAGAAATATTGAACAGAAATTTTCCAGATGTATCATGCAAGATTTACAGTTATTAAGGTTTTTTTGTTGTTGTTTATGACTGTTTCTAAAGGGAGTTCAATTTATTTCTTCATTAGAAACCTTTTTCTTTTTTTTTTTTCAAAGTAAGAGTTAGTAGCAATTCATCTATTTCCTATGCCAAGCTACAAGAGCCTTTCTCCTTTCTTCTCTTTCATTCCTCTTGGTCCTCTGCTACCTACGACTAATTTAGATTTCTCTGCCTCTGAAACTCCACCTGTAAACACCAAAAGGAATGAAAATAAACAACCCTTTAAAATTTTGCCCTCTAAAAACATCAAAACATTTGTTAATCCACCTCAGAATGAAATCTCCCTCATCCTTTCACAAAACAACTAAGAAAATATCTTTTTTTTTTTTTCATACAGGGATTAAGAAAGAGACAAAGAGTTGCTTTCTTTCACCAGGTCTGCCACTGAACTGGTGATGGAACCCAAAGCTTGTTTTAACAAAATCTTTCTCCATCACATTTCCCTGGACTTTCCAGGACAAAGTCTGCCTCTGGCTTTCACTCAGAATGAAGAACTCTACAGTTTGCGACAATATAACAGAGGAAGAAGTGGTTGCCACTAGACCACCACCTCAAGTATCGTATTGAATGTCACCATCTGGGACACCCAGCTGTTGTGGAGAATGTACACGCACGGACACAATACCAGAAGTCTACTTCTTACCCTGAGATTCTGAGATTCCTTCAATTGCTTGTTTTAATGTAATTTTCTGATGAGATTCTCATATAAAGGCTGGATATTAATTGAAGTACTATATCTCGTTTCTCTGCTACTTTTAAAAGAGTTTTTATTTGTATTGCAATACAGTTTGTTTGTTTGTTTTTGCCATATGCTCTGCCTAAAGCTATTTCTTCTTTATTGCTATACATAAAGTCTTAAAAAGTTATTTTCTCAGCCAAAGCACTCATTTAAAGTCAACTGCACGTTTGCATGAGAAAGAACTGCAGGATATTGTCCCCATGAACTTTGAGTATCTTTCAGATCTCAGATTAAGATCATTTCACACCACCTATACATCTAGCTGCTATACAGTTTGATTAAAAACTGAGCTTTTCAAATTAAATTGCTACAGTAGGTAAGCTGTAGGACATTTTAGTTCCTATATATTTGTGCATAGTCTCCACTCTGTAAATCTCACCTCGTTTCCCTTCTTCAATAAGATGGCAAGGCATTTGTGAAGAATTTAAACTAAATGTCCAATAGGAAACATTGGGATTTCCCAGTTGGACCAAGCCCAAGATAATCCAGTCTGGTATTTTATCACTGATAAATACCTTACCTTCGATAAATATTCTGCCCTCTATGAATTAGTTTTTAGACTTGTGACATTTTGTCACAGCATTCTAAGCACAAAAGTGGTGATTTCCTCTTAATTGCATTAAATGACCTNAAACCCCATCATCTGCACAGTGTAGTTCTGCTTTGACAGTCTTCTGGGAGGCTCTTGAAGACACTGTTAGGTTGATCACACTGAACCAGGACAATAGTTTGGAAGAACAGAAGCAAAGCCAGAACATATTCATGAAGGAGGAAAATGAAATGAAAGGAAGCAAAAACCTAAAAACACTTTCAAAGGAGCCTTTTCAGTTAAAGAAAAAAGTAAAAAGATCTATTTCTCAAAGGTATAAATGTCTCAAGGAGACAGAAATATTGAACAGAAATTTTCCAGATGTATCATGCAAGATTTACAGTTATTAAGGTTTTTTGTTGTTGTTTATGACTGTTTCTAAAGGGAGTTCANGTTATTAATGTTTTTTGTTGTTGTTTATGACTGTTTCTAAAGGGAGTTCAATTTATTTCTTCATTAGAAACCTTTTTCTTTTTTTTTTTCAAAGTAAGAGTTAGTAGCAATTCATCTATTTCCTATGCCAAGCTACAAGAGCCTTTCTCCTTTCTTCTCTTTCATTCCTCTTGGTCCTCTGCTACCTACGACTAATTTAGATTTCTCTGCCTCTGAAACTCCACCTGTAAACACCAAAAGGAATGAAAATAAACAACCCTTTAAAATTTTGCCCTCTAAAAACATCAAAACATTTGTTAATCCACCTCAGAATGAAATCTCCCTCATCCTTTCACAAAACAACTAAGAAAATATCTTTTTTTTTTTCATACAGGGATAAAGAAAGAGACAAAGAGTTGCTTTCTTTCACCAGGTCTGCCACTGAACTGGTGATGGAACCCAAAGCTTGTTTTAACAAAATCTTTCTCCATCACATTTCCCTGGACTTTCCAGGACAAAGTCTGCCTCTGGCTTTCACTCAGAATGAAGAACTCTACAGTTTGCGACAATATAACAGAGGAAGAAGTGGTTGCCACTAGACCACCACCTCAAGTATCGTATTGAATGTCACCATCTGGGACACCCAGCTGTTGTGGAGAATGTACACGCACGGACACAATACCAGAAGTCTACTTCTTACCCTGAGATTCTGAGATTCCTTCAATTGCTTGTTTTAATGTAATTTTCTGATGAGATTCTCATATAAAGGCTGGATATTAATTGAAGTACTATATCTCGTTTCTCTGCTACTTTTAAAAGAGTTTTTATTTGTATTGCAATACAGTTTGTTTGTTTGTTTTTGCCATATGCTCTGCCTAAAGCTATTTCTTCTTTATTGCTATACATAAAGTCTTAAAAAGTTATTTTCTCAGCCAAAGCACTCATTTAAAGTCAACTGCACGTTTGCATGAGAAAGAACTGCAGGATATTGTCCCCATGAACTTTGAGTATCTTTCAGATCTCAGATTAAGATCATTTCACACCACCTATACATCTAGCTGCTATACAGTTTGATTAAAAACTGAGCTTTTCAAATTAAATTGCTACAGTAGGTAAGCTGTAGGACATTTTAGTTCCTATATATTTGTGCATAGTCTCCACTCTGTAAATCTCACCTCGTTTCCCTTCTTCAATAAGATGGCAAGGCATTTGTGAAGAATTTAAACTAAATGTCCAATAGGAAACATTGGGATTTCCCAGTTGGACCAAGCCCAAGATAATCCAGTCTGGTATTTTATCACTGATAAATACCTTACCTTCGATAAATATTCTGCCCTCTATGAATTAGTTTTTAGACTTGTGACATTTTGTCACAGCATTCTAAGCACAAAAGTGGTGATTTCCTCTTAATTGCATTAAATGACCTCATTATTCTTCTGTTTTAAGACAGCAAAAAATTCACCTCCAACATGTGTTATTTTACCTACTTTTATTACGTATATCTTTACCTACATCTCTATTTGTATCAATATATCTATATATGCTACTTCCTTATTCTATAATATTGTAAGTTAAGTTACCGCAACTGCAACACCCAAACTAAATAAATGCACACTCAATTGCCTAATCATAGTAATTTCAATCCTGTGCAATCAGTGACTGCACTTATAAACAAAATTCCATGACAAGCTTAATAGCTTTTCAAGAGCTGGATTGTCATACCTTCTGTAAATGTTTTTCCAATAGAATCAGTGAAGGTATTTAAGGATTTTGATACGTATGTCTAAATCAAGGGCCTCAAAAACACACACTTCCTACTTTCCACCTGCAGGCATATGCCTTGATGAACTCCCCTCTGTGCTAGAGGGAAGATTGCCTACATGAGCAGAGAGACTTGTAGTGAAGTCCAGCTCTTGCATGGTTTATGTGCTGAAGGTCCCCTTGGTCAGAATGATGCAAGTCAGTTCTCATAACGTTGAATTTTGCCCCTAGATTTTGCATTACAGTTTTCAGTGTTTGGAATAAAAGTATTAATTAGTGTGCCAATTTATTATATTCATAACTGTAGATTAATATCATCAGAAAAGTTTTATCAGACAATCTACAAAATACCACCAGACACAAAAAAAATCCCTCAAAATATGAAGCCAATTAAAATATCCCCCCAAAAGTTCTTTAAGATTAATATAACACATATTGGTGGATGTTGTCTCCTCCCCTCCTCCCCCTACAGTGTTTAGAAATGAATTACTTCAATAAATTCTTCTGTTACTTTAGCTGGCTGCCTTACCAGGTGCCTGAGGAATGGTCCTTATAAACAAAATCATGCTCTGTGCAGCTTTTTTCTTAGTACTGAGGGAGGCTGAGACTTCGGGGTGTTTGATTTCATAGCTACAGCTAAGATAAATTCTAAAATATTACACAGCAATTCTTCATATTTTCTGTTCAAATGGTGGCAGAATTTCCTTCCAAGGATCTCTTAAAATCTGTTATAAAATTTCCAGGAACTCAGTAGACTTTACAATTATGTTACACATTCTGAATTAAAAGTGTAACAAGAGGTTGAATTCTTCTGTGCATGTTATTTCTGTTTCATACCTTATGTATCTGGAATAAACTGGGCATGTAAAGCTTGGAAAGGCATTTGCTTTTTCATCATAATGTTCCAACAGTAGAGATTTTGTCTTAACATCTCTGTAGCAGCTAGGAACATGGTAAGTAGTTTGTGTCTGAATAGTGCTAGTAACATAGGTTTAACTTTCGTTGCAATTTCTTGATGGCAGCACCCCTTACCACATAAATTGATAGAGAAACAAGCAAAGGACAGGAGAAATGTGTGTGGCAGCGTGGTTGAGCACCTACGTACAGATTTCATCTTACTGCAAGATACTGCCATTTTAAATGGCTTTTTTATTGGACCTCAGCATGCAACAAGCTCTTGGGAGCTCTACAGTATTCATATTTTAAATTTTGCTTTATTTGTGTGTGTGTGTGTTCCCTAATGACATTCATGAGGCCTTCTTTCGTGGACAAAGAAACACCCAGGAATTTTAGTAAATTAGCCTGTCATTGAAAAAATAACGTCAAGGCGGGTGAAGGCAGAACCTTACTAAGTCAAAACATATAAAAGTACAGAGTAAGATAGCTTCAATAGACTACTAACAAATTCACCACAAAATCGTGATGAGACACAGAATGTTCATAGCGAGGTTAGCATAAGCGTGTATGAGTGGATATTTATCAGTGATGGAGATGCACAGTAAGACCTCCATGCAGAATTTATGGCCTTCTAGGCTGTTTTTCCTCCCGATTGTATCTGCTTCCTTCCTTTCTTCAGACCTCTAATATTTTTCATCTTCTTTGGTAATGGGCGTGGAGACCCAGCATACCAACTGCATAATAACACTGGCGAAATTCAGTCTTAACCTGCCTCTGGCTTGTGATAGAGGAATCTCAGCACTTCAGGGCTTTGCTGAATTCCTTCTCATGTAGGTTTTTCAGAGACTCAGAAACCTTTAAAAAAAAAATAAATAAAGCATGTTAGTATATCATTTATATTCAGTTCAGCTTGAACCTGATGTGATAAACAGATCACAGAAACCTACATCAAAACGTTCCAGCAGCCAGACAGGGGAGAAATACACCCACCTTGAGAAAACTTCTCTGAAATGGAAAGACGTTTTAATAACACGGACTTTTTTCTGGCATTTTTCATTGCATTAAGGAAGTGTTATTTCAAAATGTATTACTTATTCATAATGCTGTACCAAGGTGTCCTAGCCCAAAAAATAAAAGATGTAGAGCTACGGGATATCTGTAGCACTGGCACAAGCGCAAGAAGAAAGGTGGGGACTTGGAGCCATGTAGTCACAAGCAGTAGTAATAATGGAGGAGGAGAAGAGGAATTTTAGTCCTTCTCAGCCTGCATCCAAATCTGTATCTGGACAGGACAGACTTAGTACTAGCTGCATGTCATTCACCTGTGCATCCAGTAGAAGCAGGAAACAACATGTAAAAATTTTGGCAGGCTGTGTTGAAGACCAGAATGATGCTATTTATATCATTCCATCTACATTTCATTCCAGTAGCGCCTTGTATTGCAAACTGAAAACAGATATTTACTCACTGCCAACCTGTTACAAAACAATGTCTGAGAAAACTTGCCTGTGATTTGCATTTAGTAGATCAGAGTGCAGCCACCTTTAACTTCCATACAAAGGTTAAATATTACATAGTTCATAGAGTAGTCGAAAGTAACAAATCTTCAGACCTCACCCTCCCTTTTATTTAAAAGAGCAAGTACTTGTTTATATTCACAGAGTCATATTCACAGACCATCACTGGAGGGGCAGCACAGGATCATGCACCCAGCTCCTCTTCCTAATTATTCTGCCACCAGTGCTGTCAGAACAATGTCTCACTGCTGTGGTTTAACCCAGCAGGCAGCTCAGCACCACACAGCTGTTCACTCGCTCTACCCCCCCCACACACACACACACACATCTGGATGGAGGAGAGAATCAGGGGAAAAAAATAAAACTCATGGGTTGAGATAAAGACAATTTAATAGGAAAGAAAAGGGAAGGGGAAAAAAGTGTGTGTGAGAGAGAGAAGAATACATACACAAGTGATGCACAATACAATTTCTCACTACCAGCCAACTGATACTCAGCATTGCCCTGGATCAGGAACAGCCCCCCCAGCCAACCCTCCCCGTTTTATCGTTCAGCATGACTCCACGTGGTATGGGACATCCCTTTGGCCAGTGTGGGTCAGCTGTCCTGGCTGTGTCCCCTCCCAGCTCCTTGTGCACCCCCAGCCTCCTGGCTGGCAGGGCAGCACGAGAAGCAGAAGAGTCCTTGGCTCTGTGTAAGCACTGCTCTGCAACAACTGAAACATCAGTGTGTTATCAGTGTTATTCTCATCCTAAATCCAAAACACAGCACCATACCAGCTGCTAGAAAGAAGACTAACTTTATCCCAGATGAAACCACGACTGTAATATTGTTGAGATAGTAGCGATGACATACAGCATTATATAGCAATTGGCATCATATAATTCAAATCATTGGCTGTTTTCATCTATTCTCAAATTCCCTTGAGGTGATTTGAGGGGAGTCTTGAGATACACATTGTAATTCTTCATCCTTCCGCATTACCCATCAAGTGCACCCAGGTCCTCAAGCAAAAGCAGTCCCACGAATGGGTTTGCCTTTGCCTGAGGCAGGAATAACCCAGACTGTCTTCCCCAACATGTTTTTTGTGTGCACTACAGGGACTTTATCCCCTTCTACAGCGTGTAAGAGTTTTGATTAGGCAGGGCCAGCTCGGTTGGCAGATCCCCTAGTGTTGACTAACCAGGTGGCCTTTGCTAAATGCGTATCCCAATGTTTGAATGTCCGCCCACCCATCGCTCTGAGTGTAGTCTTTAGGAGTCCATTGTATCGTCCCATTTTCCCAGAAGCTGGTGCATGATAGGGGATGTGATATACCCACTCAATGCCATGCTCTTTGGCCCAGGTGTCCATGAGGTTGTTTCGGAAATGAGTCCCGTTGTCTGACTCAATTCTTTCTGGGGTGCCATGTCTCCATAAGACTTGTTTTTCCAGGCCCAGGATAGTGTGTCGGGCGGTGGCATGGGACACGGGATATGTTTCCAGCCATCTGGTGGTTGCTTCCACCATTGTAAGCACGTGGCGCTTGCAGTGGCGGGTTTGGGGAAGTGTGATATAATCAATCTGCCAGGCCTCCCCGTATTTATATTTCAGCCATTGTCCTCCATACCAGAGAGGCTTTAATTGCTTGGCTTGTTTGATTGCAGCACGTGTTTCACAATCATGGAAAACCCGGGCAATAGTGTCCATGGTCAGGCCCACCCCTCAGTCACAGGCCCATCTCTGTGTTGCAGGAGCTGGCTGCCTGCCGCGTTGCTGTCAGACCCAAAGACCTTCTCTTCCCCTTGAGGGTGCTGAATGGTGTTGAACAGGGCTCGGAAGACAGGGGCAAGGCCCCAGCACGTTGCAGTGATTTGTGTCTCTCTGCAATTGCCAGGGTGACAGCATACTTTTTCCAAACATTTTGCCAGTTTTTTAGGATTCTGCACTTGCGCAGGGCTAAAGTTCCAAAGCACTGGAGGTGCCCACTGCTCTAGGTGCCTGCCCATATCCTCCCACACTCCCTGCCACTCATAACTATCCTGCCTCAGGGCGGACCTCCAGCTGGTATTCTTAAATAGTTGTTTAACATTAAATANAATAAACTTTGAGAGTAAATAAATCAACATTGTGACCAGAAAGTATTAAATGAATATAGTACTTATAACAAGTCATAAACAAATTTGTTCTAACGTGCTCTGGTCAGATCTGTCNAAGCATCCCAAGGGTTTTCAGAATTCTCAGGAGCTGTTGTAAGTAGTCTGGAGGAGAAGGGGAAGGGGAANTCCTGAATGCTAATGAGCTACTGTTTTAAGCAAATGATGACAAAAATGTTCTTGGGTTCACTTAGACCAAATATCAGCTAAGGATTAAACCCTCAGGCACAGTGAAGGAAAGGGGAAGGGGAAGGGGAAAGTGTCCTCCACAGATTGGCTTCCAAAGTATGAAGATGACAGCAGTGCTGAATACAGCTACCAGATTAAGATCCTGGCTGGTGTAACATAAGCAACTGTTATGTATATAACATACAAACTGAGAAAACCAAAAACAACCTTAAGCCAGCCATCAGAGGTGACAAACAACAAGAGAGGGGTTACATAAAACAACCTTGTGAGCAAATAAATAAACTTTGAGAGTAAATAAATCAACATTGTGACCAGAAAGTATTAAATGAATATAGTACTTATAACAAGTCATAAACAAATTTGTTCTAACGTGCTCTGGTCAGATCTGTCATTATCT